>JARYHS010008074.1:96872532-96911170 GCA_031002005.1 Vandiemenella viatica | reverse complement strand
AAAAATTTGATATCCATCCTGAGGAAATCATGAAGGAAATAAGAAAGCTGAAAAAACATAAAGGGGCTGGTGAAGATATTATTACTACAGATATCTTAAAGATAGCCGGATGTGACATTGTACCTTATCTTGAAATATTATTTAAATTGAGTCTAGACACTTGCTGCTTACCACAGGACTGGAAAAGTGCAATAGTAGTACCGGTACATAAGGGAGGGGTGAGAAATAGAGTTGAGAATTACAGGCCAATCAGTTTGACATCAGTGGTAGGTAAATTAATGGAAAGATTGATATGCAACCACATCAGAAATATATGTGAGGAACGTAATTGGTTTTCAAGCAGGCAACATGGTTTCAGGCAAGGATATTCATGCGAATCTCAGTTGGTGGGATATATGCAAGATATTTCAGATGAAATGGACAAGGGAGGCCAAATTGATAGTGTAGCACTAGATCTGTCTAAGGCGTTTGACAGAGTAAGCCATAAAATGGTAGTAAATAAGGTAAAAACCATTGGAGTGGATAAGAAAGTCATTTGCTGGGTAGAAGAATTTTGAAATCTAGAAAACAGAAAGTTAGGGTAGGAAATGTAGTATCAAAAGAAGTGGAAGTAAAAATGGGTGTGCCACAGTGTAGCGTATTGGGACCATTGCTATTCATTATTCTAATGAATAATTGTGTTGACTGTTTACTATCTGAAATTAGATTGTTTGCAGATGACATAATGCTGTATAAAAGAATCAAAATGATAGAGGATTGTAAACAGTTGCAGGGTGATCTGGACAGGATATCTAATTGGGTTGGTAGACATGGAATGAAGATAAATGCAAAGAAGAGTCAGCTTATTAGATACACAAATAAAAAACAAAAGGTTAATTATGAATATAAGGTGGGGAAAGAATTGCTTGCTGAAGACTTGAAATGCAAATATCTTGGAATTACTTTTGATAACAAACTTAACTGGGCAGGACACATAGGACAGGTGGTAGGAAAAGGTTTCAAAGTTTTACACTTGTTGAAGAGAGTTATGAGGGGATGTACGAGAGAAGTCAAGGAATTGGGTTACAAAACTTTGGTCAGACCGTTGCTCGAATATGGTAGTGTAGTATGGGACCCTCATTTTACGTATCAAATAAAGCAGTTGGAGAGGGTGCAAAGAAGGGCTGCTAGATTTGTTTCTGGAAATTATCGCAGAATGCAATCAGTGACGGATATGATAAAGGAGCTGGAATGGGATTCATTGCAAGACAGGAGGAGGATGAGGAGGGTCATGGGAGTGTACAGGGCATATACTGGTGATGAGGCATGGAAAGATATTGCAATAGGTATGAAAAGTAGTGCATGGAAGGGAAAAGATGACCATGACCACAAGCTGGCACTCGATTTCAGGCACAAGGGTGTGGGAAGATTCTCTTTTTTAGGTAAGGGTGTCAGGGATTGGAATGAGTTACCAAGAGAAACGATGAATAATTTACCGAAAACTTTGAAGGAATTTAAAGATAAAATTTTTAGAGGGCAAATGTAGGTGGGTGCGGGATAGGGGGAAGATAGCTGTGTAGGGAAATTGCCACCGGAGCCTGTGCTCCATTGCAATTAAATTAAATTAAATTAAATCTTGAGGAAAATTTGGGGACCACTAACAATTGAAAATGGTGAGTTTAGACACCGGAGGAATAAAGATCTATACAAAGAAGAAGAAATTGAAAGGATGTCAGACACGATCAGAAAGAGGAGAAGACATAATGGTCACATAATGAGAATGTATGACAATAGACAAACAAAACGAATTTTCAACAATGTTTACAAGAATCAGAGGATCCAAGGAGTAAAGAAAGATATGATTGACATCGGAATAACAGATATTTTATTTATTTTTATTTTTTGATTTTTTTTCTGTCGTCAGTCTTTCGACTGGTTTGATGCAATCCTCCATCCCTTCCTATCCTGTGCTAACCTCTTCATTTCTACATACCCCTTACAGCCCACGTCATCAATTATCTGCTTCATATATTCTAATCTCTGTCTTCCTCTACAGTTCTTACCTTCGACAGTTCCCTCCACTAACAAGTTAACCAATCCTGCATGTCTCAAAATATGACCTACCAGCCTGTCTCTTCTTTCTGTAAGCTTCTTCCACAAACTTCTTTACTCACCCATCTTTTCCAAAACTCGTTCATTTCTTACTTTGTCTGTCCACTTAATTTTCAGCATTCTTCTTTCTGTAGCACCACATTTCAAATGCTTCAATTTTCTTTCTTTCCGGTATTCCTAAAGTCCATGTTTCACTACCATAAAGTGCTGTGCTCCACACAAAGATTTTAAAAAGTTCTTTCTAATTCCTAGATCAATATTTCAAACTAAAAGGTTTCTCTTTTTCATGAAGGCTCTTTTTGCTAGTGAGTAGTGATCTAACGCCGGTGGGCGCCACTGGCCCCCTAGCGGCGATAGTGGAACTAATGTGTCGGCGCTAGTGTTCCCCATGTATTTCTTATGGAAAGTGGAGTGAGCCCACTTTTTTCCCTTGGAACTAATGTGTCGGCGCTAGTGTTCCCCATGTATTTCTTATGGAAAGCGGAGTGAGCCCACTTTTTTCCCTTGGAACTAATGTGTCGGCGCTAGTGTTCCCCATGTATTTCTTATGGACAGCGGAGTGAGCCCACTTTTTTCCCTTGGAACTAATGTGTCGGCGCTAGTATTCCCCATGTATTTCTTATGGACAGCGGAGTGAGCCCACTTTTTTCCCTTGGAACTAATGTGTCGGCGCTAGTGTTCCCCATGTATTTCTTATGGACAGCGGAGTGAGCCCACTTTTTTCCCCATGTATTTCTTATGGGAGGGGCTGTGAGCCCACTTTTTCCCTTATGGACGGGGGAGTGAGCCCACTTTTTCCCCCTCCCCCCTCCCCGCCGCGCACGTGCCGGTAACTAATTAGATTAAGGAGGGGAGCCGAGGAACTAGGGGAGTTTAATTGAATGCGGGTTCGTAATTGAATGCGCACAGCTGCGCCACACCCGGAAGCCATCAATTATCGCTCCACTCGCAGCTGCTGGATGCGGGTTCGTAATTGAATGCACCCAGCTGCGCCACACCCGGAAGCCATCAATTATCGCTCCCCACGCAGCTGCAGGATGCGGGTTCGTAATTGAATGAGCCACACTCGAATTATCGCTCCCCTCGCAGCTGCATGATGCGGGTTCGTAATTGAATGCGCACAGCTGCACCACATTTATCATCGTGGGCGCAGTCTTCCCACACCAATTCTCCATGGCTCCAGACGCGTGTATAAATAGGGCTGAGACCCCCCTTCTGCCATCCAGTCTTCTCTGAGTCGTCGAGCTGAAAACTTCAATCATCGCAATGTCTTCTGAGGATCTTAGCTTATTCAGCGATATTGGTAAGTAAATTATTGTTATTTAACTTGTTTTTTCTGGCTGTTTTAAATTCTTTCACATATACTGATGAGCTTTTTTTTTCTGCTTCAGACATTGATGAAATTCTCGCTGAGGATGATTTCGGTAATGATAATATTTTTTTAACGTAACTATATTTATGAAAATGTATAGTGCTGAAGCAGTAGTCTATATTATTAATTTATTTGTTCGCAGGTGATTTGGATATTTCATTCAGCGACCTTTTTTATTTCAGTACGTATTTATCTATAGATTATTTTTTTCCCATGTCTTTATAACTATTGCTAATACATTTTTTTTTTCTTTTTCAGATGAACCATCACGCCCAGAGAAGCGTAAGGGAAATTCTCAAGAAATAAGTAGCCCAAAAAGAGCTTGTGATTGCTCACAATGGAGCATGCTCCCAAATATTGACGTGGATGTGCCGCAGAGCATGTCACCACCACATAGCATGCCGCCAACTCCGCCACCACAATGGGTTCTTCCACAACCACCAGCACACTGGAATATCGGTAAGTCCAGTACATCAGTAATTTACCTATATTATTTTATGCTTACAAAATTATGTTTTTCATGATACTAAAACATTTTTCTTCTTTTTATGTTTCAGAGGGGGCGGTCGGACACCAGGACAACGAGGCAGTTCCGCCACCAATATGGAGACCATGGGAGACGTCGGAACCTAGCCGACCACCCGCCACAGCAGCAGCAGCCGGGCCCCCCAGCCGCCAGTCCGCCGACCCATCGCCGGGGCCCAGACGACCATCGCCCGGGTCCAGCCACCACTTCAACAGCCCATCGCCGGGACCCAGCCGCCACTTCAACAACCCATCGCCCGGCTCCAGCCGTCAGTACGCCGGTCCATCGGCCGGGTCAAGCCGCAGTATGCCGGTGCAGGGGCAGCCTTATGCAGTCATGATCATGCAGCAACGATGGGTGAGTCAGCAGTATCGCGATTAGTCCTTGAAGACAGGCTTAGTGCATTTAAAAATAGAATTTATTCCGGGACAATTTCAAATTCTCAAAATTTCATTGATCCAATGAATTTCATTGATGCTTGCTTTAAACTTGTTGCCGGTAAAGTTCGCGAAATTGTGGATAATCGGTCCTCCCCATCTGTAAAGGTGCAGGTTGGACTGATTAACACATATAAAATACAGAAGGAAATTATTTTGGAAACCGCCCGTATGTGCTTTTTAACTAAAATGCGTGAGGTCACAACCAGCACTTGCCTGTCGGATTGGTATGAAAAATATGTGAAGTCGGAGCTCAGAGTAAAATTGTGTGAGTTTCAAGAAAGGACAAGTGGCAAAACTCTCGATAGAATAGAATCCCTCGACATTAGTATTTCTAATTTTCAACCTTTCTATCGTGGGTCTTCCTATGTTGCTCTGCCACTTGATATCTGTAGAAAGCAGGCCGTCATCAATGTTAAAAACAAGAATGACGAGTTGTGCTTTCTATGGACACTTCTTGCAGCTCAAGTAAAGGCGCCGAAAAAACATGCGTACCTAGTCAAGTAATTATATGGAAGCCTTCGCCAACCACCGTTTCGATTTTTCAGGTATTGAGTTTCCGGTAAAACTCTCTGACATTTCTAAATTTGAGAGGCAAAATCCAGACTATTCTGTAAATGTTTTCGGTCTGGATGAAGTTAAAGGTAAACATGTAGTTTCCGGGGCCCTCCATCACACTGCAGACAAACGCGTTCACCACATAAACATGTTGATTGATTACCGACGGCAGTGGGAAAAAATTCCATTACTGTTGGATTCACGACTTGTCGCGGCTAGTCAGTTCTTCTTTAAGTTAGCATAGAGCTGCTATTTTTATTTGTGACAGATGTCTGCAACATTTTGGACGCAAAGATCTCCTGGACCGCCACGAGATTGACTGTGCAAGGGTTGATCCTGTAAGAGTGGATTTACCCGGCGACGACGATAAAACCTTAAAGTTTAAGGATTTTGTGCACCAGCAGCGTGTACCCGTCGTCGTTTACGCGGACTTTGAAAGTTTATTGCTACCTTATGATTCATTGCAGTCCCCCACCCAACGCCTCTCACACTACTTTTGTCCAGAAACATCTCCCTTTCGCTGCCGCATACCAGGTCGTTTGTCCACTCGTACCTAGTCTGTCGCGTTTCAACTCCTTCAGGGGAAAAAATCCTGAAAAATTGGCTTGTTGATGAACTCGTCAAACTTGCCAAGAAAGTTGATAAAATTTACAAGAGGTGCATTCCTCTTGTAATGACAGATGAGCAAGAAGCAAAGTTTGCTGATGCTACGGTATGCCACATCTGCGAGAAAGACATTGAACCGGGGACTGTCAAGGTCCGCGATCATTGTCATATCACAGGTGAATTTAGGGGGGCTGCACATAATGATTGCAATTTGCAGTATAAGACTAAAAAGTACATACCCATTTTCTTTCACAATCTTTCTGGGTATGATGCTCATTTCATTGTAATGGCATTATCAAAACTCGATTTCGAAGGAATGGACGTGCTTCCCATCAACACAGAACGTTATATTTCTTTTTCGAAAAAGATTGAATACACTTCAATCACGTTAAGGTTTCTGGACTCATACCGGTTCATGCAGCTCCCATTAGACAAACTGGTTGGAACCCTTGAGGACGGCGACATGGGCATTACTAGTGCTCATTTCACCGACCCCGAGAAGTTCCAATTAGTTAAACGGAAAGGTGTCTTCCCTTACGAATACATGGATTCGTGGGATAAGCTCACCGAGGCCACGCTTCCTCCAAAATCAAAATTCTACAGTTCGTTGTCGGAGTCACACATTTCTGATGAAGATTACGAACACGCGACAAAGGTGTGGCGGACCTTCCAGATCAAGACTTTGGGCGAATATGCAAGTCTGTACATGGACACAGATGTGCGGTTACTTGCAGATCTGTTTGAGAAATTTAGGAGTGTATGTTTGGGGAAGTACACCCTGGACCCCGCCCACTATTTCACATCCCCAGGCCTTTCGTGGCAGGCTATGTTAAGGAGCACGCGTGTCGAACTGGACCTTCTGACGGATATCGACATGCTGCTCTTTTTCGAACGAGGTATTCGCGGAGGTATTTGCCAGTGCGTCCACAGGTATGCGAAGGCAAATAACCGGTACATGCCGGAGTACAACCGCGAGGCGTCTGAAGATTTTATAATGTACTTCGACGTAAACAATCTTTACGGCTGGGCCATGTCGGAGTATCTACCCTCTGGTGGGTTTCAATGGCTATCGGCTAAAGAGATTGCTAGCATAGATTTCATGAGCGTTGCAGCTGACTCACCTAGGGGGTTCGTATTGGAGGTAGACCTTACGATTCCTCAGGATAAACACGACGTTTTAGCAGACCTAGCCGCCATGTCCAGACCACAAAGCCCCAGAAGGTTCTACCCTCCCCAAGCTGATGACCACACTGGAGAACAAGGTACGGTATGTTCTCCATTACCGAGTCCTCCAGCAATGTGTAGGCTTGGGGCTGCAGGTGACCGAAATACACCGGGTAATATCTTTCAATCAGTCACCGTGGTTGAAAGAATACATATCTCTCAATACGTGTTCTCGCCGTGACGCCAAAACAGATTTCGAGAGAGATTTTTACAAACTGATGAACAATTCAATTTTCGGCAAGACTATGGAGAACATTCGAAAACACCGCGACGTGAAATTGTGTACAGCATGGGTGGGCCGCCGCGGTGCCCGCAAACACATAGCTTCACCACACTTTAAGCAAGTAACAGTTTTCAACAAGAACTTTGTGGCCGTGGAGATGGCGAAAGCTAGGATAGTTTTTAATAAACCCGTGTATGTCGGAATGTGCATTCTTGACCTGTCTAAACTGAGGATGTACAGATTTCATTATGAATTTGCCATTCCTCAGTTTAGAAGCCCTAAATTGCTATATATGGATACAGACAGCTTCATCTACTTGGTGCGGAACTGCGATCCATATGAAGTGATGCGACGCAACGGGGAGGAGTTCGACACGTCTGGGTATAGCACCGGCAACCGTTATGGGATAGAATCCCACAATGAAAAGGTTGTCGGTGTTATGAAGGACGAAGCGAATGGCACCCTGATTGCGGAGTTTGCGGGGTTAAGGGCAAAAATGTATGCATTCCGGCTCGAGACAGACCAGACCTCTAGACGGGCTAAAGGTTTGGCTGGCTCAGTCACTAGAAAGCTGCAGATGGAGGATTACATAAATTGCCTCCATGGCGAAACACCCAGGTACCATCTGCAGCAAAGGATCACATCAACCCTTCATGTTGTAAATACTGTTCAAATATCCAAACTGGGTCTGTCTAGAACGGACGATAAGCGGTATATTTTCCCCGACGGGATAGAGACCCTCCCGTGGGGGCACAAGTCTGTAAATAATGTGTGAATGTTTTGTAAATATACCGTTTATCCGTGTTTCTAGTTTGTAAATATGTATCAATTTTGTAAATATGTAGATAAGTTAGGACTCTGTAAAATCTCAGTTTATCAAGTTAGGACGCTGCATAAAATATAAATTGGCTGCTGGGGGAGTGCTGCTGAATTGCTTTGTATGACATTTTGTTTGCTGAGCCGTATGCTCATTTGCATTATATTAACGTAATCGGGAAAAAAAAAAACATTGTAAAATAGACTAAGTGTACAGAAGAAATGCTGTACGTAGATTGTAAGGTTGCTGAGCTGTATGCTCATTTGCATTATATTAACGTAATTGAAGAAAAAAAAAAAACATTGTAAAATAGACTAAGTGTACACAAGAAATTATTGCTGTACATAGATTGTAAGTTTGCTGAGCTACATGCTCATTTGCTTTATATTAACGTAATCGGGGAAAAAAAAAAAATTGTAAAATAGGCTAAGTGTACAGAAGTAATGCTGTACATAGATTGTAAGTTTGCTGAGCTGTATGCTCATTTGCATTATATTAACGTAATTGAAGGAAAAAAAAACACAATTGTTAGAAAAAAAATAAGTTTATTTATTAAGGAAAAAAAAATGTATTTTACATTTTAAATAAATCTTTTTTATGAATCCACGTGTTATGTGATTTATCAAAACCCAACCACTTCACCAAGATCATATTTTTCCTTCTCTTTATCACTCGTTCAACCAAAAAAAAAAAAAATAAAAAAAAAATATAAAAAAAATGTACTTGTAAGTTTTGTTAGTTGTAATTCTTGCTGGTAAAATGCTCCTGCAATATCTTTACCCTGATAGTCTTTAAGCAAATAAGTTACAGGATTTGTTAATTTCACTTTACTGATGGTAAACACTTCCGTTGACCATTCTATGATCCTCGGTGGTCTCTCGTTCAGGAGGATACCGGTGTGAATCCCCAATTCTGTTGTGTCATAATTATGAAAACCGACCAGTCAGAGAAAAAGAACAAAGTATCGAGCATTACAGGGAGCAAGAGAGAAGCATAATTTCATGAAAAAATATACAGTTTCAGTAAGAAGCATGAAAATCTCATAAATTCCATTAATTTCATGAAAAAATCGGTAAAAAAAAGATTAAAATATGTAAAATATTACCAAAAATTACGTAATTTCCTTCCAAAACAAGATGTCGTTGGTTGACATGACAATTACACCTGCGTGCACCACAGAGTGCAGTGCCCAACTATATGATGTGTTTTCATTTCTACAACTGGCTACAGAAAAGTGTCATATATGTACAAAAAATATATGTTTCGGATGTAGCGACATTTCCCAGACAAACCTGCACGGCCCCTCCAACACACACATCACATTACCGTCAGGGAGTGCAAAGGATGAAAACTACAGATGTTATCGATCAAAGGGGCAAGGTTAGGAAAACTATGTGATAAGTATTCACAACGCATACAATCTTCCAATCATGATAGGGTGAGCAAAGGATGAAAGCAAACTATGTGTGCATCACAGAACTCAATGCGATCAAAGGTGCTGACATAACGTATCAGACACATTAACGCACACACAAGTCTTAACAAAAACCACTATCATGAAGGTGGAATAAGTTAGCGTAAGTTCAGGTTAATTCTTATTTTCCATAAATTCAGAGTGTATGTGAAGCGATAATGAGGGTGGGATGCACTAGAGGTGGATGCGCGTCAAATATAGGAAAATATTGGTTAAAAAATTATGGCACTTTCTGAGACAGAACTTATGTTGAGGTCTGGTTAATACAGAATGTTAAAGTGTTTGTTATAGTTGGTTAGAGTAAATTCAGGTTAGGTTATTTCAACTCACCTTCTCATGGTGCCACTGATACATGGAAATCCAAAAACTGTTTGCTGAGGCGGCTTGGGCCCCACCGCGGCCTAAGAAGACCGGTATTTTGCGCGACCTAAGAAGACCGGTATTTTGCGCGACGCGTTTGTATTTTTCTACGCAGCAGCTGCTTACTGTGGGGCCCAAGCCACCTCAGCAAACAGTTTTTGGATTTCCATGTATCAGTGGCACCATGAGAAGGTGAGTTGAAATAACCTAACCTGAATTTACTCTAACCAACTATAACAAACACTTTAACATTCTGTATTAACCAGACCTCAACATAAGTTCTGTCTCAGAAAGTGCCATAATTTTTTAACCAATATTTTCCTATATTTGACGCGCATCCACCTCTAGTGCATCCCACCCTCATTATCGCTTCACATACACTCTGAATTTATGGAAAATAAGAATTAACCTGAACTTACGCTAACTTATTCCACCTTCATGATAGTGGTTTTTGTTAAGACTTGTGTGTGCGTTAATGTGTCTGATACGTTATGTCAGCACCTTTGATCGCATTGAGTTCTGTGATGCACACATAGTTTGCTTTCATCCTTTGCTCACCCTATCATGATTGGAAGATTGTATGCGTTGTGAATACTTATCACATAGTTTTCCTAACCTTTGCCCCTTTGATCGATAACATCTGTAGTTTTCATCCTTTGCACTCCCTGACGGTAATGTGATGTGTGTGTTGGAGGGGCCGTGCAGGTTTGTCTGGGAAATGTCGCTACATCCGAAACATATATTTTTTGTACATATATGACACTTTTCTGTAGCCAGTTGTAGAAATGAAAACACATCATATAGTTGGGCACTGCACTCTGTGGTGCACGCAGGTGTAATTGTCATGTCAACCAACGACATCTTGTTTTGGAAGGAAATTACGTAATTTTGGTAATATTTTACATATTTTAATCTTTTTTTTACCGATTTTTTCATGAAATTTAATGGAATTTATGAGATTTTCATGCTTCTTACTGAAACTGTATATTTTTTCATGAAATTATGCTTCTCTCTTGCTCCCTGTAATGCTCGATACTTTGTTCTTTTTTCTCTGACTGGTCGGTTTTCATAATTATGACACAACAGAATTGGGGATTCACACCGGTATCCTCCTGAACGAGAGACCACCGAGGATCATAGAATGGTCAACGGAAGTGTTTACCATCAGTAAAGTGAAATTAACAAATCCTGTAACTTATTTGCTTAAAGACTATCAGGGTAAAGATATTGCAGGAGCATTTTACCAGCAAGAATTACAACTAACAAAACTTACAAGTACATTTTTTTTTATTTTTTTTTTATTTTATTTTTTTTTGGTTGAACGAGTGATAAAGAGAAGGAAAAATATGATCTTGGTGAAGTGGTTGGGTTTTGATAAATCACATAACACGTGGATTCATAAAAAAGATTTATTTAAAATGTAAAATACATTTTTTTCCTTAATAAATAAACTTATTTTTTTTCTAACAATTGTGTTTTTTTTCCTTCAGTTACGTTAATATAATGCAAATGAGCATACAGCTCAGCAAACTTACAATCTATGTACAGCAAAACTTCTGTACACTTAGCCTATTTTACAAATTTTTTTTTCCGATTACGTTAATATAAAGCAAATGAGCATGTAGCTCAGCAAACTTACAAT
The DNA here is from genome assembly GCA_031002005.1 of Vandiemenella viatica. Lineage (NCBI taxonomy): Eukaryota > Metazoa > Arthropoda > Insecta > Orthoptera > Morabidae > Vandiemenella > Vandiemenella viatica. The sequence continues at coordinate 96,899,840 of JARYHS010008074.1, read as the reverse complement.
CTATGTACAGCAATAATTTCTTGTGTACACTTAGTCTATCTTACAATGTTTTTTTTTTCTTCAATTACGTTAATATAATGCAAATGAGCATACAGCTCAGCAACCTTACAATCTACGTACAGCATTTCTTCTGTACACTTAGTCTATTTTTTACAATGTTTTTTTTTCTCTTCAATTACGTTAATATAATGCAAATGAGCATACAGCTCAATAAACTTACAATCTATGTACAGCAATAATTTCTTGTGTACACTTAGTCTATTTTACAATGTTTTTTTTTCTCCGATTACGTTAATATAATGCAAATGAGCATACGGCTCAGCAAACAAAATGTCATACAAAGCAATTCAGCAGCACTCCCCCAGCAGCCAATTTATATTTTATGCAGCGTCCTAACTTGATAAACTGAGATTTTTACAGAGTCCTAACTTATCTACATATTTACAAAATTGATACATATTTACAAACTAGAAACACGGATAAACGGTATATTTACAAAACATTCACACATTATTTACAGACTTGTGCCCCACGGGAGGGTCTCTATCCCGTCGGGGAAAATATACCGCTTATCGTCCGTTCTAGACAGACCCAGTTTGGATATTTGAACAGTATTTACAACATGAAGGGTTGATGTGATCCTTTGCTGCAGATGGTACCTGGGTGTTTCGCCATGGAGGCAATTTATGTAATCCTCCATCTGCAGCTTTCTAGTGACTGAGCCAGCCAAACCTTTAGCCCGTCTAGAGGTCTGGTCTGTCTCGAGCCGGAATGCATACATTTTTGCCCTTAACCCCGCAAACTCCGCAATCAGGGTGCCATTCGCTTCGTCCTTCATAACACCGACAACCTTTTCATTGTGGGATTCTATCCCATAACGGTTGCCGGTGCTATACCCAGACGTGTCGAACTCCTCCCCGTTGCGTCGCATCACTTCATATGGATCGCAGTTCCGCACCAAGTAGATGAAGCTGTCTGTATCCATATATAGCAATTTAGGGCTTCTAAACTGAGGAATGGCAAATTCATAATGAAATCTGTACATCCTCAGTTTAGACAGGTCAAGAATGCACATTCCGACATACACGGGTTTATTAAAAACTATCCTAGCTTTCGCCATCTCCACGGCCACAAAGTTCTTGTTGAAAACTGTTACTTGCTTAAAGTGTGGTGAAGCTATGTGTTTGCGGGCACCGCGGCGGCCCACCCATGCCTGTACACAATTTCACGTCGCGGTGTTTTCGAATGTTCTCCATAGTCTTGCCGAAAATTGAATTGTTCATCAGTTTGTAAAAATCTCTCTCGAAATCTGTTTTGGCGTCACGGCGAGAACACGTATTGAGAGATATGTATTCTTTCAACCACGGTGACTGATTGAAAGATATTACCCGGTGTATTTCGGTCACCTGCAGCCCCAAGCCTACACATTGCTGGAGGACTCGGTAATGGAGAACATACCGTACCTTGTTCTCCAGTGTGGTCATCAGCTTGGGGAGGGTAGAACCTTCTGGGGCTTTGTGGTCTGGACATGGCGGTAGGTCTGCTAAAACGTCGTGTTTATCCTGAGGAATCGTAAGGTCTACCTCCAATACGAACCCCCTAGGTGAGTCAGCTGCAACGCTCATGAAATCTATGCTAGCAATCTCTTTAGCCGAAAGCCATTGAAACCCACCAGAGGGTAGATACTCCGACATGGCCCAGCCGTAAAGATTGTTTACGTCGAAGTACATTATAAAATCTTCAGACGCCTCGCGGTTGTACTCCGGCATGTACCGGTTATTTGCCTTCGCATACCTGTGGACGCACTGGCAAATACCTCCGCGAATACCTCGTTCGAAAAAGAGCAGCATGTCGATATCCGTCAGAAGGTCCAGTTCGACACGCGTGCTCCTTAACATAGCCTGCCACGAAAGGCCTGGGGATGTGAAATAGTGGGCGGGGTCCAGGGTGTACTTCCCCAAACATACACTCCTAAATTTCTCAAACAGATCTGCAAGTAACCGCACATCTGTGTCCATGTACAGACTTGCATATTCGCCCAAAGTCTTGATCTGGAAGGTCCGCCACACCTTTGTCGCGTGTTCGTAATCTTCATCAGAAATGTGTGACTCCGACAACGAACTGTAGAATTTTGATTTTGGAGGAAGCGTGGCCTCGGTGAGCTTATCCCACGAATCCATGTATTCGTAAGGGAAGACACCTTTCCGTTTAACTAATTGGAACTTCTCGGGGTCGGTGAAATGAGCACTAGTAATGCCCATGTCGCCGTCCTCAAGGGTTCCAACCAGTTTGTCTAATGGGAGCTGCATGAACCGGTATGAGTCCAGAAACCTTAACGTGATTGAAGTGTATTCAATCTTTTTCGAAAAAGAAATATAACGTTCTGTGTTGATGGGAAGCACGTCCATTCCTTCGAAATCAAGTTTTGATAATGCCATTACAATGAAATGAGCGTCATACCCAGAAAGATTGTGAAAGAAAATGGGTATGTACTTTTTAGTCTTATACTGCAAATTGCAATCATTATGTGCAGCCCCCCTAAATTCACCTGTGATATGACAATGATCGCGGACCTTGACAGTCCCCGGTTCAATGTCTTTCTCGCAGATGTGGCATACCGTAGCATCAGCAAACTTTGCTTCTTGCTCATCTGTCATTACAAGAGGAATGCACCTCTTGTAAATTTTATCAACTTTCTTGGCAAGTTTGACGAGTTCGTCAACAAGCCATTTTTCAGGATTTTTTCCCCTGAATGAGTTGAAACGCGACAGACTAGGTACGAGTGGACAAACGACCTGGTATGCGGCAGCGAAAGGGAGATGTTTCTGGACTAAAGTAGTGTGAGAGGCGTTGGGTGGGGGACTGCAAGAATCATAAGGTAGCAATAAACTTTCAAAGTCCGCGTAAACGACGACGGGTACACGCTCTTGGTGCACAAAATCCTTAAACTTTAAGGTTTTATCGTCGTCGCTGGGTAAATCCACTCTTACAGGATCAACCCTTGCACAGTCAATCTCGTGGCGGTCCAGGAGATCTTTGCGTCCGAAATGTTGCAGACATCTGTCACAAATAAAAATAGCATGCTCATGCAAACTTAAAGAAGAACTGACTAACGCTGACAGGTCGTGAATCCAACAGTAATGGAATTTTTTCCCACTGCCGTCGGTAATCAACAACATGTTTATGTGGTGAACGCGTTTGTCTGCAGTGTGATGGAGGGCCCCGGAAACTACATGTTTACCTTTAACTTCATCCAGACCGAAAACATTTACAGAATAGTCTGGATTTTGCCTCTCAAATTTAGAAATGTCAGAGAGTTTTACCGGAAACTCAATACCTGAAAAATCGAAACGGTGGTTGGCGAAGGCTTCCATATAATTATTGACTAGGTACGCATGTTTTTTCGGCGCCTTTACTTGAGCTGCAAGAAGTGTCCATAGAAAGCACAACTCGTCATTCTTGTTTTTAACATTGATGACGGCCTGCTTTCTACAGATATCAAGTGGCAGAGCAACATAGGAAGACCCACGATAGAAAGGTTGAAAATTAGAAATACTAATGTCGAGGGATTCTATTCTATCGAGAGTTTTGCCACTTGTCCTTTCTTGAAACTCACACAATTTTACTCTGAGCTCCGACTTCACATATTTTTCATACCAATCCGACAGGCAAGTGCTGGTTGTGACCTCACGCATTTTAGTTAAAAAGCACATACGGGCGGTTTCCAAAATAATTTCCTTCTGTATTTTATATGTGTTAATCAGTCCAACCTGCACCTTTACAGATGGGGAGGACCGATTATCCACAATTTCGCGAACTTTACCGGCAACAAGTTTAAAGCAAGCATCAATGAAATTCATTGGATCAATGAAATTTTGAGAATTTGAAATTGTCCCGGAATAAATTCTATTTTTAAATGCACTAAGCCTGTCTTCAAGGACTAATCGCGATACTGCTGACTCACCCATCGTTGCTGCATGATCATGACTGCATAAGGCTGCCCCTGCACCGGCATACTGTCGGCTTGACCCGGCCGATGGACCGGCGTACTGACGGCTGAGCCATGTTGTTGAAGTGGCGGCTGGGTCCCGGCGATGGGCTGTTGAAGTGGTGGCTGTACCCGGGCGATGATCGGCTGGGCCCCGGCGATGGGTCGGCGGACTGGCGGCTGGGGGGTCCGGCTGCTGCTGCTGTGGCGCGCGGTCGGCTAGGTTCCGACGTCTCCCACGGTCTCCATATTGGTGGCGGAACTGCCTCGTTGGCTGGGTGTCCGACCGCCCCCTCTGAAACATAAAAAAGAAGAAAAATATTTTAGTATCACGAAAAACATAATTTTGTAAGCATAAAATAATATAGGTAAATTACTGATGTACTGGACTTACCGATATTCCAGTGTGCTGGTGGTTGTGGAAGAACCCATTGTGGTGGCGGAGTTGGCGGCATGCTATGTGGTGGTGACATTACTTACCAATATCGGTGAATAAGCTAAGATCCTCAGAAGACATTATGATGATCGAAGTGTTCAGCTCGACGACTCAGAGAAGACTGGATGGCAGAAGGGTGGTCTCAGCCCTATTTATACACGCGTCTGGAGCCATGGAGAATTGGCGTGGGAAGACTGCGCCCACGATGATAAATGTGGTGCAGCTGTGCGCATTCAATTACGAACCCGCATCCTGCAGCTGCGAGGGGAGTGATAATTAAGGGTGTGGCGCAGCTGTGTGCATTCAATTACGAACCCGCATCCTGAAGCTGCGAGGGGAGCTATAATTGAGGGTGTGGCGCAGCTGTGTGCATTCAATTACGAACCCGCATCCTGCAGCTGCGAGGGGAGCGATAATTCGGGTGTGGCGCAGCTGTGCGCATTCAATTACGAACCCGCATTCAATTAAACTCCCCTAGTTCCTCGGCTCCCCTCCTTAATCTAATTACGGCTCCCCTCATTTTCAACTCCCCTATTTTAATTCAATTAGTTACCGGCACGTGCGCTGCGGGGAGGGGGGGAGGGGGAAAAAGTGGGCTCACTCCCCCGTCCAGAAGGGAAAAAGTGGGCTCACAGCCCCTCCCATAAGAAATACATGGGGAAAAAAGTGGGCTCACTCCGCTGTCCATAAGAAATACATGGGGAACACTAGCGCCGACACATTAGTTCCAAGGGAAAAAAGTGGGCTCACTCCGCTGTCCATAACCCATTCAAGTAGTGGGCTCACTCCGCTGTCCATAAGAAATACATGGGGAACACTAGCGCCGACACATTAGTTCCACTATCGCCGCTAGGGGGCCAGTGGCGCCCACCGGCGTTAGATCACTACTACCATAACAAACAGCCTTGCGGATACATGTAGGGATGGAAAGTTTATCCAGTACCGTACCATTATAATCAATGTCAGAATTTTTAAAGTCAGTAGAGTTTTGTTGTCAACTTGATTCATGTTATAACTTTATGCATCTTTTACGAAGTGATATATTCCTAGGAACGCATATTCTACTACCCGGTCAGGCCCAAATTTATGTTGAATCTCTTCACAATATGAAGAACAAATCGACCAATAACAGGAAGATATGTGGCTGTACAACGAAAATTGTTATTGTAACCACTGACCTGGTATTACTGCGAAAATGTATGCAAGTAAACTTGAAATATTCCGCGATTCCAACTGTATGTCATTAGAGAATACCTCACTATTTTGTTAGATATCTGCTTAATCATTTCCAATCCATTTAAAGGAACATCAACAGAGTTTGCATAATTTCACGTCACATTTACTGAATATCTGAGTGGGGGTGGAAAATCAAATGAAATTCCGCAAACGAAATGAACGGATTCATTCCGGTGACCTGAAGCCTGTAACATTAAAGTGTGAATTAGCATTTAGACATTAATATTGCTCATTGTATTATCCAGTCACAAAATTTTGCGCTATTTCGTGTAAAGGTAAAGGTCACGGGGTTCCGATGGCTCCTGTGACGTCCCGTAGGATTGACGGAGGTAGAGCTCCTCACTCCCTGTACAACCTTCGGCACTAGAATGGATGTAACGGGGTCAGCGCCATGCTCCGGCCGTTCTTTATCTTCCTGCGGAGTTTCCTCCACGGTACTCATTGGATAGCAGGCTGAGTGGGCCTGGGCTAGCGTTACGGACGTTCAGCTTCGAGGAAAAATCCTCAGCTTAGTCGGGGATCGAACCCCGGTTGTCTGCGATGCTGTATGGTGCTCTTCCAGCTGCGCTACATGGCCTCCTGTTAGTTCATGTATCTTTGCAATTAATAGTTACTGGAAGTTGTTTGAGCTTTGGTAAATATAATAATTGGGAAGGAAAACTTTTCGGTTTTCTAGCCGCGTCAAAATCGCATTGTTTGGAGACTTTTCGGAAGCTACCACTGTATCGATTGTCTAGCCATGGCTCAACGCCATGGTAATTGGAATTGGTGTCGCGAAAACTACGCCCAGTGAAATTTCCGACCAGTGAAATCTGCGGCCAGAACTCTCTACAATGCTGTAGCGGTGTGAAATCGGTGTTTATTATTGAATAGGCTTAAACTGGCTGTATTGTTAACAGCCGGCTCGCTGAGCGGATTGCTACGTTTGCTGCCTATGTTTCTAAACAGCTGTTAACACTACAGATGTTTTATGGTTTATAATTGTTACTAAAACACAAGTTTTATTCTGCCTTAAAAGACGTAGAAAAGAATTGTCATAACTAGGCAGATACTAATGGAATTGTAGTAGATTTCATGCAAAATCTCCCTTTCCCTCACATTACCAGTGCAGGAAAAAATATTCTTCTATCGGTAGTTGTGGGTTAACTGTTTTTGCATTTATGACTTGAAAACCAGAACAAGCAAAACCTACACCTACCACGAAGGCACTGCGAAAAATGGAGGGAGTGAAGTTTCCTCTGTCCATAATAAGTTCATAGCACTTCTCATCCCCCAAACTGCAGAAGAAACCCATTTTTTTCCGACGAATGTACAGGGCAGAACAAGAATCACATAGTTTTACGATTTGTATTTGGCCTTTCCCTGATAAGTAAAGTAACAATCAGGTAATATTGTCCAGTGAGGGATCACAGTTTTCTCCCATGTGATCGTATCTTTACTGTTATCAACAGACGATTAAAAAAACAGAATCTACACATCTGATCAATATTCAAAAATTATTATTGAATCGTCTGCAAATGAAGGGAAAATTGAAACAGTTTTTTTTTTTTTGGGAGACAATGACAGCATCCTAGAGTTTAACAAGTGGTGGCCCAAGCACTTTAAAAAGTATGTGCTCCCAAGTGAAGCTCGGAATCAAAAAACGTTGGGAAAGAAGGAACGACAGCGCGAGTTGTTTAAAATATCAGAACACTACTACTATGAAATGAATGAGGAAGTCCGTTTAGGTTATGATAAAATTGGAGAAATAATAATAATAAAAACTTTTAAGTTGTTGTGGAGCAACACAGGTAATAGAGCTTCCTAACGCAAAAAACTTTAGCAGACATGAATCCCATCAATGCCAAAGAAAGGATGACGTTAAGAAAGTGCTACAATATGTTCCTGAAGAACATATGCCATTTTCTGAGATGCTATAATTGGGCCATCTGCCGAGAATGATTCTGATAATGATTAGTTCCGTAAACTAAATATAAAAGCTGGTGGATTTTGTGCAAAACTACAGTAATTTCAATGGTGTATTAAATGTAATTTCATATAATATAACTTTTTAAACTTTTAGTTTACATGTACTTTTCAAACAAACAAAATATCCATACATAATAAACAAAATGTAAAAAAAAGTAATATTTTATTTTCCCCCTTGGTTTATTGTTTGTTAAAGGCAAACGTCCGGGTTACTTAAAAATCTTTAGAAAGCGCATAATGTACACAATAAATTCCAAATGTTCGTCAAAAGTGTATTATATGTTACTTCATCAGTTGCAGTAAAAATATTTTTTTAAAATAAGTTTTAATAGAATTATTGTGTTTTCCCGTAAACTTCATGAAAATTGACATGTGCCCATAGACGACCTTGGCCAGCCCGATCTGGTTAGTACCGCAGTGGAGTCTCCGAACAGGGTTGTAGATAGCAAAAAATTAAACTTTCAGTAACGACTGCGAAAAACTTCTAAAGGCTCATTCCCACGGTCCCCTCTAGGCGAGGCGAGACGAGACGGGACGGAGGCCTCTCATCTTTGCCGCATAAGCTAGCATGGACGTCTCGCCTCGTCCCACGGCCAGTCGGTAAATGATCAAACGTCCCGTCTCGCCTCGCCTCGCCTCGCCTAGAGGGGACCGTAGGAACGCGGCTTAAGAAAGAATACTTAACTTGCGAAACAAGGTGGTGTGCTTTTTGATTCGAAACATTTGCGTGTCTTTTTTTTTTTTTTAATAATAGAAACTAGTTTGGCAGTTTCGGCCGTGTAATGTACAATGTTGTCGCTGACTAGTTTCCGTTCTATTTGTTCACGTATAAACTTCCAGGTTACGATTTAGTGAGACCAGGTCGGGTCGTCCAAAGGGGCCTTTAGAGTGATTAGGACGGCGCGGCAGTGACACAAAGAGAACAGGCAGCCGCAGATTTCACAGAATTTAGGTTGGCCGCAAATTTCACTGGTCGCAGTGTTCACATATCCATTGGAATTACATGTAACGAAACAGGTAAATGCGTGATAATTTCTTGGGGTTATGAAACATAACAGACAGTTGTAGACAAATGCGCAGCTTCTTTGTTCTTGGGATCGTCCGGGCGGGAGGATGATTCTAAGTGAATCTTTGCAACTAGCGCCTGTAAGCAGGAATATGAAATCTGAATAAAGCTTTTCCTAGACTCCTTTTCCGTGTAGTGACTAAGATTTTGAGATCAGTGCAGTTTATCATTGTAATAGTACACAGAAGGGAAAATGTAATTCAGAAGGCACAAAAATACTATAGGGTGTTTTTGGTGTAACAATGCAGGGAATTGTTGTCAATGCAAATACAGTTATACAAAAAATTGCAATTCTGACGCACGCGCCCTTTCCGAATCAACTACTTGTGAAGTTTATCTGTTAATGAAAGTTTATAAATTCCACTGAGGATTGTCAGATATAGTTCACGAGTATTCGACATTTAGCATTAGTATTTCGCAATATATCACTAATTGAAATAGTTTTTCGAGAACTCTAAAACTGGTTATCGTTTATGCGCGGCTGCTGTTCAAACCAGGTTCGAGCGCAGCAAAACAATTCATTTGTTGGGCATGAAGTCGTTTTGGCATGAGCGCGGCATGCACGCGCGAGGGGACCAAACAATCTAGGAACGATCAGTTTTCATGAAGCATTGATGGACGTTTCACACTCACAAGCTGCTGCCGCTTTTATTATGATGCATAACACTGTACACACATTGTGCGTTGGTGGACGATGTAATCGTATATGAATAGTATGCAATGTGGCAGTTATTCTCAAACTGTGATCCGCGAAGCTGGTGCAGGTGGTCCGCAGGAATAATACTAAAAATCTAAATAAATTTACGACACCATAACCAAAACTACATTTGTAGGAAGAGTTCACACAGAATTGATACCGCACTTGTACTTTATAAGGCCATAAGCGAATATAGTATATAAACCAAATTTTCTAAAAGCTACACATATATCAACAACCAGTTTCTTTGACATAACAAACGAAAAACTAATTAATCTTAAGGTTAGCATGAACAACTACAATCACACTCTCTGCCTTTACGGTACTAAAATCTACTAAACTCGTCAAATTATACTGTCCTTACAGTATTTTAAATTCTAAACACACGCATTTAATCGCAAATGTGGCGTACGAACTAATATAAAAAAAATGTTTTTATACAGAGCGCTAATCAATCTGACGTCACGATAAACAATCAAAGATGCTGCTACATTTGGGGACTGTTGTCTTAAGTATTGTTGGATAGAAAATTGAAAACTTTAATGAAGTATAAACTTCGTAATATAAAGTTTATTGACTAACTGCACAAAAATCCAATTTCCTATAGCTTACAATTACAGTTTATAAACTTCACAGGACAATTATTGCTAAAAAAAAAGAAGATTTTTCTTCTTCCTATGAGCAAGTGCATTCACATTTGAGATTAGAATTTTATTTTACATATATCATATGTATTTTGCAACAAGTGAAAAGCAAATAATGAATGAAAATAATCATCTAGAAATGACCTCAAATCTAGGACCAAAACAACCACAGGCCACTGCATTACCACTCAGTCACTTTGACTTACTCAAACAAGTGTCTCGTCCATTATGTAACTGAAGTAAATATGTATAAAAATATAGATCATCGTGATTGAATAGTTATTGATAATCTGTATAAAGAAACAAACTGTTATAATGGAAGTAATCAGTTAAGAAAAAATATGATAGATCAAACTGGAAGGAAAATTAAATTTCGTCAATGTGTCTGCCCTATTGATACCGTCTAGCTACGACACATTATTTCATGGATACGGAAATGACTACGTCACTGTTAGCAGGCAGAAAATGTGACAATATTGCAGGAATCAATTATGGCAATGTTGTACCAGGAAATAACTATTAATCTTCCTATTTCATTCGGCCAAGGAGTATACCTTTATAACACGTAAAGCAAATAATTTATCACGAGGAGCACATACAGCTAAAGATTTTACTGCTGTATCTCCGACTTAAATAAGGATGTAAATCACAGCTGGTATTTAAAGATACGGTGGGAATCCATGTTAATTATACGAGAGAAATACAAGAAGTAAGGTCTCCCGTGCATTTAAAGATAAAGAATGAATTTATTTTCTTTAATATATACATCTTTTTAAAGGCTGAACAATTAACTATTTTTCTACATCATCATAATTTCGGAACACGTATTTTTGTAGTCGCTGTGACAGTTTATGAATAATCGAGAGTAATGGGATAAATGGGATAAGCAGTGACGCTCTGGCCTCTTAGTCGGGAGGACACAGGTTCGAATTCTCGCCCAGTCATCCAGATTTGGAGTTACCATGGTTTCCCCAAATCACCCCATGTGGATACCGAAATGGTTCCTGTAAAAGACCATGGGCGAAATAAATTCTTGCCACCACTCCTTTCCCGCCTCTAATGACCTCACTGTCGAAGAAGCGTAAAACTATAAGAAAAAAGTTGTACGCTCGCCTTTATGTCTTAAAAAAGCAATGAACTTTGTCTGTCATACCTTTGTCGGTCAAATATTCCACCAGTTTAGTCGACGACGAGGTCATTAGGACTGGTGCCAAGGAATGGAAAGGAATTCGGCCTCGGCCTTTTACAGGAATCATCCCAGAATTTGCCTGGGGAAACTGTAGAAAACCCAAAACTGGATGGCCGAACGGGGTTTCGAACTCACCTCCTCCCGATTGCAAAGCCAGAGCGTTATCGCTCACCGGCCGCACTCGGTCTTCCGGTCCTTAGACACTATCTATCTTACTTTACTGGTAGACTGTGTTTGTTTGAATTTTTGTGGCTTAGGCGATTTTGGAGTCGATTTTCACGGGTTACAAAACATGAGCGTTCACACCTAGACGAAAAAACAATCACGCGAATGGCGACATGCTTCTTCGCCAAGTGCTGGTATTGATTTTTGTTATTATTCTGCGGTAATTACAACGATTAATTAAGCAGAAATTTTCATGATTTATTAAGTAATTAGCATTTAATCCCCATTGGAATCTAATTATATGCTGTAAATCACATGAAGTATATTGCGTACAGAAACTACCAAGAGAACTGAAGAAAAAAGTAAAAACGATAATTTAAGAACTCTCTGCTACTAACCCTGATTCTGAATGAACTTTCTTTACTTATATCAGTGGTCCGCAACCTTTTCCATCTCGCGGAACACCATAGGGTTATCGATAAATCTCGCGGCACACCATAAGGTTATCCATCACACCTTACCGAACGGATGGTTGAGCAAAAAAAAAAAAAAAAAACCCTCACAACACGATTTTTTTGCGTAAAAAAACAAGTAAAAAAAATCAGCGTTTGCATTAAATTAATAATCATGCAGTTTTATATTAATTAAAGTAAATAATTCGTGAGGAAACCGTTGACAATGCAAACCTCATTTCTTTCCCTCTTGGATGTTTTAATCTAACTTAACGTCGAGAAGCCCAATTCACAAAAATAAGTAGTTGAAATTAGCAATAAAACATTAACTGCAATGTCGAACATAGCTGGATATTCATTCCTTATTGTTAGCCAAAACGTATCTGAAGGAACTTCGAGAAGCTTTAATTTCAAAGTTCTGTCAGCTTTTAAATCTGCGAGTTCCTCTTGAATATTAATTGGAAGATGTTCCGAATTTGCAACAAATGGACCACGAACCCAGTCGAAATCTTCAACACTTTCTCCAAAGTACTTTTTGAATCTTTGCTGCAAGCCTTTTAAATGTTCTTTAATTAAGTCCATCACCATTTTATTACAGGCATCGCGTGACCATACAGTCGGGAACATCTCACACGACCAATTTTCATTCCTCTGGAACCACAAATTCAGCTTGTTCTCAAATACTTTAATCTTATCGATACTAACAAGAATAGGCTTGGAAAGTTCTGCTAATCCCAGCAGTTTAGACTGAGCGAGAAGCACATACACAGAACTTGCAGTAAATATAACCGTATCTCAAAGCGCAGCAGTAAAGGCGAGGAATAAAAATATTTAAAAAAACGAATAAACAAAACTAATAGCAAATGTGAGTAAACAAATAACATTTAATTTCTTAAAATACGATTCTACGTAGCAATTCGCAGCACATGACACTAAAATGCAATTAATAAAAAAAATTGTAATTAATTCCTTATAATTGGTAAAATTTCGCGGCACACCTTTCACCTTGTCGCGGCACACCAGTGTGCCGCGGCACACCGGTTGCGGACCACTGACTTATATTATACCACTTATATAAGAATTTATGTTTGTCCTTTGGTAGTAATATGGTTGTAAATTCTTTAGTGACAATGGTAGTTCAATTTGTTAAAGCACTAATATTTAGTTCTATGCGATTTATTTTCATGTTTTTTCATATTGTTTTCGTTTTTCTTGACGACGGTGCATAATCATTATAGTCCACCTACAGAATGATTCAAAATTAGATAAATAATACCACCAATAAACTATTGGTTTCTAACAGTTAGTTGTATTGTAAAATAATTATTTTCTAAACATTTGTGCTGTCTGAAAGAGGAGAAAAGATGTGATTTCGACGAGGCTAGAAACCCGAGGAGCTGCCTTTACGTTTTGCAGCCGCGAAAGCGTTCACATTTACGTGAGCAGTTCATTAAAAAATGTTGGATTCTGTCAGTTACGAGACACTCCTCAAGTATGTTATTCCCTGACGCAATTAGTTAAGAGTCAAGATTATATGCATAAGTGATGTTTGGAACGTTTAAAAATGAAATCAAAATAAATTTTTAAAAACTGAAAGATTTAAACTGAATAACGCACGTTCACAAGCGCAAACCTGTAACCACAGGATCACGCCTCTCGTCCGTGTGTAAACAACGCTGCCAAAGACGACAGTTTCTTTCAATCTGTCTTGCAGACACTTTTCAGAAATAGTCTCTTTATGATTGTTTCTGTATTTTTGTAGTGCAAAAAATTCTACCTCCTCGAACAGACCACTTTATGAGTGAAATATTAACGGAAGGAATTAGCAAAATCAGTATTTAAATCACTATCACAGGCCTACTTCATTTAGAGTTAGACAGTTAGTTACTGATTTTATTACAAGTTATAAAAAATCAAATGAATAACACAAAGAACTCCTGCCTGCTGAGGAAAAACTAAAATGATATTTGAATTCAGCATGAAAAATACTTCTAGAATTCTCATGTTTTCTTGTGAAAGAAACAAGTTCATATTGTAGACCGGTGAATTATCAAAGATTTGTGTTAACATGCCTGTTCCTTATACTTCTTTCCTTTTTCAATGGTATTCGACCTTTCATAGATATTTTACTTTTGTGCATAAAGTTTCAATTATCAGATTATATAATTAGAATCTTGTTGCGAAAGTGCACGAAACATTGAAAATACTAACAATGATCATCTACCAATTAGTAAATGAGCTATTAACCAGCTTCCATATTTCGTGGAAATAAAAAATTATTTACTTGATAATTACCTCAACCTACACACAGGCAAGTGTTCAGGTTAACTGCGCACAGTTTTTAAAGTTGTATCAGTTTGTCTGGTCACCACATTTCCAGTCAAGTCAATGATGAAATAACTAAAGTAAACAATCATAGAAAAAACAATTGGCAGTCATTGGGGACTGCCGACAGAAATAATAACATAAAACTATTAATATCATACGCACATCACGTCATACTTATAGCTACAGATATAATAAATAACAATTATTCCGTGTGGACGTAATGACCTGGTGAGAAGGTTTCTGTTGGTTGCGCTTTATGCCCCTCACTTAGTCGCCTTAATCCTACCCGGTAGTGCTACCAGGTAAAAGAGACCTACAGTCTAATGTGGAATCATAACCACGGAAGCGTTCTGGCCTACTAGGCATTACACAGCAAACTATGCCAGAGGTGAAGGTCGGGTTAATTGTTTATGAATATTCCCGCCGAGACAGAGATTCGAACTGGGGACCTTTAGTTCGCAAGTCAGACATCTTAACCACTGAGCCACCAGGCTGGAACAAATATACTATTAATATTAGAATGTTGGTAACGCGAACTTATAAGATTTCACCCATTCGAAAATAGCTCAACGAATGTAAAGAAGTTCTCACCTCAAAAGCTAAAAATTTAACTTAGCCGACAACCATACGGTTCGTCGAATCTTTCCGAAGGAGATGTATCAAGCTATTGTGTAAGAGGCTAGAAGGCTAATTCCTTCAGGGGCCTGCAGTTTGCGTGGGATAAGAACCACGGAACGTCTCGGCGTAGGTCATATAATCAAATACAATTCCTAAAGATGCCTACTCACCGCGGGATTAGAACCTGCGACCGGAGAGAGAACTTTCGGAAGTTAATGCCTTAACCGCTGAGATACCAGACCGCTGAGATACCAGACCGCTGAGATACCAGACCGCTGAGATACCAGACCAGATACCAAATACACATGTGCTAAATACTGTCAAAATCGGATTAAAAACTGTGGGCTTGAATGAACAACGGTGACAGAAATTAAGGTGGGGGGGGGGGGGGGGGGGGGGGGGGGGGGAGAGGAGGAGAGGGTTTAGGTTTCTGTAAATCAAACGTAAACAGTGATTTTCTATTTGTTTTAAAGTATGTGTATTCAAAGTTCCAACAAAATTGAATAACTATTGTGTGTTAGTATAATGATTTTCCTAAAAGCTTCCAACGCCCATATCATACGCGCAACAAGTGGCATGTTGATGACGTGACGTCACGAACGCACATCCTGTAACGCGCCTATAAAAGTTTTAATTAAAAAAAAAAACTTTTAATTCTGAGGAATTGTATTAAAATGTGAATTACGACGTGTCGTTACCATTATCACTGTGCAGCAAAGAAGGGTACTGGCATTAATAAGCACGTATTAATTTTTTCGAGCATTAATTAGCGTATAAGTTAAAAACAAACTATTAAGAAAAATTTTCTTCTACTAATTGACAATTACATTTAGGCAGTATGACTGTTACGAAACAGCGGAGAACGACCTCGAAACATCGCATCTGATTGATGAGCTCCCACGATGGGAGGCCAGAGAAGTTTTTATACAATTTTTTAATGTTAAAAAATTATGGTGCATTCAACCGCGTCAAAATGTCGCACACCTGAAGTATTTTGAAAGATCAATTCTCAGCCCTCATTCTCACGGCGGATAATTGGAGCTTCAAACGTTTTAGTAGTGCGACGCGACTACAAACTCAAGAATTTTAACATAGACAATGTTGTAAAATTATTCGATCAATCAGAATGTCTTAATATTGCTCTGTAAATTCACTTATGTCTTCCTTTCTACGTTCTATAGAAAGAAATGATTATTTTTTAATTATGTAGTGTATAGCATGTAATGACCTAAAATATTATATGTTAATAATTATTCTTTTATATATTTTTCATACGTTACAGAAACCAATCAAAAATTATACTGAAATTGACATATCGTTTGAATATGCAGACAAATCTTCATATTTTGGAGGAATATCAATGGTCGAGTGGTCTGCGCTACATCTTATTGATATGGCGGCAGATGCATCAATAGTTAGTTGTGAGAGGCAGCTGGGATCTCAACAAATGAAGGATTTATTGAAGTAAGTGTTTTCTTTTACTGAATGTAGCTTCTATGTTGGAGATAAAAACATACAAGTCGAATAATACAGGTGAAAACACCTGTAGACAATTTAATAATACATATTTGCTTTTAATTATTTAATTTAATTGCGCTTGATAATATGCTGTAGCAATTTCCGTACAGATTTCTTTTACCATTTCTTGTTTTTGATGTTAAATGCTTTAAGTGCAGCTATCATACAAGAATGCAGAGACGTTAATAAATATTTCTCATTGAAGATATGCTAAATTATTAAGTGAATGGAAAGAAATGCGCAGTACGTTAAATAGCTATGTCAGTTATTCAAAACCAGAAACAACTATTAACACTCCCCTATGTACGTTGTTAACGAGAAAACACAGAAAACAACATCTTAAAAATTTATAACACTAGCGCATTTATCTTTATTTATTTAATTTGAGTGTGTGTGTGTGTTATGGATAAGGAACAGCGTAAGCCGGGATCTACTACGAGTACAAAGTACAAAGCCCTCTGAATGTTTATTGGATTCAGCCACAAGCTTCGTATTATCTACGAAGGAAAACATCTGCAAGTAGCTTTGAAATTAATGATAAATTATCTCGGACTTTGTTAGAAGTTCGTCTGCAAGTTAGATGCTCCTGTTTCCCACACTGACCAGAATGCAAAACGTTAAATTAAATTAAAATTACAAGGGAACTGAAGGAAATGATATAATCGGTTCTCTGTGTTAGAAGGTCCGCTGCAAATATATATGTAGAATTTCCTTAACAGAACTGAAAGAATCGCAGAAAATGAAGAACAATGTATCGCTGTAATCTAAGATCTGCCGGTTGGACTTAAGAGTCAGTGAAACATTCGTCACATGCAATAGGCCAATAGCATACCCTCTGAATTATTGCCGCCGCAATGCGTTTGAAACAGTTGTACTTGGATGAAAGTCCCCGGGTTGTACGCGCACCTCTGGCTTTTAACACATCCCGCTTCGCCACTCCAGATATTACTTGCAATTTGGTCATTCGACACAATCCAGTATTTTTGTGTGAACTGATTCGTTAGCCATTTATTATGTCGACAAAAAGCAAATAACGTTTAATCACATTCGGAAAAAATCGTTTAGGCATTTAGCGTAAAAACAGAAATACTTGACCATGGACGTCTTGATGAATCGATAGTTTTTAATGTCAATGAATAAATTTTACGATTAATAAAGAAATCAAAATAAGAACTAAATAAGGAATTCTATGGCCTCAGCTTTAATTTCAGGAAAAACTTTTCGTAATCCACCACTTGAAGAAATGAAATTTGCATTAACCATATCAATAGAAGACCGCAATCAGAAAAATTGTGCTCTCATTCGTTAAAAAGATCAACTTCTTTACATATGTAGCGAACAGTGAACATTCAGACAGAGAGTTTCAAACACCAGAAGGATGGTTTAATAAGTTTATAGTGCGATAATCGCTCTACAAAGTCAAAATTTCTCTCTAAAAACCGTGGGACATATTCCCTATAATCCTACAAAAATTACATTTCCGTATTAAGATGAAAGTGGGTTTTGACTGATTGGTTAATTATTCAAAAGGCATTAATTATTTACGTAGTTATTAATTTGTATATTTATATAAATCAGAGGGATACTTTGAAAACTTGATTTATAAAGGAAGTAGGTGTGACATGATATTCTATCATTAACCACTGAAAATCTCATAAATTAACAATTTATTCATTTAGCATGAGAGGGACACAAACATGGGTGCATTTATGATTACGTGGATACATAAATAATCAAATATTCGTCTAAAAGCAGCACCTTGTCTTACAATTCAGGCTATCGAATGTTAAGAATAAACAAACAGTAATGCGAAAATTCACTTGAGATCCTGGCATTACAAACTTGCAAGAAAAGCATATATGAAAAGATAATATAAAAAATCAAAACTTTCAGAAATTATTCACAGCACAAAGTAAACTTTAAAAAGAAACAAAAGCCTTCGTTTAATGAAATTAGAGTACCATTAAGTCATCGACTTAAAAATAAAGTTGCCGATAGATTTGGATATTTATCTAAGGCTTTCCATATCGTTTCATTATTGCTCACGGTTATTAACTATACTCAGTTATAGTTCGTCGGAGAGCGATTCTCTTAATCGAACAGATTTCTCCGCACAAGGGTGGAGGAAACTAAGGAACGTGCACACTGAGTTCTATCAGATGGCATAATAGTTTTACCATTTGTAGCGACGACAGAGTTCTGTGCAGATATACACAGGTAATGACAACGTGGAGTGCGACTCACAGAACAGATTTAGAATCATTATAAATAATGAGATTGCTCAGGTGATGCTCCTCAGAGTAGTGAATCAGGCACTGCATTACTACCCGCTTGAAACACTTGTAAATGCAGCAGTGACTACGTCGCCAGCACCACTGCACCGATGGCGAATGTATGACCTCTTCCTACGAAGGCAGAATCGCAAAACTTTTATAAGTCGTCCGTTTGCCATCATTGCATCTCGGTATCCCCGTCCAGTCAATGTTGTGGTCTCGTATACGGTAGGACGCCTGTTCGAATCCGGGCACCAGATTTGGGTTTTCCATGGTCTCCCCAAATCACTCCAGGTGAATGTCCGGATGCTTCCTTCAAATAGCCTATCGATGAATTCCTTCCCGTTCCTTTTCCCCAGTCCCATCCAGCCTCCAGTGACGTCGACGGGGCATCCAGTTTTCTCGATGCACGAACCGTAGGTAAATACGAACATACAATTCACAGAAAAGCAGACTGTAAATATTTACCTCGAATAATTAATACTAGCCCGTACCCGCGAATTCGTAGCGTGGATTAAGAATTTTTTTTTTTTGCCTTAATTAAATATAGAAAGTTGCTAACGAAGGATTGGTCCCAAACAATATCCAGTAGGAATAATATGACAGGAAAGCTATCACTATATCATTGTACCATCGAACCTGTCTCTTGAAGAGAATCAATTTCTAACATATTTCTGTCACCATTCAATAAGGTCCCAAAATTTCGTGACAACTACTGTTAATCATACTGGAAAAAAATATCCTGTGCCCTTCATACAGATTTCCTTATAAAATTCCATCACAACGATATAGCCATTTAGTCGTCAAAAACGTAACAAAAAGAAAGAGACTTACTTCCGTATTTATAGTATTATTACTGCGGTTCACGCACACACGCTGACTGCGAACAACCCCTGAGGGATCATTATAACGTAAGAAAGTGTACACCTACAGCCCCGCAGGGGCCTGGTACGCAAGTGCCAGGTACGGGTATGGCGAACCCGCGGTGCCCGAGCTGGAAACTTGTGAGCGCCGCAAGTTTCCCACACCGTAAACTCCTACCATGCTTCAACGACCACCGTAGGGCGTGACGGTGGAACGTTGTGTGCCTAGGAGAACGGGGATCTTGGCTTCATCGCCCGGATCGCGAGGACGGTACAAACCTCTATAAAAAAACCCCTTAACCTCAAGGTCGGATACGTGCCGAGGAGGTGCATGGGGTGAGAGGCAGATCACTTGCTAACGTACAACCTCAGGGGCACCTGCGCACCCCTGTTGTATTAGCGCTTCTTTTTAAACTGGTTTTACTCGTGGGACCAAAATTAAGTCTTCCACAAAAACCACCAAACCCTGCGGTACGGGTGTGCCGCAGGCTAAACCCAATACACCCAGTACTAAGAAGCGGGCCAGGGTTGATAGCCCTCCCGCTTCAGAAAGCCATAGTCACGGGAAAGTCTGTTCGATACCGAACGCTTTCGTTGTAATGGAAAGGGTAGAGGGGACATTTGAAAAGGTGTCCCCTTTTATATTAATAAAGGGTTGGAAGGACTGGTTGGAACCTTGAGATCAGTTAAAAAGCTGAGGAACGGGACGCTGCTGCTGGAAACAACCACCAGTAGGCAGGCATCCCAGCTCCTTAACTGTGAGAAGCTCGGGGAGTTCGCTGTTAAATGCGAACTCCACAAATCCCTGAATTCTTCAAAAGGCGTCGTCACCTGCCGTGACATCATGGATTTAGGAACCGAGGAACTCGTTAAGGAGTGGGAGGATCAGCAAGTGGTCGAGGTGCGTCAGATTACACGGAGGGTAAATGGCAGTCTTGAAAAAGACTGCCACCTTCGTCCTGACGTTTGACACTCCAGTGTTGCCCAAGTGTATTAAAGCTGGCTACATTAACTTGAACGTCCGTCCGTATGTTCCGGACCCAATGCGCTGCTTCCAGTGCCAGAGTTTCGGACATACGACGGCGTCATGCAAGGGCAACCCCACCTGTGGTAGATGCGGCAAGGGGGCACATGAGCCTGGTGCCAATTGCACGCTCCCACAGGTGTGTGTCAACTGCTCCGGGTCGCACCCGGCCTGGAGCAGGGAGTGTCAAGTGTATCTTGAAGAGCGCAAGATACAGGAGTTGAAGACCAAAGAGCGGATACCTTATATAGAGGCAAAGAAGAAGGCGAAAGCGCTCGCCGCTCCAATATTTGGAACAAGCCTTTGCCAAGACGGTCTCGACTCCCGTCAGGAAAGAAAGTGTTGCTACGCAGACATCCTTTGCAGACATGGGTACAAGCACTACGTGCTCATGTCAGTGCAAGTGTGGTGCAAAAAACCACCAAGGTCATGACACCGAGGACCGCGGATGTCGCTAGCAACACATCTGCAACCTCGACCATTCCAGCAGCAGTATCAAAGACTCCACCAGCAATCAAGTTGACGGCACCTCCTATTCCCACCGCGTGCTATTGAAATGGTAGCGATACCATTAGCTAGCGGTGGAAATAGAGGTGACCAGAAAATCAGAGGTCCCAAGTTTAGACAGACTGATCCGACCCAGTTTGTCAAGTCCCCTTCTTCGTCTCCTCCCAGACTGTCCATCAGTAGGGAGGGTAAGGGGAAGAAGAAGAAAGAAGAAAAAGAACGACGAGGAATTTGAGGAGTCCTCTGGGTCGGAGATGTCTGTCTCCGCTTCCGGGCAGGAAGAAACGGAAATGCTGGTGGACGAGTCTGGTCCCGTTCCTCAGCAGGAATGACCGAAGACCCACCCGAACCGGGGCGGGTGAGGTTAAATAGGTAAGGATGGCTCCCATACTTCAGTGGAACATCAATGGATTTACAGCTCACAAAGAGGAGTTACACCTCTTAGCACGGTCTGATCCTTTGTGTCTCTGTCTGCAAGAGACACATTTCAGACCATCACACCAACCTGTGCTAAGAGGATATGATGTGTACCGTAAGGACGATACCGAGGGTGATCGAGCGAAGGGTGGAGTGGCGGTGTTTGTCCGAAACACTGTCCACTCCGAACCTGTAGCTCTCACCTCTGATTTACAAGCAGTGGCAGTGAGGATTCATGGTCCTATAAAATTGACCATATGCTCTATTTATCTACCACCAAATACGCCCGTCAGTTATGACGACCTATACAACATCTTGCGGCAGCTTTCACGGCCATTCCTCCTCTTAGGAGATTTCAACGCACATAGTGCGTTGTGGGGCTCAAACTCCGATTGCCCCAGAGGCCGAATGGTTGGTAGATTAATAGAGCAAGAAGAAATATGTATCCTCAATACTGGTGCAATGACACATTTCACCACTGCATCCGGATCGTCCTCTGCCATTGACCTTTCGTTGTGCTCCCCCTCAATCGCGGACTCCGTGCATTGGGAGGTGGTTCGGGACCTTCACGGGAGCGACCACTTCCCAATATGGATGCACGTTGAGTTAGACCGTGGAAGAGGTAATAACCGACGCAAATGGAACGTCAGCAAAGCCAACTGGGAACTCTACCGCCGCTCCCTTACTCTAAAGGAGTATGACAGTATTGATGAGAAGGTGAATCACCTTACACAGGCGATTCACCAGGCAGCTGACGTTTCCATGCCGAAAAGCTCCGGAACGCTGCGAAGGACGCCGGTCCCCTGGTGGAACGATGAATGTCGTTCCGCCATTCAGGGTCGCAGACGGGCGTTGCGGCGTTTCAGGTTGAACCCTACATCCGACAACCTGGCAGCGTTCCGTATAGCCAGAGCTAAGGCGCGTCGTGTTATTAAGGAGAGCAAGAAAAGGTCATGGCAGACCTTTGTGAGCACAATAAATCGTTCCACACCATCAGCCAAAGTATGGGAGTCCATCCGCCGTATATCTGGAAGGTACTCCCGCCCACCAGTATCTGGATTACTGGATCAAGGACGTATAATTACCGACGAACGAAGCATAGCGCAGCTGATGGCGGAGAATTTCGCTGCCATCACTTCATCTGCCAGTTTCGATCCTCGGTTCCAGCAACGAAGGGTTGCTGCCGAGAGACGTGTGCTGTGTTTCGATTCGTCGGATACAGAAGCCTACAACAGGCCATTTACATTTTGGGAGCTCGAGTCTGCACTGAACAGCGCAAAAGACACTGCTCCAGGGCCTGATCTGATCCAGTACCAGATGCTGAGGCATCTTAATAATGATGCTAAAGAGTACCTTCTGGATATTTTTAACGATATTTGGACCGGTGGACACTTCCCCGACTCGTGGAAAGAAGCAACGCTCATACCTATTTTAAAACCTGGAAAAGACAAATTGTTGCCAGGTAGTTATCGTAGTATTGCCTTGACTAGCTGCGTGGGGAAGACACTGGAGAGGATGGTGAATCGCCGCCTCGTCTGGTGTCTTGAATCCCGTAATCTTCTGAGCCGCTTTCAGTGTGGATTCAGGAAGTTCCGTTCCACCTTGGATAACCTGATCCTGCTGGAAGCGGCCATACAAGATGCATTCATCCGCAGCCAACACCTGTGGGTGTTTTTTTCGACCTTGAAAAGGCCTACGATACTACCTGGCGGCATGTGATTTTAAAACAGTTACATGAATGGGGCTTTAGGGGTAACCTACCCCGTTTTTTAAAATCATTTTTATCTGGTCGTTGCTTCCGGTACCGAGTCGGTAGTGAAGTGTCGGATCTTTTTATACAGGAAAATGGTGTCCCTCAGGGATCAGTTTTAAGCGTAACACTTTTTGCCATCGCTATTAATAGCATTGCAGCCATTATAAGGAGTCCCATTGGTCTATCCTTATATGTGGACGACTTTTTAATTTTTATTGCATCGTCCAGTCTGAGAAGCGCGGAACGGCAGTTGCAGCTCGCGCTGAACAGACTGGATGAATGGTCAGTGCACACCGGTTTTCGTTTCTCTGCCGAGAAAACCCGGTGTGTACTTTTTACTCGTAGCAGAAGTCTTTTAGCTGAACCCCACCTTACCCTGAGGAACACCGTTTTACATTTTACTGATACTGTTCGGTTTCTGGGCCTCATTCTAGACGCAAGGCTAAGCTGGCTGCCACATCTTAAAGATGTAAAAGCCAGAGCCTTGAAAGCTTTAAACGTTTTAAAATGTCTGTGTGGCAGGTCGTGGGGTGCCGACCGCTCCTGCCTGCTACAGTTTTATCGAGCCTTTGTACGGTCGCGGTTGGAATACGGGTGTATTGTTTACAGTTCGGCACGGGACAGCTATCTTCGGATGTTGGATAGTGTCCACCATGCTGGAATTCGACTCGCCACGGGTGCCTATCGCACAAGCCCAATACCCAGCATTTGTGCTGAGTCTGGCGAGCCGCCGCTTTCCATCCGGCGGCATCTCCTCATGGTGCGACACTATGTACATGTTGCCACAACTCCTGGCAGTCCCGTGTACGACATAGTGCTACATCCCAACTACGAGCGGCTCTATACCAACCGGCATAGAGCCACTAAACCGTTCAGCTACCGTACAAAGGCTATTTTTGAACAATACGGATTCGATTTTCCCACTTTTTATCACCAGGGTTGGAGTAAATCTCCTCCCTGGCTTTTAAAGAGGCCCAGAACGATTTTAGAAATGTCAAGGTTCCACAAGCTGTCTACCTCTGACTGTGTTTTTAACAGAGTTTTTAACGACATTTTAAACCAGTATCAGGATTTTACCCCGGTATATACGGATGGGTCTAAGCAGGCTAACGGAGTAGGCTGCTCCGTAGTGTTCCCTCGAGCGACTTACAAATACAAGCTGGATAGCAGGTGCAGCGTGTACACTGCAGAGTGCTATGCCATACTAAAGTCGCTCCAGCATATGAAGGGACGCCGTCATATGAAGTACCTCATATGCTGTGATTCCCTCAGTTGTATTCAGGCGTTAGCAACTATGTACCCAGCAGACCGTCTAGTCCAGGACATCCAGGACGCCCTCCTTTCCCTCCAGTCCTGTGGAAAGGAGGTCCTATTCTGCTGGGTACCTGGTCATGTGGGAATCAGGGGGAACGAGGCAGCTGATGAAGCTGCCAAGTTAGCCTGCAACAAGGTCAGAATTGACTTTGATCCGGTCCCAAAGTCTGACCTTGCCTCGGCGGGGAAAAGAATGGTTTTCGACGTTTGGCAGAGGCAGTGGCTGGAGGTCGAGCATAATAAGCTCCGGCTGGTCAAACCGACCGTTCAGCCGTGGAGCAGCTCCTTCCAGCGGGCGAGGAGGGATGAGGTTCTCCTTACTCGCCTCCGCATAGGGCACTGTCCTCTGACACACAGCTTTCTTCTCCGCCGGGAGGACCCTCCGGAATGTGATGCTTGTGGCGTACCTTTGACGGTACGCCACATTTTAACCGAATGTGTATTGTTTTTAGATCTAAGGGCAGACGTTGGCTTAGCCAACGTTCTGTCCCTTATTTTAAACGATGACCGTGACAACGTGGCTAAGGTTTTAAAATTTTGTTGCTTGGCCGGTCTTGTCCCAAAAATTTTGGGCAGACCGGCCTAGGTTTTTTAATTGGATTGGTGGCCATTTACAACCACCAATCCAAGTATAGTTCTTACTTGTGACACTGTTTATATGGCTGGCCCTTTTACAGCCAGCCAGCTAACTTGTATTTTAAACTGGTTGGCCCTTTTACAGCCAACCATTTAATGTATGTATTTTTATATTTTATTGCCTTGTTTCAGTTTTATATCTTATGTAGCCGTCTGTGTGGCCGATCTTTTTACAGTCGGCCACGCAGACGGTATTTTAGTTAGTAGTTTAGTATTTTATTGTGCTGTCTCTGTGGCCGACCCCTTTACAGTCGGCCACACAGACGGCAATTTTGCCACGTTGTCACGCCTGGTTGTTGCTAGGGCGCTAATGACCCCGTCGTCGACGCGCCCTAAAACCCAAATAACAACAACAACAACTACACCTACAGCATTGCAAGACTACCTGCGGTTTGCCTCGATTACAACCCTAACTTATCTACAGTTTAATTCAATCCGAATAATCGACGGCCCATGCGTGACTCTTACGATCAAAAACAATTTTTATAAATCTTAGCCTCCACGGAGATTTGAACCGGAGACCACGACGTTCGTAAGCAAGCGCTTTAAAACTAAGCTGCCAGTCCACTATACGGAAACACGGTACGGAGACGACCATATCCAACGTGTCTGTCTATCGCCGGATTTCGAATTTGAGACAACATGTGTTATTTATACACATAATTTTTCAACCAAATGTAGACAGCATTTTCTCCTTGTTTCAAAGGATAAGTGTGCAAAGTTTCATCGAGATCGGATGAAAACTGTGGATTTGTATGAAGAACAAACAAACTTTCATCTTTATATATAAAGATTATTCTTGTTTTACCAAAGAATAGATAGATGGTCCAGAACACACTGGAAAGTTGAAGATAAGTGAGTTAAATAATCGTAGTTGCGGGGACGAAGATTCGAACCCGAGCTGCAAACTTGACAAGCAAGCGCGGTACCGTTGAGCTAAAGCGCCAACTGCCTGGCTAAGCGGCTAGAGAGCTACTTGGGCTGAGCTCTGCTCGGCTGGAGTAGCGACGTGTCCGCGGGGACGCTCAGAGTATTGCCGATTATCGTGACATACTGCAGAGTATTGACACAATTCAAGTTACGAATATTTCGGCATCATTTCTTTCATTTTAATTACGAATATTTCTGCTCCTAATTGCACTGTTTGAACCGGACAACTTCGATTCGACGGGAAAATTTTTCAATTATGAGACAACATGTATTATTTATATAGATAATTTTGCAACCAAATGTAGACAGTATTTATCTTCTTGTTTCAACGGATAAGTGTGCAAAGTTACATCGAGATAGATGAAACTGTTGATTTGTATGAAGAACAAACAAAGTCCAGTGCCCTCCCTACAGATTTTCTCGTCAAATTCCGTCAATATCGGTATAGGCATTTAATTGTCAAAACGTAACATAAGACAGATACTTATGTATTCCTACTGCAGATTACACACACACTGACTACGAATCCCCCCCCCCCCCTGATGGATTAAAAACGTAAAAAAGTGTACATCTACTGTATTGCAAGATACCTACGAATTGACTCCGATTGCACCCCTACCTTTGTTATATCTATAGTTTAAAAATTCAATCCGAATAAGCGATGGCCCAACCGTGACTCTTACGATCAAAAACAATTTTTAAAAATCTTAGCCTCCACGGAGATTTGAACCGGAGACCACGATATTTCATAAGCAAGCGCTTTAGCCACTTTTTTTGGGGGGGGGCCTCCTTCCTCCCTTCAGCCCTACCTTTCGCTCGCCAGTAAATTGGCTCTTTGCCTGGCTCTATACCTTGTTATTCATTCTTAGGGTGTTCTGTCACCTTTTTTTATAGTGTATTTATCAGTAGTATATCACTTCTTGGACATTTTCAGGTCCTTTGCGTTGTGTTTGTTTGGATTGTCGTCATTTATTTGGTTTTATTACATTAACTTTTGAAATTCCGGTTTTCTATATGTGGATATTCTTGTGTTTCTTGATCCTTCCTGTTGTTCTGAGGTAGGTACAATGGTTTTGTTTGCCTTTTAGTTGATTCATTTGGCGCAGTTCACCTTATCTTATTTCTTTTATTCAGTGAGCCTTTATTTTGTTCTTTGAGGGTTGTATGAGTAGTTTTGTCTGGTTTGATTATTGTCACGGAAAAGTTCCGTCATTATTATATCGAGCATTCGTGCAAAATCTTTTTATAGTTTTGATTTTGGATTGTTTCGTAATATAAAATATTCA
>JARYHS010008074.1:96760784-96871532 GCA_031002005.1 Vandiemenella viatica | reverse complement strand
CACGGACTACACGAATGAATGATGTTGGTGCAAATAACTTGGCATGTGGCACCATAGAATTGCCGTTGCCAATGTTTGAGGCCAAGAATGGAATAAACCCAAAGGCTTTTCTCAGAAAACTAGACTCCTACATCAGAATCAAGAATATACCAGAACATTTGAGAATGTTACTTGTTCAGCAATGTTTTGGGGCCGGCGAACGGGCTTGGCTAGATGTAACCTGTTCAGAAGATACTGTGTACGCGGAATTTAAGGCTACATTTCTGAAAACCTATTGGGGACAAAACGCACAGTCGCAGCTAAAAAGCAGACTATACCATGGCAAGTATCCACCCAAAGGCTCTGAATCCATGGCAACATATGCTTCAGAGTTAATCGCGTTGTCGCGATACCTGGATCAGCCGATGCCGGAGGCAGAAATATGTTATGTCTTGCGATCACATTTTCCAAGATATGTACGGAATCTATTGAATCCGGTGCACGTTACTACAATCCAACAGTTGCTTAGCACATTGGAGATGGCAGATTTTGATGAAAAGACGAAAGGGCGACAAGAAGACGTGACGAAACACGAAAATAACTGTCACGGCGAAAGAAAATCTTCGGGACAAGGGAAGCCCTGGTTTGCCGAAAGGAATCAGCGACCATGGCGAGAAAACTTCAACCAGCAAAACGACTCTTACAATGACAACCGCCAGCAACAGAGGAAGGAAATTCCAGTGAGAACTTTGACGAAACGTGAGCTGCAAGAAGGGATGGAGGTTGCAGAAAGCTCGGGAAGAGATGTAGAGGCGACGCCCGAACGCGCGGAATTGTCAAGCGCTGGGAATTCCGTTTGACAAGATCTAGAGGGCACACCTACCAAAACAAATAGGCCGAATATGGTGACGAGTCTGAAGTATTGGAAGGAAGGGGGAGGATAGGATCATAGGTGTCTACAACACAAGAAACTTGCGCAGGTATCACACGAGCTCCTCACGTTCGATTTGAACCATACTACAACATGTATCAGTTCCAGTGATAGATAAGGTTCTGGTTGTTTAAAGAAGGCATAACTAACTGAACCACATCCTATAAATAATCACAATCCTGTAGAAATAGAATTACTCTAGTGCATGAATAAGTAGCTTAGATAAATTCCTTTAATAATTTCTCTCATTATTTCGTAGGATAACCGTAGTATTGTTGTGAATAATTGAGTGTGTGAATCTGAGCCATTGATACTGGCGACTCACGGGTGCTGGACTGAAATGAAGTGTCACGCTAATTGCGACATCAAAATATGTTATTCATTCTATTTATTATAAATCATCCATTAATATTTATTGGATCACGTACATGGATTGATTAATTAATTAAAAGTGATTCAGAGATGAGATTTCTTATTATAAACTGTCCGGCATATATTGTTATTCCTCAGGGTCGTTACTGGGCTAGTGGACGCGGTAGGTGGACGCACGCAATACACACAATACCGTATGGTTTCTCCTGCGACGGCAGCTGCAGGCTTCTTGTGATGACAGCTGCGGTCAGGTCCGTGGTGTCGCTTCTTGTCGGGCGCACGGTCGACGCTGCACAGACGTAAAGTGGCCCCTCAAGCAGCTAGGACGCAGTCCTGGCGTCGAACCTGCTCCCTGGAGATACGGACTGGAAGGCTCTTACAGCAGAAGCGCGAACTCACACTTTCACTCGCGTCTTATATTCCAACGTCCGGCCACGTACCGCCACGATGTGCACCACCTTGTGGCCTCCCAGCGAGTGTCCCCACCCATCCCCATCCGCTTAGCGGTCCAGCGGATTCGGGGAAATACGAGGGGTTGCCACATTCCTGTGGGCGACAGCTACCTGCCTGCATCTAGCTGCAGCCTCACAAATCCGTTGGCAAACATAGGTTGCTACAACTTCACACGTATGTACTGTGTCAGTACAGTATAATCGTACTGTTACCAAAGAACAGCAAAAGCAAAGAGATGAGGCAATTGAGGCCGATCACATTACTAAACTCAGATTTCAAAATATTAACCCGAATGTTAAAGAAAAGACTAGAACCGTATTTAAGTAGGATCCTAGGCAGTTATCAATCAGGCCCTATACCAGGACGAGGATATAATCCAAGCCACGAATGAATACAGGGATGTCATCTCCATAGCCGCTGAAAAAAATCCCGCGCAGCAATATATTTTGCCGACTTTGAAAAAGCCTACGACCGCGTAAACCAACAGTTTCTGCTAGAAGTATTAAGGAAATTTGGCTTAGGCATCAGTTTCACCACGGTGGTGGAAAAAATAACAACTAATGCTTCCTCAAAACTCCAAATCAACGGTACGTTGACCAGATGCTTCAAAATAACGCGATCCGTAAGACAAGGATGCCCTCTGTCTATGATACTTTTCAGCATTTCAATAGAACCTCTATTAAGACATATAGACAAAACCATCAATGGCTACCCTTTCGAAGGAAAACGAGTAAGCTGCCGAGTATACGCAGATGACGTGGGCTTTTATGTCAGTTCACAGGACGACATCAATAAAATCATAAACGCCATTAAACTCTTCCAACGAGCAACAAACGCAGGAGTAAACGTTAACAAATCCGCACTACTTCACATTGGTAAAGGACTCACAGGCACGGGAAAAATCTTCTGCGTCACGAAGTTACGAAACACACATCCCTAGGAATAATACTCGAGGAAAACCCGAAAAAAATGTCCACAAACAATTGGAGAAATACCTTAAATAAAGTAAGAGCAATTCTGAGAGCGCACAGTTTCAGAAGCCTTAACATGGTCCAAAAATCAAGAATGATAACCACCTGCATCCTAGCCAAAATAAGCTACTGAAGTGAACTACACTTAATGGTTCCTTGAGGTTTATTACTCTGTACACAAAACAACTGGTAAACCATAAACAAATGTGGGTACAGTTATCAGATGACCGTCGAGAAATTTAGCCTGGTCCTGATCCGGGGTAGAGAGACGGCTTCTACTTCTCGCGAACTTCCGGTGGTCTTCTGTAGTTGACGCTGGTTCCGCGGTCAGGCCGGAACTGCCGGTGGAGCTGTCGGCTACGCTTATATAGGCGGCCTGGCGCAGGAATTCCGTTGTGTGGTAGTACGGCGACCTCTGTAAGAAAAGGTCCCACTTAGCCTCTAGATGATTCTATTTATTTTCCTGGTTTGTTTTGATGCCTCTGCGCCTGTTTGGAGTCGTATATGTATCCCGGCGTGCAGGCACGTTGTGTGTGAGGTCTGCCTGGCAGGGGCCTTTACTGGCAGACTGAACAGCTACCTAGCCCAGGTATTAACAGCGCCTGACCCCATTGCGGAAAATCTGCAAAAAGCCTTATGTTGGTTTGTATGTCAAAACGACATATTCAAGGTAAAATTTGAAACGCTAACCCGACCAAAAATAAAGGGAGGCCTGGACGTCATCAATGTAAAGGCCAGGTGCAAAGCTTTACTGATAAAGGCAATAGACAAGCTGAAAGACAACAACGACTCCAGTTTCACAACTTCAGTTATAAGGCACTACAAACTACAATGCACGAAAGCCCCAGTCAACATAGAAAACATAGGGATGAACTTAAACCAGCTCAGAATCTATTTTCTAGAAAAAAAGTTATTTCGAAACGAGCTTAGAGCCTCCGCCACCCAAAACAACAAGGGACATCTATATTAGACTTTCAACAATGGCCGAAAGAAACAAAATTGAATTAAAGTATCCGAGCACTAACTGGCACCAAGTTTGGCGAACCATCTTTAACAAAAACCTTCCATCCGAGGTAATGTCCGCATGGTATAACACAACCAACGAACTAATACCGACAAACGAAAAACTTTTTCGGATTCATCTCTCGGCAACTGACAGATGCCACAAATGCGGCAACACAGACACCCTTTTGCACCGCTTCTCGTGCGGCGAAACACGGCGCATTTGGATATGGCTGAAATACAAGTTAGCACAGCTGGACGGAACCACAATTTCACTATAAGAAATCCTCAGACCGGATAAGATCCGAAAACCAGCACGGAAACAAAACGCCGCAACATGGCTGCTAGGCCACACAGTACTATATGTTTGTTAACACCACGACAAAGAATACAGCAATTACATCTCCTTTATGGAGGGAGAATTCGCTAAGGCGATCACTTCTCCCCGTTACGCCAGCTCATATGGCAACGCACTGCAATCCCTCGTAATGGGCGGACACCCAAGCATTCCGTTACAACACACACAGGGGCGCCAACCCGGAAGAGCGCAGGAGAAGACAGCTGCCGAAGAAAACAAAACTCACCGAACGACCACGCTGCAAGCCCACAAGAAGTGAACATTGTGAAAGATGAATTTAACAGAAGCATGTATCTTCGTATCTCACATCCAAGAAGCCTGTATCTTAAATCTTTGTATTTACACCACACTTTGATTTTGTGTCTTGTATCTTGTAAGTGGCATTGATACCTTTAATCATACAACTTGTAATTTGTACCTAGTACCATACATCTCTGAATTTTGTAACAAATACATAGCAAAGTAATAAACAAAAACAAACAAACTTCTTTTTTTTTTGGCAAGGAGCTGTATACGTGTTGATTACTTCTACACGTGTGAGATTTTAGAAGATACACATATTAAGTTATTTAGTTAGGACGCTATCTTATATATCATTTCTGGTAGGAAAGCTTTCGTGATAAAACCAGCGATATTTGTCAACTAATGAACTTCTCCAAGATTCTCAACATCTGGTGGAAACTGCTGCTAAATGAAGAGGGAGAGAGTATTTTCGAGAGACTACGGGAAGCTACTGGTCTCGCCGACAACTGGCATATATCTGGCGAATAAGATCTAGTTTAATAACGGAATGTTCCGGTATGAGATGTTAGAACGAGTCTGGCAACTGATCTTGTATCACAGTGATATGTGCGGGGAGCGTAGCTGTGTGAGGCCAATACAGATAGTGTAGAGGGCGCCTCGGTCAGTGATAACAATGGTAATTAAACATCGATGAATTCAACTCAGTTTCTAAACAACCTGAAACGAAACAGTAGCTCAAATATCAGTCTGTTTGCCGTCGATGAGTTAGCATCATTGATAATTCTTGGCGTTCAGTAAAACAGTTACCATCTGGTGTCACATACAAATGATCGTACATCTATTTCCGTTATGTATTTATGTTTGATTGCAACATGAAAAATCCCTGACAGGTTCAATATTACAGTAATTTTTTATTTGTCTCAAATTAACATCTCAATGTTTCTGTATTCCCATTCATCTGTTAAGGATCGATTCAATATTTGGTTGTCTTTACTCTCTTTTCTAATGGTGCAAGGTATCATCTACAACTCCCATCGATCGAAATATTATTAATGATAGTAATAATTTCGGAAATTAATTACATTACAATATGTAAAATGCCAGAACCGGACTGGCGAAATTTGTAGGCACGCACTGGCCTGGCACGGCTCTGTCGTGTGTGACCCTAAATGGAATGGTGCGAAATGGCCTGGCACCAGATGGACTGCTCGTGTGTGGCGGCCTTTAGGGTTTCCCAGCTGCGCTTGCCAGCGGCGTTAGTGGGGTTTGTTTCCAAGCCTCGTCCCACGCAAAGGGAAACTGCACCAGTTAGCAGGAAGCTGCAATTATAAGTCGCTACGCACGAGATAACACTAGATCGTAG
Organism: Vandiemenella viatica; assembly: GCA_031002005.1. Lineage (NCBI taxonomy): Eukaryota > Metazoa > Arthropoda > Insecta > Orthoptera > Morabidae > Vandiemenella > Vandiemenella viatica. The sequence continues at coordinate 96,865,860 of JARYHS010008074.1, read as the reverse complement.
CGCACCTCTCAGCAAGCGCCTTCTGTTACAGTGTGGGGCTGTGGTTGGAGTTCGTGACTGTCACAAGGCTAAGCTATTCCGTTACTACGATAAGGTGGCTCGCCCGCTTCCGCTGGCGGCTGGCTGGCATGTATGCTCGCAGCTTAAAATTGAATTGAATGTAGTTGTTCCCAAATTTTCCTTATATTCCCTAATAGTCGACGATAACACGACAGGTCACTTTACAATTTGCGTCATTTCTCTCGCATCAGCCACTGCACGACTTGACAGAGCCATCTATAGTTACGATTTTTACTGCCGTGGCAATACGCGGTCCCTATGAATATACTTAACCCTTTAACTGCTACGGTTTGCCCATCCGGTTTGCCCACCCGAGCTCTCACTGAGTGCTGCTTTGTTTACGCCTAAGCTGTTTACCTGCGCTGGAATGCAGCATTTGACCGATACCTGCGCTGCTGAGTTGGGTACGCGGACTGGACCGCTGTGTGCTGAATACGTCTTGAGCGTTGTGTGCGACGTTCTTCTGCTGTCGCTCTGCGATTTGAAACCCCAGATACAAAATAAATGCTGTTAATATAACATCTAAAGTTTTTCAATTTAAAGCTCCTCTAAAAGCGAATGTCTGCGTAAGCAAACATGCAGGTACTTCATATACTAAATAGATACTACAGCAACTGAAATGTTTTTTGTTTGTGAGCTTAGTAATTTATCTGGAGAGAATATCTTTCCGAATACCTTTCACAAATTCTGCACATATTTCCTAGCCTTATTTTTGACCCAGGCTATGGACCACTGGCGAAGTTAAAAATATATTTTTATTTTTTAATGTTTTTTTTTTGTATTTCGTTTAGTTTTAGAAGCATATAAATGTAATATAATTATTACTCTGCAGTTACCCATGGTTAATAATTCTTTTTGTGTGAAAAGCCTAGAAAAATGGTACAACACACAGTGGTACATTACATGTTTTTCTTTGGTTTCTCGACGCACTTTCTGTTTCGAACATAGAGCGCATTTACGCATTGGCGTGCTCTTCTTTGAATTTTCAATATGAATGAAATTTGGAAAATGTCTCCCAGTAAATCCTTGACGATATTCTTTATCAGAGCGTCTTCCATTGCTAGGTTCGTTCTGTTCTATGGTATATGCTTCAACAAGTTCTCTAACGGGGCGTCCATAAATTACGTGAGTTAAAATAGGGGGAGGGTCCGGCGAAATCTTACCAAAAGTGAGAGGGTAGTCAACGGAAATCTCACGTGAGATTTTTGATGGACTGTAGAGCTAAAAAAAAAGGTCTACAAATGACGCGAAATTCGATTTTAGGGGGGTATTTCCTCGAAAACTGCAGCTTTGGAAGGTTGAGACCCAAGGTCTCAAAAAGTTGCGAGGGCTATTTATAGGGGGGGGGGGTCTCACGAACCAGATCTCACAAGAGCGGGGGTCCGGAAATCCGGAAAAATACCTCACGTAATTTATGGATGCCCCCTTACCAGAGACAGATGAAACTCTGCAACTGGCATTTTTCGTCCGGTTACTACTCGGTGAAGAGCGTGATCATTTAAAATGCAGTGTTCGAGAATGTGGAAACAGAACTTTTTATACCACTTCGTAGTGAAAATATAGTGTGAACTGATTCTCGCGTATCTGTTCGTCTCATCAGCAATAGATATCATATAATCTATTAGAAATATCAGGAAAAATGACAAACTGCTGGAATTTTAACCTAATCCACACTTGTATCCCGCAGCTTAATCGTCAAGCGCATGCGGTCAAACGTGCCAGTAAAGCATTCTCTTTTTCCACACATTTCGCTCTCACTATCTGTAGCTTCAAATTATGAAGAATTTTCACCTCTTGTGGAGACAAATGGTCATTTTCCACTAGCTGATGTACACGGCTTAGGACTATTACTTCGAGATCCTGTCGAAGGGTCATCACTGTCATTTATATCAAAGAGATCATATTCACTGTCGCTTCTAGTAAGAATCTCCATGATTTCTTCCGCTGTACAAACAGAACGGCGTGCCATTTTCTCAGCGAAAACTGAAAGGAAAAGAGCAACACAAATTAGATCGCAGCTGCCAACGCTCAAGGACCGAATAAGGAAAACAACTAACCACCCTGGGTGGAAATATGGCTACATGACCATGCCGCTAAGAGGCTAGCGCGTTAATGCGTACAGAGCACACAGGGACCCGAGCGGCCGGACGTGTTAACACGTGCAGAGCACAGACAGCGTGGCAAGGCTGCGCGTTTATACACTTCTGGATCACAGACAGAGCGGCAAGGCGGCGCGTGTATACACGTCTGGAGCACCTGGCCGCAGTAGTAGCCACGCGCGTTAATACGTCTAGAACAGTCAAAGGGTTAAAAATGTTTGCAACACCTCAGATTACTGCACCATTCCTGCTTTACCGTTACAAAGTCATTTAAGTGTGATGTGTCTAGTTGTGCAATAGGCTGACATGGTATAAAGAATACTTATAGAGGAACGAAAATAAATGAGAATAAGGTTGAAGGGGACCATTTTGATTTGAAAACTCTTCCGTTACTTACAGCCGATGATTTTATGGACCTTGCAGCTAAAACTGTAAATAATAGAAAATTTTAAATGTGGAGTAAATTATTTTTGGAACTTCATAGTGGCGAGGAATCTTCTGATTATTTATCTTATATTTACATATCGGTCGGTGGCTCGTTTAAAGGAAAAGATAGTTTGAAATAAAGTCTTAGACTATTATAAACTTATTTGTTTTTTGTCACGATTTCGGTGTTGATAATCAGAATTACAGGAGGCTGAAGTTCTCTCTGGCGTTTATGTTACATCACCGCCGTCGATTTTATTTAAGATTAGCTGCTCCTTGGAATACGCCACTGTCTGCAAGCATTTGAATGAATCTTACAGATTTGAGGGAGTTGACTGTTACAAGTTGTAATAGTTATAATTTTACACCTAATTATTGATTTTAATCCGTGAAGTTTATTCATCAAAAAATTCATTCCAAATTTTACTATATGAATGGTAGTAATTTATAAGGCGAAGCTACTGGTACCGCTAGTAATTTAAAGAGGCATTGAGCCTGCAGATACCCCTCACACGATTACTTCAGTGTCTCTGTACTAGTCAGACACCTTGCCAGATAGGTTAACCTGGGTGTAGCTTTCAGCTGCGTCAATATGAAGAAGAGTTGCGTGGGAACACATTGTCGACAATATCTCCCATACAGTAATTGAGACGCTCGATTTTGAGGAGTGTGAGACTAATAAATTTATCTTTCTATGGCCGAAACAGCTTAAAAAGTGTGAGAGCAAGCTGTCACTACAACCTATGTAGTTCTATTAAGGGGCATAATAGAAACTGTTGAAGATCGCATTAGTGACGTCCAGTACAGATTCGTTTTAACTTACCTAACCTAGACCAGTGCACTGACAGAGTGTAAATAAGCTACAACTATAGCTTTACTAGTCAGAGTTAATATTCAATCATGACTAGATCCCTTAAAAATCATATCTGGTATTATCAATAGGTACCGCTTTGTTGTGAACTCTTGTCATGGTTTCTGTTTATGAATACCAACTTGTTACTGCAAGGCATCACAGGCGACATAAATAAATTGTCACTAACGTGGACGGAATTCATCACTCCCCTTACCATAAGAAATTGTATTTTTCTACTTTTACATATAGTTTAAAATTCATATTTGTTACAAGTGATGCGAATAGTAATTATAATGTGCACGAAGGAAACTGTAAAATGGGCAGCCCCAGCGATAAATCTTTGAGTGAGATTTACGGTTGACGCTAATTTATTTCGAGAACTGGAAAGAGAGTACAGCGTGGTTCAATCAACATTTCCCATAATTTATTTATAAACGTGGGTTTATGGGATCCAAATATTCGAGTACAACCACTAATTGAAAGCGCAGATCAAGAGGGAGCCGTTTGGTATCACAACCATTTAAATTGTTCGAGAAGGAAAATAAAAGCACTTCACTAAAGATTTCAGCAGACTGTGCGAATTGATAATAATAATTTAACAATTATTGTCGTAATTACAAATTTAAAATCACAATTAATATTACTAAATAATATTTATAACAATTAATAATTAGTTTACATTGGAATTAAGTAGTTGATAGCATATAATTCAAGAGATCGACGTTTGTGTGTAGTTTGACAGGAGAATTGTCAATTTTTTTTCATCCACAATATAGTACATCACGGAAAGTGCTGATATTTTGTATGATGTCATATTTAACAGGCAGCTATCTCCACCTATTTGACTTTTTATGAAAGCTTTAAACAGGCAAGGGGCGTCATCGGACTGTATGTAAAAGACAGTGCGGCGTAAATAGAGAACATTGATGGATACCTATCGATAGTAGGTAGCATCGCAACAGCAAAAAATTCGCAGGTAGGTGAAGGACGAGTGAAGACGGCTAACGCGCGAGAACACGCAATAAAGCCTTATATGTATCTGGGTATGAATCGGTACGTGAGCCGGGTTCTGGCAAGTGAAAGTTCAACTAAATCGGCGGATTAACTCATCTGCTAAGTCTACATCTACATCTACGTCTATACTCTGCTATTCAGAAATATTGTGGGTGGCAGAGGGTGCTAAGCATCAATCCTAATTCTGTGTATTCCAATCCCGAACAGAACGAGGAAAGAAAGAATACATGAAAGCATCAATACGGTATCTTATATCTCTAATCTTATCCCTCCTGTCATTGCGACCTAAATAGGTTGACGGAAGAAGTAATTCATTGCACTCGTAAATTAAAGAATTTCGCATATTCTCCAACAAATTTAAACGAAAACGACGTCGTCTCTCTGCCAGACAATCCCAGTTCAATTAAGGTATCAATTGTGTGTCAATTTCGTAAGGACTGTAACTAGCAGTCACGAATCGAGCGGCTCTTCTCTGTACTTTCTCTAACGTGTCAATCAATCCCTCGCGATACGGATCCCAAACTCCACAAAAGTAATCCAAATGCGGACACACTAGTGTTTTGTACCCAATTTCTTTTGTATGTGCATTAGAATTTCTCAAAATCCGACCTATAAATCGTAATCTAGAATTAGTCTTACCTACGACGGAAGTTATGTGCAAGTCACGTTTCGTGTTACTTTGTACTATTTCTCCCAGATACTTCAGAGAATGAACCGTGTCAACAACTGCACGGCTACGGAAAGATGCAAGAAGTTATAAAGTGGACAGTGTCGTTCGTTGCAACCGACTTCTACTGTGTATTGTATTTAAAAGTAGTGTCTTGATTATGCGCACCAGCCTCACGCTCCACAGTAGGGTCCTTTCAACTTCGGAGCGTCCGGTGGTTATTGCTGGTGTACACTCTTAGGATTTCAGGGTAACCAAATAACTACGAAGTCATGAACTGTGTAACTGAATTATTGTGTTTCGTAGCGGTTGCCAAACACCAACAAGTTGTCCGGACTAGCGACCGTGGTCTAATTACGAGATAACCATAATTAATCAAGGGGTTCGGCAACAGTAACTAGCCATCGACGAAGGTTTGTATACCCAGGTGACAGGGTGCTTACATGGCTTTACCGCGGCCGGGAATATACATTATTGTGTTACATGGCTTTACTACAGAACTCGTTATACGACATTTACTATAGTTGTTTCGTTTAAAAGACAATCAACAAAACAATTAGGACAACATCGAGCTATTAATTATTGTATTACAGGTTCTTTGCAAAATGTTGCAATCAATCCATGTTCCATAATTATCTTTGTACTTAAGTAGTAGTTTTATGATTATTATTCATTAAATTTTTTGTGTTATTTTTTCTTACTGGAGCATTGTTTCGCGGTCTGGTATCGTCCCACATCTGTAACAAATATAATGAAATGATTCTAACTTTGCGTCATGGAACATTTATCATATCATACTATTGTAGTGCAAGGAGAAACAGAGGTTTCTTCTTTGTTTAGTTAATGGTGAAGCATTTTGCATTCAGTTTTCATTCACACCATGTTCGATAAGCTTCTTTTTTAAATTCCTAATTATTTTATTCAGTTACGATATTTTGCATCTTTGTAAACCATTTAACATAATGAAATATTGGATGAATTTGAACTGTAGATGTTTGATACAAAAAGAAATTCTGTGTTATAGTTGCTATGAAGATCCACATGGCTGTAGAGATTATGCTGCTTGTAGTAGTGACGAGTTGTCACGCCGCCCGTATCCTGGGCATAGTGCCTACATCGTCCATCAGCCATCAGCTGCCCTTCCGGCTGATAGCACTGGAGTTGGCACGAAGAGGACACGAGGTTACCGTGATAACCACCGACCCAATCAAGGTAATTGTTTCTTATTTCATCTTTTTCAAATATGTTAGCCCAAAGAAACGATAGAAGATAGATATTTTGAGACTGACCCAGTAATGTAGTGTCTTGTGTCTTCACGGTTCTATTTTTAGAATCGGCGGAACCAATATTGTTCCCGGGATTGGTATTTTTTGTTTACTATTGTTATTGCCTTTATTTTTTGTATGTGCAGCTAATCTATTATCATGTAAAAAATATAATTAGTGCTTAGAGACTCCAATTATAAACACTTGTATCTGGTCGAAGTGTCGAGAAGATAGAAAATAGTTCCAGTTATAAAACATAAAATAAGACACGAAAAAAACAACAACACACATTTAGAATACTTATAGGACGATGTTTCTGCCTGTCAACACTGGATGTGATCATTGATAGCTATCGTGAATCGGTTTGCACGCTTGATTAATGACACTTGACAGAAACTTTACTTCAACATTCTAACTCGCACAAATAATACAATTATTATCCATCTGTAATAAATAATAACAAGTAACCATTTTAGCGGCATTTTTTTGTGTTCATTCGTGTAACTTAGGACCAAATTACTATTACCTCTTATCATATACATAAAGTGAGTTGCGTCTATGACACAATCTGCCACAGAGCTAATTGGAATTCGTGTCAAAACGTTTGGTGTTGTTCTCATTTTAATAGCTAACCTAGACAATGTGAGGTTTACGCCAAACATATCGTGCTTGTGTTTCATTTTGAGTAGACATTAATTAAGACTTCACCGAATCTCTCCACCCCGCGTTGATATCGATCTGGATCGACGGTTGAAATTAAGAATAAATATTAAAACTATCGTCTCTTATACAGTATTTCGATAAACCAACTCTTAATATTGTACTTAGAGGTAAGAATGACCATTCTGCTACTTGGAACGTTGACACGTAGCTATTAAATCAATTTATTTAGTTAAATTTTCGGAAAAGACAGATAGGAAGCATATAAGCATCAGTGCGGCAAATTATTTACCTTATTTTATCTTTAAAGCGGTTTTCTGCAGTCATAAAAGAAGGTTTTTTTTTTTTTTTTAAACATCGAGGTCTTTAGAGACGGGAAAGGATGGGGGGCAAGGATGGGGGCAAGGAATGGGAAGGAATTCGGCCATTGCCTTTTGAAGGAAGCATCCCGGCATTTGCCTGGAGTGATTTGGGAAACCATGGAAAACCCAAATCTGGATGCCCGGACGGGGATTCGAACCGCCGTCCTCCCGAATGCGAGGCGAAAACGCTAACCGTTACACCGCCCCACTCGGTAAAAAGAAGGTGGATGTTAACATCTTTACCAACAATTTTTATCGTAATCTATGTTTCCGGTATACCATACAATCCCAGCCCAATCTATGCAGCAAATCTGTGACTTTCGCGTGGGCTAAAAGAAGGGATGACTAAGCAAGCATCTCTTTTTTATACAGAATAGTGCTCAAGATGAGGATGCACGAAAGTTTTATACGCTTCATCCTTTGTATACTGCGCTACAATGTTTCAATTTTTGACGTAAGAATCAACGTATAAAATTCACTTCAATTACAACCGAATTTTTGCGATGATTTTATTCAGAATCTTATTAGTACAATAATTAATCTTTGAATTAAATTATTGGGGTAATCGTCATTACTTAATTAAAATGGTTGCAATAGCAGATAGCGTCATATCACGACCATAACAAACAGCCTTGCGGATACATGTAGGGATGGAAAGTTTATCCAGTACCGTACCATTATAATCAATGTCAGAATTTTTAAAGTCAGTAGAGTTTTGTTTCAACTTGATTCATGTTATAACTTGATGCATCTTTTACGAAGTGATATATTCCTAGGAACGCATATTCTACTACCCGGTGAGGCCCAAATTTATGTTGAATCTCTTCACAATATGAAGAACAAATCGACCAATAACAGGAAGATATGTGGCTGTACAACGAAAATTGTTATTGTAACCACTGACCTGGTATTACTGCGAAAATGTATGCAAGTAAACTTGAAATATTCCGCGATTCCAACTGTATGTCATTAGAGAATACCTCACTATTTTGTTAGATATCTGCTTAATCATTTCCTATCCATTTAAAGGAACACCAACAGAGTTTGCATAATTTCACGTCACATTTACTGAATATCTGAGTGGGGTGGAAAATCAAATGAAATTCCGCAAACGAAATGAACGGATTCATTCCGGTGACCGAAGCCTGTAACATTAAAGTGTGAATTAGCATTTAGACATTAATATTGCTCATTGTATTATCCAGTCACAAAATTTTGCGCTAGTTCGTGTAAAGGTAAAGGTCACGGGGTTCCGATGGCTCCTGTGACGTCCCGTAGGATTGACGGAGGTAGAGCTCCTCACTCCCTGTACAACCGTTGGCACTGGAATGGATGTGACGGGGTCAGCGCCGCTCCGGCCGTTCTTTATCTTCCTGCGGAGTTTCCTCCACGGTACTCATCGGATAGCAGGCTGAGTGGGCCTAGGCTAGCGTTACGGACGTTCAGCTTCGAGGAAAAATCCTCAGCTTAGTCGGGGATCGAACCCCGGTTGTCTGCGATGCTGTATGGTGCTCTTCCAGCTGCGCTACATGGCCTCCTGTTAGTTCATGTATCTTTGCAATTAATAGTTACTGGAAGTTGTTTGAGCTTTGGTAAATATAATAATTGGGAAGGAAAACTTTTCGGTTTTCTAGCCGCGTCAAAATCGCATTGTTTGGAGACTTTTCGGAAGCTACACTGTATCGATTGTCTAGCCATGGCTCAACGCCATGGTAATTGGAATTGGTGTCGCGAAAACTACGCCCAGTGAAATTTCCGACCAGTGAAATCTGCGGCCAGAACTCTCTACAATGCTGTAGCGGTGTGAAATCGGTGTTTATTATTGAATAGGCTCAAACTGGCTGTATTGTTAACAGCCGGCTCGCTGAGCGGATTGCTACGTTTGCTGCCTATGTTTCTAAACAGCTGTTAACACTACAGATGTTTTATAGTTTATAATTGTTATTAAAACACAAGTTTTATTCTGCCTTAAAAGACGTAGAAAAGAACGAGGCAGATACTTATGGAATCGTAGTAGATTTCATGCAAAATCTCCCTTTCCCTCACATTACCAGTGCAGGAAAAAATATTTACTATCGGTAGTTGTGGGTTAACTGTTTTTGCATTTATGACTTGAAAACCAGAACAAGCAAAATCTATACCTACCATGAAGGCACTGCGAAAAAGGAGGGAGTGAAGTTTCCTCTTTCCGTAATCACTTCATAGCACTTTTCATCCCCAAACTGCAGAAGAAACCCATTTTTTCCGACGAATGTACAGGGCAGAACAAGAATCATATGGTTTTACGATTTGTATTTGGCCTTTCCCTGATAAGTAAAGTAACAATCAGCAATATTTCCAGTGAGGGTCACAGTTTTCTCCCATGTGATCGTATCTTTACTGTTATCAAGAGACGATTAAAAAGAGTTGACAGAATCTACACATCTGATCAATATTCAAAAATTATTATGAATCGTCTGCAAATGAAGGGAAAATTGAAACAGTTTTTTTGGGAGACAATGACAGCATCCTAGAGTTTAACAAGTGGTGGCCCAAGCACTTTAAAAAGTATGTGCTCCCAAGTGAAGCTCGGAATCAAAAAACGTTGGGAAAGAAGGAACGACAGCGCGAGTTGTTTAAAATATCAGAACACTACTATTATGAAATGAATGAGGGAGTCCGTTTAGGTTATGATAAAATTGGAGAAATAATAATAATAAAAACTTTTAAGTTGTTGCGGAGCAACACAGGTATGAGCTTCCTAACGCAAAAACTTTTGCAGACATGAATCCCATCAATGCCAAAAAAAGGATGACGTTAAGAAAGTGCTACAATATGTTCCTGAAGAACATATGCCATTTTCTATGATGCTATAATGTGGCCATCTGCCGAGAATGATTCTGATAATGATTAGTTACGTAAAGTAAAATATAAAGCTGGTGGATTTTGTGCAAAACTACAGTAATTTCAATGGTAAATTAAATGTAATTTCATATAATATAACTTTTTAAACTTTTAGTTTACATGTACTGTTCAAACAAACAAAATATCCATACATAATAAACAAAATGTAAAAAAAGTAATATTTTATTTTCCCCTTGGTTTATTGTTAAAAGGGCAAATGTCCGGGTTACTTAAAAATCTATAAAAGCACATAATGTACACAATAAATTCCAAATGTACGTCAAAAGTGTATTATATGTTACTTCATCAGTTGCAGTAAAAATATTTTTTAAAATAATTTTAATAGAATTATTGTGTTTTCCCGTAAACTTCATGAAAATTGACATGTGCCCTTAGACGACCTTGGCCAGCCCGATCTGGTTAGTACCGCAGTGGTCTCCGAACAGGGTTGTAGATCAGCAAAAAATTAAACTTTCAGTAACGACTGCGAAAAACTTCTAAAGGCTCATTCCCACGGTCCCCTCTAGGCGAGGCGAGACGAGACGGGACGGAGGCCTCTCATCTTGCCGCATAAGCTAGCATGGACGTCTCGCCTCGTCCCACGGCCAGTCGGTAAATGATCAAACGTCCCGTCTCGCCTCGCCTCGCCTCGCCTAGAGGGGACCGTAGGAACGCGGCTTAAGAAAGAATACTTAACTTGCGAAACAAGGTGATGTGCTTTTTGATTCGAAACATTTGCGTGTCTTTTTTTTTTTTAATAATAGAAACTAGTTTGGCTGTTTCGGCCGTGTAATGTAAAATGTTGTCGCTGACTAGTTTCCGTTCTATTTGTTCACGTATAAACTTCCAGGTTACGATTTAATGAGACCAGGTCGGGTCGTCCAAAGGGGCCTTTAGGGGACATCCACAAATTACGTGAGGTGTTTTTCCGGATTTCTGGATCCCCCCCCTCCCCCCTGGTGAGATTTCGTGAGATCTGGCCGGAACCCCCCCCCCCCTCTGGTGAGATCTGGTCCGTGAGAACCCCCCTAGAAATCGCCTTCGAAACTTTTGCAGACTTTTTTTTTTTTTTTTGACGAAATACCATCCTAAAATCGACTTTGGTGCAAATTGTAGACCTTTTTTATGCCTCTACTGTCCCCAAATTTTTCGCAAAATCTCACGTGAGATTTCCGTAGACCCCCCCCCCTCCCCCATGGTGAGATCTGGTGAGACTTCGCCGGACCCCCCCCCCTACCTCACGTAATTTATGGATGCCCCCTTAGAGTGATTAGGATGGCGCGGCAGTGACACAAAGAGAACAGGCATTGGCCGCAGATTTCACAGATTTTAGGTTGGCCGCAAATTTCACTGGTCGCAGTGTTCACATATCCATTGGAATTACATGTAACGAAACAGGTAAATGCGTGATAATTTCATGGGGTTTATGAAACATAACAGACAGCTGTAGGCAAATGCGCAGCTTCTTTGTTCTTGGGATCGTCCGGGCGGGAGGACGATTCGTGGGAGATCTAAGTGAATCTTTGCAACTAGCGCCTTTTCCTAGGCTCCTTTTCCGTGTAGTGACTAAGATTTTGAGATCAGTGCAGTTTATCATTGTAATAGTACACAGAAGGGAAAATGTAATTCAGAAGGCACAAAAATACTATAGGGTGTGTTTGGTGTATTAATGCAGGGAATGCAGGGAATTGTTGTCAATATAAATACAGTTATACAAAAAATTGCAAGTCTGACGCACGCGCCCTTTCCGAATCAACTACTTGTGAAGTTTATCTGTTAATGAAAGTTTATAAATTCCACTGAGGATTGTCAGATATCGTTCACGAGTATTCGACATTTAGCATTAGTATTTCGCAATATATCACTCATTGAAATAGTTTTTCGAGAACTCTAAACTGGTTATCGTTTATGCGCGGCTGCTGTTCAAACCAGGTTCGAGCGCAGCAAAACAATTCATTTGTTGAGCAAGAAGTCGTTTTGGCATGAGCGCGGCATGCACGCGCAAGGGGACTATCTAGACACGTTAGCGTTTCAAACAATCTAGGAACGATCAGTTTTCATGAAGCATTGATGGACGTTTCACGCTCACAAGCTGCTGCCGCTTTTATTATGATGCATAACACTGTACACACATTGTGCATTGGTGGACGAAGTAATCGTATATGAATAGTATGCAATGTGGCAGTGATTCTCAAACAGTGATCCGCGAAGTTGGGGCAGGTGGTCCGCAGGAAGAATATTAAAAATCTAAATGAATTAACGATACCATAACCAAAACTACATTTGTAAGAAGTGTTCACACAGAACTGATACCGCACTTGTACTGTATAAGGCAATAAGCGAATATAGTATATAAACCAAATTTTCTAAAAGCTACACATATATCAACAACCAGTTTCTTTGACATAACAAACGAAAAACTAATTAATCTTAAGGTTAGCATGAACAACTACAATCACACTCTCTGCCTTTACGGTACTAAAATCTACTAAACTCGTCAAATTATACTGTCCTTACAGTATTTTAAATTCTAAACACACGCATTTAATCGCAAATGTGGCGTACGAACTAATATAAAAAAAATGTTTTTATACAGAGCGCTAATCAATCTGACGTCACGATAAACAATCAAAGATGCTGCTACATTTGTGGACTGTTGTCTTAAGTATTGTTGGATAGAAAATTCAAAACTTTAATGAAGTATAAACTTCGTAAAATAAAGTTTATTGACTAACTGCACAAAAATCCAATTTCCTATAGCTTACAATTACAGTTTATAAACTTCACAGGACAATTATTGCTAAAAAAAGAAGATTTTTCTTCTTCCTATGAGCAAGTGCATTCACATTTGAGATTAGAATTTTATTTTACATATATCATATGTATTTTGCAACAAGTGAAAAGGAAATAATGAATGAAAATAATCATCTAGAAATGACCTCAAATCTAGGACCAAAACAACCACAGGCCACTGAATTACCACTGTCACTTTGACTTAGTCAAACAAGTGTCTCGTCCATTATGTAACTGAAGTAAATATGTATAAAAATATAGATCTTCGTGATTGAATAGTTATTGATAATCTGTATAAAGAAACAAACTGTTATAATGGAAGTAATCAGTTAAGTAAAAATATGATAGATCAAACTGGAAGGAAAATTAAATTTCGTCAATGTGTCTGTCCTATTGATACCGTCTAGCTATGACACATTATTTCATGGATACGGAAATGACTACGCCACTGTTAGCTGGCAGAAAATGTGACAATATTGCAGGAATCAATTATGGCAATGTTGTACCAGGAAATAACTATTAATCTTCCTATTTCATTCGGCCAAGGAGTATACCTTTATAACACGTAAAGCAAATAATTTATCACGAGGAGCACATACAGCTAAAGATTTTATTGCTGTATCTCCAACTTAAATAAGGATGTAAATCACAGCTGGTATTTAAAGATACGGTGGGAATCCATGTTAATTGTACGAGAGCAATACAAGAAGTAAGGTCTCCCGTGCATTTATAGATAAAGAATGAATTTATTTTCTTTAATATATACATCTTTTTAAAGGCTGAACAATTATCTATTTTTCTACATCATAATTTTCGGAACACGTATTTTTGCAGTCGCTGTGACAGTTTATGAATAATCGAGAGTAATGGGATAAGCAGTGACGCTCTGTCCTCTTATTTGGGAGGACACAGGTTCGAATTCTCGCCCAGTCATCCAGATTTGGAGTTACCATGGTTTCCCCAATTCACCCCATGTGGATACCGAAATGGTTCCTTTAAAAGACCATGGGCGAAATAAATTCTTGCCACCACTCCTTTCCCGCCTCTAATGGCCTCACTGTCGAAGAAGCGTAAAACTATAAGAAAAAAGTTGTACGCTCGCCTTTATGTCTTAAAAAAGCAATGAACTTTGTCTGTCATACCTTTGTCGGTCATATATTCCACCAGTTTAGTCGACGATGAGGTCATTAGGACTGGTGCCATGGAATGGAAAGGAATTCGGCCTCGGCCTTTTACAGGAATCATCCCAGAATTTGCCTGGGGAAACTGTAGAAAACCCAAAACTGGATGGCCGAACGGGGTTTCGAACTCACCTCCTCCCGATTGCAAAGCCAGAGCGTTATCGCTCACCGGCCGCGCTCGGTCTTCCGGTCCTTAGACACTATCTATCTTACTTTACTGGTAGACTGTGTTTGTTTGAATTTTTGTGGCTTGGGCGATTTTGGATTCGATTTTCACGGCTTACAAAACATGAGCGTTCACACCTAGACGAAACAACAATCACGCGAATGGCGACATGCTTCTTCGCCAAGTGCTGGTATTGATTTTTGTTATTATTCTGCGGTAATTACAATGATTAATTAAGCAGAAATTTTCATGATTTATTAAGTAATTAGCATTTAATCCCCATTGGAATCTAATTATATGCTGTAAATCACATGAAGTATATTGCGTACAGAAACTACCAAGAGAACTGAAGAAAAAAGTAAAAACGATAATTTAAGAACTCTCTGCTTCTAACCCTGATTCTGAATGAACTTTCTTTACTTATACCACTTATATAAGAATTTATGTTTGTCCTTTGGTAGTAATATGGTTGTATATTCTTTAGTGACAATGGTAGTTCAATTTGTTAAAGCACTAATATTTAGTTCTATGCGATTTATTTTCATGTTTTTTCATATTGTTTTCGTTTTTCTTGACGACGGTGCATAATCATTATAGTCCACCTACAGAATGATTCAAAATTAGATAAATAATACCAACAATAAACTATTGGTTTCTAACAGTTAGTTGTATTGTAAAATAATTATTTTCTAAACATTTGTGCTGTCTGAAAGAGGAGAAAAGATGTGATTTCGACGAGGCTAGAAACCCGAGGAGCTGCCTTTACGTTTTGCAGCCGCGAAAGCGTTCACATTTACGTGAGCAGTTCATTAAAAAATGTTGGATTCTGTCAGTTACGAGACACTCCTCAAGTATGTTATTCCCTGACGCAATTAGTTAAGAGTCAAGATTATATGCATAAGTGATGTTTGGAACGTTTAAAAATGAAATCAAAATAAATTTTTAAAAACTGAAAGATTTAAACTGAATAACGCACGTTCACAAGCGCAGACCTTTAACCACAGGATCACGCCTCTCGTCCGTGTGTAAACAACGCTGCCAAGACGACAGTTTCTTTCAATCTGTCTTGCAGACACTTTTAAGAAATAGTCTCTTTATGATTGTTTCTGTATTTTTGTAGTGCAAAAAATTCTACCTCCTCGAACAGACCACTTTATGAGTGAAATATTAACGGAAGGAATTAGCAAAACCAGTATTTAAATCACTATCACAGGCCTACTTCATTTAGAGTTAGACAGTTAGTTACTGATTTTATTACAAGTTATAAAAAATCAAATTAATAACACAAAAAAACTCCTGCCTGCTGGGGAAAAACTAAAATGATATTTGAATTCAGCATGAAAAATACTTCTAGAATTCTCATGTTTTCTTGTGAAAGAAACAAGTTCATATTTGTAGACCGGTGAATTATCAAAGATTTGTGTTAACATGCCTGTTCCTTATACTTCTTTCCTTTTTCAATGGTATTCGACCTTTCATAGATATTTTACTTTTGTGCATAAAGTTTCAATAATCAAATTATATAATTAGAATCTTGTTGCGAAAGTGCACGAAACATTGAAAATACTAACAATGATCATCTACCAATTAGTAAATGAGCTATTAACCAGCTTCCATATTTCGTGGAAATAAAAAATTATTTACTTGATAATTACCTCAACCTACACACAGGCAAGTGTTCAGGTTAACTGCGCCCAGTTTTTAAAGTTGTATCAGTTTGTCTGATCACCACATTTCCAGTCAAGTCAATGACGAAATAACTAAAGTAAACAATCATAGAAAAAACAATTGGCAGTCATTGGGGTTGCGCTTTATGCCCCTGTCGTAGTCGCCTTAATCTTACCCGGTAGTGCTACCAGGTAAAAGAGACCTACAGTGTAATGTGGAATCAGAACCACGGAAGCATTCTGGCCTACTAGGCATTACACAGCAAACTATGCCAGAGGTGAAAGTCGGGTTAATGGTTTATGAATATTCCCGCCGAGCAGAGATTCGAACTAGTGACCTTTATTTCGCAAGTCAGACATCTTAACCACTGAGCCACCAGACCGGAACAAATATATTATTAATATTAGAATTTTGGTAACCGGAACTCATATGATTTCACTATAAGCGGGTGGATGCTCAGACAAAAAAATTTCTAAAACGGCGGAAGAAAGAGGAATGGATTAAATACTGCAACGGCATAAATAAGGATACAAACATTTCAGACGTTTGGAAGAAAATTAGAGCATTAAAAAAATTAAACTCAAATCGACCTGTAGAAGCTGACCCGGTCTGGTTGAAAGAATTTGCAAATAGGATAACACTATCTTCATGCATTACAGCTCCGATGAGCATACCTGAATCGGAAGAGGAACACTCTCATCCAATGATGACCCCTTTCTCTAGAATAGAACTAGAAAAAGCCTTATCAACAAACCAGAACACATCTCCGTGAATTGACAATATCCATTATCCAATGCTTAAAAATTTGCCGTCAGAAGCCAGAGATTTACTTCTCCACATTTTCAATGAAACATGGACAAAAAATGAGTTAATGGAGGATTGGACAACACAGGTGATTTTACCGGTCTTAAAACCTGGAAAAAATC
This sequence comes from Vandiemenella viatica, assembly GCA_031002005.1. Classification (NCBI taxonomy): domain Eukaryota; kingdom Metazoa; phylum Arthropoda; class Insecta; order Orthoptera; family Morabidae; genus Vandiemenella; species Vandiemenella viatica. The sequence continues at coordinate 96,848,837 of JARYHS010008074.1, read as the reverse complement.
CACTACTACAGGCTTCGTATAGGCCAATAGCTTTATCATCGTGCGTAGGGAAGACTCTAGAGAGAATTATTAAGAACCGCCTGGAATGGTGGTTAGAGGCGAACGATTTACTCCCTCAATCACAATTTGGATTTCGCAAAGGGAGAGGGACAATAGATAATTTAACTATTTTGACAACGGATATCACTGATTCTTTTAAAAGAAAAAACTGTACGGTCTCTCTGTTTTTAGACATTTGTTCGGCTTATGATCATGTGCAAATCACTATCCTAATGGAAAAATTAAAAAGATTGGGGCTTCCAGAGAGGCTAGTGTATGGCATTAACACCCTTTTGGGGGAAAGAACAATCTTCATACGATACAGGGATCATACCATAGGACCAAGAAAACTCTATACAGGACTACCTCAAGGAGCTATTCTGAGTCCACTATTATATATTCTATACGCATGGGATTTGGAAAGAGTAGTTAATCCAAACACCCGAATTCTCCAATATGCGGATGACATCTGTATATATTGTATGGCGGCTACAATGGAGGAAGCGTTATCCAACCTAACCATTACGATGATGAACATGGACTAATGGTTTAAACGGAATGGCCTACAAATCTCAACTGAAAAGTCCTCAGTGATAATATTCACCAGAAATCGATTAGATCTTAATGAAATCAGAACAGTCAGAATAGGAATCCACTCATTTACAGTTAAATCCAATGTTCGCTTCCTGGGTCTAGTGCTGGACTCCAAACTCAGTTGGATTCCCCACATTACTCAAATAGTTAATTCCTGTAACCCAGCTCTGAACATTATACGAAGCGTAACACGGGTATGGTGGGGTGCAAATCACAACACCCTCTTAACAATATACAGAGCCTTAATTCGATCCAAAATAGATTATGGAAGCATTCTATACAGCAACGCAAATACTTGAACCCTTCCCATGCTGGACAAACTCCAATACAGCTGTATACGAACCTGTCTGGGAGCCATGAGATCGACTCCCACTAACGCCCTAATGATTGAAGCTCGGGAGATGCCCCTGAATATCAGACGAAACTGGCTGGCTATTAAATATATTCTGGAAAGGCTAGCATACAGGAATCATCCAATTATCTCGAAATGCAAAGCTTTGTATAACCATGGATACATCACAGAGCGTCATAGACTGACTGAAGTCCTCCACAGTTACAGAGAGTGGGAAAAATTGGCAGACAGAATTATTCCAACGAAGATATTTCCCCCATATGAGCATTATTCCAGCACTAGCATGGTACAGATACCAATATATTACATAACTCCTGAGACCAACCAACATGTCACCTACAAACAAGCAGTAAGGAAATACCTGGAGGACAATTGGAATTATTCGTTTTTTATATATACGGACGGATCCAAAATAGACTCAGGGGATGGAGTAAGCCGCGCCTTTTATTGACCGAGGACCAAGTATCAAGAAAAGTATAAAATACAATCGAATACATCAATTTATACGGCAGAAGCCATCGCTATATTAAGAGCACTTGAGCACAGCTTGACATTGACTGAGACGAGTTTTTTAATAATCTCTGACTCGCTTAGCGTACTGAACTCCATCCAAAGAAAATTTTTGGGCAAGAAAACCAATCAATTTATAGTTAAGATTGTGGAGACATATCTAGAATTGTCCAGAAGAAATAAATCGATAAACTTCCTTTGGCTAAAAGCACATGCAGGGGTTCCGGATAATGAAACAGTGGATCAAATGGCAAAGACAGCCGCTAGAATAGGAGACACCTTAGAAATCCAGCTTCCGTACACTGACTACTTCTTCAAAATAAAAACAAAGGCTCTGAACAAATGGCAAACTGAATGGGACTCCAGCAAAAGCAGGAAGGGACATCATTATGGATTGATTCAACCCCGAATACCATCCCGCCCATGGTTCTTCAACTTTCCGGATCATAGAGGCGTCATTTCCACTATAATTAGAATGCGCTTTAACCATGGTTTATTCCCCCAGCATTTACATCGGATACACATCCTAAATACTGATATTTGTGATTGCGATAGAGCAGAAATAGGGGATATTAATCACGTAGTGTTTTCATGCCCTAAATATAAACAACATCGACAAAGATTTATAAAACAACTCGTCAACTATGGAATACCCCTCCCAACAAGCATTAGCTGTCTATTGCACGGTAACAACGTTACCATATACAAGTTGCTAAGTAACTTTGTAAAGTCAACTAATATAAAAATTTAGATGTGAAAAACTAATTAATTATAAGGATTTTAATCATTGTAATGTCAAAAAAAAAAACCAGCAACAACAACTACAAGGAACTAGCAATAATTTATATATCTGTATATTTCACTGTATCATTTGTAATTATGTGTCAAACCCCTTTAGGAGATAAACAAAAATGTTCCTTTCTGATTAATCAGTTTACCTAGTTCTATCGTTTATATTTTACTAATCATGTCAAGTCTTGCTCTCTTACCTATATGTAAAATGTTTATATATGTACTGTACAAATGGATGATGGTTGTATAGTGCCTAGGCGCTTAAAGCCAAATTAAAAAAAATATATATATATGATTTCACCCATACGAAAATAGCACAACGCATGTAAGAAGTTCTCACCTCAAAAGCTAAAAATTTAACTTAGCCGACAACCATACGGTTCGTCGAATCTTTCCGAAGGAGATGTATCAAGCTATTGTGTAAGAGGCTAGAAGGCTAATTCCTTCAGGGGCCTGCAGTTTACGTGGGATAAGAACCACGGAACGTCTCGGCGTAGGTCATATAATCAAATACAATTCCTAAAGATGCCTACTCACCGCGGGATTAGAACCCGCGACCGGAGAGAGAACTTTCGGAAGTTAATGCCTTAACCGCTGAGATACCAGACCGCTGAGATACCAGACCAGATACCAAATACACATGTGCTAACTACTATCAAAATCGGATTAAAAACTGTGGGCTTGAATGAACAACGGTGACAGAAATTAAGGTGGGGGGGGGGGGGGGGAGAGAAGGAGAGGGTTTAGGTTTCTGTAAATCAAACGTAAACAGTGATTTTCTATTTGTTTTAAAGTATGTGTACTCAAAGTTCCAACAAAATTGAATAACTATTGTGTGTTAGTATAATGATTTTCCTAAAAGCTTCCAACGCCCATATCATACGCGCAACAAGTGGCATGTTGATGACGTGACGTCACGAACGCACAAACATCCTGTAACGCGGCTGTAAAAGTTTTTACTTAAAAAAATACATTTTTCCGAGGAATTGTATGAAAATGCGACTTACGAAGTGTCGTTACCATTATCACTGTGCAACAAAGAAGGGTACTGGCATTAATAAGCAGGTATTAATTTTTTCGAGCATTAATTAGCGGATTAGTTAAAAACGAGCTATTAAGAAAAATTTTCTTCTACTAATTGACATTTACATTTAGGCAGTATGACTATTACGAAACAGCGGAGAACGACCTCGAAACGTCGCATCTGATTGATGAGCTCCCACGATGGGAGGCCAGAGAAGTTTTTATACAATTTTTTACTGTTAAAAAATTACGGTGCATTCAACCGCGTCAATATGTCGCACTCCCGGCATATTTTGAAAGACCAATTCTCAGCCCTCATTCTCACGGCGAATAATTGGAGGTTCAAACGTTTTAGGAGTGCGACGCGACTAGAAACTCGAGAATTTTAACAGATAGACAATCTTGTAAAATTCTTCAATCTATCAGAATGTCTTGTCTTAATATTGCTCTGTAAACTCACTTATATCTTCTTTTCTACGTTCTATAGCAAGAAATGATTATTTTTTAAATTGTATAATGTATAGCATGTAATGACCTAAAATATTATATGTTAATAATTATTCTTTTATATCTTTTTCATACGTTACAGAAACCAATCAAAAATTATACTGAAATTGACATATCGTTTGAATATGCAGACAAATCTTCAAATTTTGGAGGAATATCAATGGTCGAGTGGTCTGCGCAACATCTTATTGATATGGCGGCAGATGCATCAGTAGTTAGTTGTGAGAGGCAGCTGGGATCTCAACAAATGGAGGATTTATTGAAGTAAGTGTTTTCCTTTACTGAATGTAGCTTCTATGTTGGAGATAAAAACATACAAGTCGAATAATACAGGTGAAAACACCTGTAGACAATTTAATAATACATATTTGCTTTTAATTATTTAATTTAATTGCGCTTGATAATATGCTGTAGCAATTTCCGTACAGATTTCTTTTACCATTTCTTGTTTTTGATGTTAAATGCTTTAAGTGCAGCTATCATACAAGAATGCAGAGACATTAATAAATATTTCTCATTGAAGATATGCTAAATTATTAAGTGAATGGAAAGAAATGCGCAGTACGTTAAATAGCTATGTCAGTCAACTATTAACACTCCCCTATGTACGTTGTTAACGAGAAAACACAGAAAACAACATGTTAAAAATTTATAACACTAGCGCATTTATTTTTATTTATTTAATTTTTGTGTGTGTGTGCGTGTGTGTGCGTGTGTGTGCGTGTGTGTGCGTGTGTGTGTGCGTGTGTGTGTGTGTGTGTGTGTATTGTACAATAGTTTCCATATTTCGGATTGTGGTATGTTCGGAAATTATAAAATGATACTTTTATTAAAATCTATGGGAATCTGGCCTACTTCAGTCCTTTCTGATATCACTGAGAATATTGTTTTAATGTTTTATTGTCCCAGAGATTTCATTATTTTTGAGAGGTCATATAAACTCATCCTATTTGAACTGAAATTAAATTTCTCATAATCTGATTCTATCGTTTCATTACCATTTCCTACATCCTAAATATGAACGAACTTTTTCCACTTTTTAGAGTATACTGTTGCCCTGACTATCCTTGTCATACAAATTTTATAAGTATATATTCAATAGCTTAACTCAAATAAGCTATATATATATATATATATATATATATATTTGAACACTGCTTTACCGTCACCTATGTACAGAGTAAGATACAGTACATGTATTATATCCCATGTACATCTTTACCAGTGTATATTCTGTTTCCATCATCTCTGTACGTCTAGCATGCTTATGCATTCAAGTACATATATTTTGCATGCCTGTACATTCAACGATTTACAACTTGTTCCGCTATACAAACCCTTGAAGTCTGTAGACGTAACCATTATTCCCAGCTGAATATTTTTGTTTACTTGTACAGAACAGAGAATATTTACAATGTGTTCAGCGCACCACTGTATTTACAGACTAACACGGCTAAGCAGTATGTATCTTCTTCATTCGCACTTTTATATATACGCTTCCACACATCTTTTATTCAAACAACCGAGGGTGGTGGTGTAACGGTTAGCGTCCTCGCCTCGCATTCGGGAGGACAGCGGTTCGAATCCCAGTCCGGGCATCCAGATTTGGGTTTTCCATGGTTTCCCAAATCACTCCAGGCAAATGCCGGGATTCTTCCTTCAAAAGGCCATGGGCGAATTCCTTCCCATTCCTTGCCCCCATCCTTTCCCGTCTCTAAAGACCTCGCTGTTGAGAGACGTAAAGCAGTTAAAAAAAATTATTCAAACATTTATACTCGTTTCACATTCATTCAGGAACAAACAGGTGCCACCATGGTATGGACCCTATCACACCGTGAGGAATATAACGTTTATCGTCCAACCTAGACTCATCTTGGATACTTAAACCGTTGCTATGTGATGGAGGCTGGATTGGAACCGGTGTTGTACATGATATATCATAGGATTCCCTTTCAAACAGTTAACATAGTCCTCAATCTTTAGCGATCTTGTGACTGAACCTGCTAAGCCATTAGCCTGTCTAGAGGTTTGACTGGTTTCTAAGTGGAATGCATATATTTTCTAACGCAAACCCACAACCTCAACAATCATGGTGCCATTCGCTTCATCTTTCATAACACCAAGAGCCTTCTCGTTGTAGGGTTCTTTGACGAAACGATTGTCGGTCTTATATCCACATGTGTCGAATTCCTCCTTAATGTCTTTTATTACTTTACATGGATCACTTTCGTTCACCAAATCGATGAAACTGTCTGTGTCCATATATAACAGTTTTGGGCATCTAAAATGCGGAATTGCGAATTCATAATGAAACCGGTACATCATCAGTTTAGGTAGGTCGAGAATGCACATTCCGACATATACTGGCTTGTTAAAAAATATCCTCAGTTTCGGAATCTCTTGAGCCACAGAGTCTTTGCTGAAAACTGTCATACATTTAAAGTGTGGTTATGCTACGTGTTTGCGGGCACCACGACAGCCCGCCCAGCATGTGCACAGTTTCACGTCGCAATGTTACGAATGTTCTCCATTGTTTCTCCGAATACTGAATTGTTCATTATTTTGTAAAAGTCTCTCTCGAAATCAGATATGGCTTAACGGCGCTTACACGTATTGAGAGAGATGTACGCCTTCAAACACGGTGACTGGTTGAAGGATACAATGCGTTGTATTTTGTCCAACTTCAACCCCAAGCCTACACATTGCTGGAAAATTCGGTAATGGAGAATGTACTGAGCCTTGTTCTCCAGTGTAGTCATCAGCTTGGGTGTGGTGGAACTAGGGGCGGCTTCATGGTATGGACATGGCTTTAGGTCTGCTAGGAAGTCGTGTTCATCTTGGGGAATCGTCAAGTCTACCTCTAAAACGCAACCCTTAGGCGAGTCGGTTGCTGTGCTTTTGAAGTCTATGCTAGCAGTCTGCTCAGTTGTCAACCACTGAACCCTCCAGAGATACTCGGAAATGGCCCAGCCATACAGATTGTTTACGTCAAAATAGAAGATGAAATTTTTAGGCGCCTTGTGATTGTGCTCCGGCATCTACTGGCTGTTGGCCTTGTCGTAACGATGGACGCAATTACAAAGACTTCCACGAATTCCACGTTCGAAAAAAAAAAGCAGCATGTCGCTGTCTGTCAGAAGGTACGGCCTGATACGTGTGCTTTTTAACATGCCTGCTACCATAGGCCCGGAGCTGTGAAGTAGCGAGCGGGTTCCAGGGTATATGTCTCCATACATGTAGTTAGAAATTTTGCAGACTTATTCACAAGTAACCGTATATCTGTTTCCATGTACAAATTTGCATATTCTTCCAAGATTTGGCTCTGGAAAACATGCCATACCTTTGTCGCATGTTCGTAATCATCGTCCGAAATTTTTAAATGCGACAACAAACTGTAAAATTTTGGTTTTGGAGCCAACATGACTTCTGAGAGCTTGCCCCACGAATCCGTATACTCGTAGGGGAGACTCCTTTTCGCTTAAACAACTGGAAATGCTTGAGGTACAGGAAATACGCACGTCACGCTCTCAAGGGTTTCAACCATTTTATCTAATGGGTCCAGCATAAAAGAATGAGTCCAGAAACCTTAAGGTAATTGAAGTTCCATTTTGGAAGTACCTTTTTGGAAAACGAAATATAACGTTCTGAGATGACTGGTAGGATCTCTATACCATCGCCGTCGAGGTTTGATAAAGCCCTAACTATAAAATGCGCATCATGCCCAGATAGGTTGTGGCAAAAGCTAGGTATGTACTTTTTGTTTTTTTTACTGCAAATTGCAGTTATTATGTGCAGTCCCTCTAAACGCAACTCTGATGTGGCAATGATTGCGAACTTTAACAGTCAAGCGTTCAATGCCTATCCAACAAGTGTGGCATACCGTAGCTCGAATAAATTGTGCTTCCTGCTCACCTGTCATTACAAGGGGGATAATCTCCTCATAAATTTAACCAACGTCTCTGGCCAGTTTGACGAATTCTTCTATTAATAACTTATCAGGGTTTCGTCCTGAGACGGATTTGAATCAGGACAGATTAAAATGGTCGTACGCGATAACAATCTTGAATGCAGCATCAAAAGAGGTGTGTTTCTCGATATTGGTTATATGAGAGACGTTGAACTGTGGCTTGCGCGTATAATTGGGTTGCAGTAAACTTTCAAAGTCCGCGTAAACGACGAATTTTACACGTTATTAGTCAAAGTTTTGTTTTCGTCGCTGGGTAGGTCAACATTGATATCACTACACTTGAGAATTCAATCTCATGGCGATCCAAGAGATCTTTGCACCCAAAATGCTGCAGACATCTATCACATATATATATATATATATAGCACGTGTGTTTTCACTGAATGAGGATCTAACTGGCCGCGACAAGTTTTGATCCAACAGTAATATATTTACCATTACCGTCCATAATCATTAACATGTTAATATGGTTATCGCGTTTGTATGCAGTGTAGTGTTTATATTTACTAATTGCATCCAGATCAAATACATTTATTGAATGTTCCTGATTCTGCCCCTTGAATCTGAAAATGTCTGATAATTTAACTGGAAACTCAATACCAGTGAAGTCTAAATCATGTCTTTCGAATGACTCCCTGTAAGTACTAACTCGGTCTGCATGTATCCTTACTTGAAAACCAAGAATTGTCCAGAGGAAGCAGAGCTCGTCTTTGCTTTCAACATTGACTAAAGACTTCTTTCTCCTGATGTCAAGCGGCACTCCGACGTTGGATGACCCTCAATACAGTGGTTGAGGTATAGCTATGTTTATGTAGAGGGATATTATGTGATCGAGTGATTTGCTACTGTCACGTTTTTTTTTTTAAATCAGAAAATTTGTTGATGATTTTAGACCTCATATAGATTCCATACCAGTCAGCCACGGAAGTGCTTGTTTGTAAGTGCTCACATCTTAGCTCAAAAGCATAAACTGCCGGTTTCGAAATTATTGTCCTTCTGAATTTTGAAATCGCTAACTATACCAAACTGTACCTTTACAGACGGGGAAGATGGTTTAATGTCAATTTCACGGATTTTTTTCGGAAATCAATTCGAAACAGACATTGACTTGGACCTTTGTAAGTCTTTTAATTTAAAATTGGACCAGAATAGATTCTATTATTGAAAGCACTTTCCTGGCTTCTAACCATAATTGTACTGCACTCGACTCACCTTGTACAATGTCGGAGGTCGACATGCCCCACCCCGTGCGTCAGCAGCATATTTGCCCAGTTAGTTGACGGCGCTCAGTTGGTCGGCTTTACCGTCTGCGGAGAAATCTGTTGTGGGTAGTAGACGGGCTCCCGGCTGGTTGAGGCGACCGGTTGTGGCCAGTAGACTGGATCCTGGCTGGTTGAGGTTACCGGTTGTGGCCAGTAAAGTGGCTCCTGGCTGGTTGAGGCGGCTGGTTGAGGTGGCTGGTTGAGGCTTTCCCCGGATCGCTCCAGGCGAATGCTGGGATGGTTCGTCACAATAGCCCATGGGCGATCCCTGCCATATCCCGTATATCCATTTCAAACCAATACCTTTCCCGACAGGTGCAATGCACCCTCCGCCACACAGTTTTAGTGAATCGCAGAGTAATAATAAAAGTAATAGAGGCTACGGCTGTCAGTTGTGGCCAGTAAAATGGCTCCCGGCTGGTTGAGGCGACCGGTTGTGGCTTCCTCCTGGTTGATGGGATGGCTGTCGGCCAGATGACTGGTTGTGGCGGCCGGTTAGACGCCTTTCATTGCCTCCATTCTGGTGATGCTGGTTTAGGTTATAGGTCGCGGTCAGTGGATGGCCCCTTACATTCAACTTTTCGTCGCATTGATGACAAATTATCATTTCAATTCACTTCATCTGGTGCTGAAAAAATGATAAATGAATTAAGAAACTGAAAATATCTAGTAAACTGAAAGAGCGAAAATAGAAACAAATGTTCATTCACTGCTAGTATTCAATTCCTCATCCATGAATATCACTGAAACAATGATATATTAATTCACAACGGAAAGTATCTAGCTTTAAAACTGTATAATGAAAATAATTAATTAATGCTCATATCCATTAAGGGAAGCATCAAGTCCTCCTCTATGAAGTTATAATCATCAACGAATTAAAAGATAAATTGATGTTCCTAAAACAGTTTAATAATGCCAATAAAAGTGAAATAATGTCAATTTTTTAACTGCTTAACGTCTCCTATAACAACTAGGTCTTTAGAGATGGGAAAGGATGGGGGCAAGGAATGGGAAGGAATTCGGCCATGGCCTTTTGAAGGAAGCATCCCGGCATTAAAATAATGTCATATTACCGTTATCAGTCAGTGGTGTAACGTTGATGTCCTGTGATGACGACATGGTAAATTATATGAGCAGGAAGAGTGGTGAACTAGACGTGTTGCGTCTGTAAGACGATCGGGAAGACTGAGAGACAGTGACCAATTATCACCCTATTTTATAAGGCACTGCGGGTGGCAGCTGCGCGGGGGAGCTGCACAGAACGCGCGTTTGGTGACTCATGCTGGTGGCAGCTGCGGTGCGCCATGGCGGTGAAACATAGCAACGGCATATGCGCTGAGTCATACGGGCTCCACGTGTGGTGACGCGTGCGCTAGGTGAGTCACATGGCGATAGCTGAATTGAGGCTAACTCGTGTACCTGAGGCATTGGGGCGCCATGTGTGGAAGGCGGTATCTAAATTGAGGTTAATATGTGCGTTGGGAGATGACAAGTGCAAGGGGGTGGAGGATGACACGTGCAGTGGGGTAGGGGATGAAACATATTGTGGGGTGGGGGATAACACGTGCAGGCATTGGGGCGCCATGTGTGGAAGGCGGTATCTAAATTGAGGTTAATATGTGCGTTGGGAGATGACAAGTGCAAGGGGGTGGAGGATGACACGTGCAGTGGGGTAGGGGATGAAACATATTGTGGGGTGGGGGATAACACGTGCAGGCATTGGGGCGCCATGTGTGGAAGGCGGTATCTAAATTGAGGTTAATATGTGCGTTGGGAGATGACAAGTGCAAGGGGGTGGAGGATGACACGTGCAGTGGGGTAGGGGATGAAACATATTGTGGGGTGGGGGATAACACGTGCAGGCATTGGGGCGCCATGTGTGGAAGGCGGTATCTAAATTGAGGTTAATATGTGCGTTGGGAGATGACAAGTGCAAGGGGGTGGAGGATGACACGTGCAGTGGGGTAGGGGATGAAACATATAGTGGGGTGGGGGATGACACGTGCAGGCATTGGGGCGCCATGTGTGGAAGGCGGTATCTAAATTGAGGTTAATATGTGCGTTGGGAGATGACAAGTGCAAGGGGGTGGAGGATGACACGTGCAGTGGGGTAGGGGATGAAACATATTGTGGGGTGGGGGATAACACGTGCAGGCATTGGGGCGCCATGTGTGGAAGGCGGTATCTAAATTGAGGTTAATATGTGCGTTGGGAGATGACAAGTGCAAGGGGGTGGAGGATGACACGTGCAGTGGGGTAGGGGATGAAACATATTGTGGGGTGGGGGATAACACGTGCAGGCATTGGGGCGCCATGTGTGGAAGGCGGTATCTAAATTGAGGTTAATATGTGCGTTGGGAGATGACCAGTGCAAGGGGGTGGAGGATGACACGTGCAGTGGGGTAGGGGATGAAACATATAGTGGGGTGGGGGATGACACGTGCAGGCATTGGGGCGCCATGTGTGGAAGGCGGTATCTAAATTGAGGTTAATATGTGCGTTGGGAGATGACTAGTGCAAGGGGGTGGAGGATGACACGTGCAGTGGGGTAGGGGATGAAACATATAGTGGGGTGGGGGATGACACGTGCAGGCATTGGGGCGCCATGTGTGGAAGGCGGTATCTAAATTGAGGTTAATATGTGCGTTGGGAGATGACTAGTGCAAGGGGGTGGAGGATGACACGTGCAGTGGGGTAGGGGATGAAACATATAGTGGGGTGGGGGATGACACGTGCAGGGAGTGGGGATGCCACGTGCTGCTAATTGGTCTCCGTTGTTATCAAATTAGGTCTATTGTTTCCTTTGTTTTCCACCTGGTATAGAACAGACAAAGTACCTTTACTCATTCTGGTGTAGATCCCGTTTGAAATTTGTACTGCGAAAGTGGAGACGACTTTTTATCATGACTCTCCTTCCAAATATCCGTCCTGTCAATCTGGTGGGTTAGAGTTTATGACGATCGACACTAACTAGACTGGTCCTTTTGATCAGTTATTGCGAAGTATGCTAGAACTCTTTGTGACACTTAAGACTATAGATCTCCTTTACCAGGTAAGGTTGGCTAGGATAGTGACTACAGAAACTATACCTCTCAAGTGATCAAAATCTTTTGAATCAACGCTATGCTCTGTTAATTTTAAAGTTTCTTGATTTATTGTTAGAATTAGTGTCTTTATCATTTCCAAAACACTGAATGTAGATCACCACCTGCTAAAAAATATCGCAAGAGGATCAAATATTATACTATTTCAATCACACCAAATGTAATTTGAACACAGTGAATGTAGACTACGTTGTATACACATAACGATCACAACAGAACGTCAATATTCAGCTATGTTATTTAAGTGAGTCACCCTTAACTAGGTATTCAGTTTACATTTAAATGCTTTTTATTATATCGTTATTAAAAACAAGATTGGAAACTAAATTTAAAAAAATCCTGGAATGATGCACTTTCTAATCCAATAATTGAAGACGAAACAGGAGTTGTTTAATTATTATTTTTGTTACAGAACGAAACAGACATTCGATGTGATGATTTTAGAGCGAACGATGTATCCTTGCTACTACGGACTGGCACACATGGTTGGCTCACCTATTCTGGTCGGCTACATCTCAATGAGCCCCGTATCACCTGTTATTTCCTCATACGGAAACCCAGACAACCCGGCATACATTCCACAGTGGTTTGTCCCGTATACAGACCATATGAATTTTTGGCAGAGGCTACACAACGCTTACGTGCAGCTGTATTACAACTACAGGCATCATTACAAAATTATGCCTGTTCATGAGGAGATACAGAGGAAGTATTTTGGACCCAATGTGCCGTCCGTCTACGAAGTTGAAACTAATTTCAGTCTATTACTGATGAACAACCATTTCAGCGTTAGCTATCCGCGACCAAACCTACCAAGCATCGTTGAACTGACGGGACTGCACATTCAGACAGAAAGGAAACCACTGCCGAAAGTAAGTACAGAAACTGCCATTATGTTTCAGGTAATGCTCCGATATACTCTTATAGTAAAGGAACGTCCGAAAATCTGATTAATTTTTTAATTTTTTCTTGACACAGCTGAGAGACGTGAACCTAAATGAATATAACTTATATTAGTTCAGAACTAAATTAAGCGTCCTTCATCACATTCTCCAAATAAATAACAATTTGAGATTATCGTAACAGTTGTTACAGTGCTCAAATCTTACATGTTATAAGCAAGATCAATCTCTGTATTCTGAAGGAAAAAATTGTCACCTGCACAGGACCTCCAGAAATGGCTGGATGACGCCAAGGATGGAGTAGTGTATTTCAGCCTTGGTAGCAACGTACGCAGCAGCACGATGCCGGAAGATAAGCTGAAGTCGCTGCTGTCAGCGTTTTCTCGACTTCCACAGAAAGTCCTTTGGAAGTGGGAGACAGACACTCTACCTGGACAGCCAGACAACGTCAAAGTGGGAAAGTGGCTCCCTCAACAGGACATTCTAGGTTTGTGCATATCTTCTCTTCTGGAGTCTACAATGTAAACCTTAATCTGATCGTATCTGAACTGCAACATTGAACTTTGTTTCCAGCTCATCCAAACGTCAGAGTTTTTATTTTCCAAGGTGGTCTGCAGAGTTTCAATGAGGCCGTCTACCACGCAGTTCCTCTCGTTGGAATTCCAATCTTCGCAGATCAACCTCATATCGTTGCGAAGGTGGTTCAAGTTGGAGTCGGAGTCAAAGTGGATTACCACGAAATAACAGAGGAGTCTATCTACAATGCTGTACGCACTATTCTCGAAGATGAAAGGTAATGAAAACAGGCATGGATAAAACGATAAGAACGTGAATAATCTATCTTAAAGTGACATTGATGCTTTATATAATAATTTCTAGTAAATTATTCTTTTCTTTCGTAATAGACGCATATTTAAATTGTTTTATAGTTTTGAGCGAAATTTAGTAATTAGCATACTTTTTTCCACGTTCTTAAATTTTTGTGTGAACAGTTAAGTTAAACACTCATACAGACTGTTGAATAGTAATTACGTGTCATTTTGACCTATGCAAATGTGAGCCAACTAAGTCCCTTGTTAACCTAACTGACCGTAATGAAATGAATTATAAGTTCAGGTTCTAAAACACTTCATTCATATATTTTTAGTGGGATTGCCTCCCGCCTGTAATGACATTAGTCGTCGACGAGGCGTAAAGCAAAAAGTAAAAAAAAGGGGGGGATTGCCTAATTTCTTTTATTAATTACAATGAAGTATATTTGTCCGTGGCAATTTTCCTAAACACCTGCTTTTTATTTTAGTTCTTTGAATCAATTTCACCACCCATGGATCTTTGACCTTTATGGATTTTAGCTTACAATTACTTCAGTATACCTTTAAATTGACCAGGTCTCAACTGGGAGGCAAATAACATAAATAATACAATTCGTAGAGCAAAATACGAGGGGACAAAACATTTTGGATATCGTTCTAATAAAACCTGATGAAAATTTTGTACGGTGTTAAGTAATTGAAGGAATAAGTGAACCAGTGGCCAAAATAGAAGGGGGTAAAAGGTATAATTTTTTAAAAAAGCACGCCCTTTGGAATTGAAGAGATATTTCAGGGAAAGGTTCAGCAAATGGAAGTATTGCAGAAAAATAGTTTAGGCAAAATGGGAAGAGTTTAAGGAGATAATAAAAAAGGGCGAGGAAATGTTTATTCCAAAGCAGAAAATACTGATTAGTACAGAACCTACATACTGTAATAGGGAAGTGAGAAGGTTAAAGAGTTTAGTGAGACGGGAACAAAACAGAGTTTAGAGACAGGATGGCAGTAGGCAATACTTAAAACTACTAAACAAGCAATTAATAACAGCAAAAAGAGAAGCAAATGATCGGTTAATGAAGAATATTATTAGTGCAGGAGGACCAATGTACAATGCATCTAGAAACTTCTATGGCTATGTTAGAAAACTTAGGGGCAGGGAAGGTATGCAGACCATTGTAGATAAGAATGGAGTTGAAGTCACTGAGGATTTTAAAATTGCTGAGATAATGAGTAACTGGTTTAATGATACAACCAGGACAATCCTCCTGTGATGGGAGGGAATGATTCAGAGGAGAGTCTTCCTAAAAGTATAAATGAGGAAACCACAAAATTTGAAACAAATTCTCAGGAAATTATGAAGGAATCCAGAAAGCTAATAAAAGGGGGGGGGGAAGGGGGCTGGTGTAGATTATATTATTACAGATTGATTAAAGGTTGTGGATACGATATTGTACGTTACCTTGGAATTTTATTTTAAATGAGTTTGGAGTCTTTCTGCTTGCCAGAGGATTGGAAAAGAGCGATAGTAGTACCGATTCATAAAGGAGAGGTTACAAATAGGGGAAAATTCAGGCCAATTAGTTTGACATCAGTGATAGGCAGAATGATGGAGAGATTGATACGCAACTACATCATAAATGTCTATGAGGAAAGAAACTGGTTTTCAGATCGACTACATGGCTTTAGGGAAAGATATTCATGTGAATCTCAGATGATGGTCTATATGCAAAACATTTCAGATGAATTGGACAAGGGAGGCCAAGTTGATAGTGTGGCACTAGATCTTTCTAAGGCGAGAGAGTGAGCCATAAAATGGTTTTAAATAAAATGAAATCTATTGGATTGGATGAAAAAGTTACTTGTTGGGTAGAGAAATTCTTAAAAGCCAGAAAGCAAAGTGTTAGAGTAGGAAATACATTATCAAAAGAGGTGGAAGTAAATATGGGAGTGCCACAGGGTAGTGTACTGGGACCATTGCTGTTCATAATTCTAATGAATGACTGTTGATGGGGTACGGTTAGAGTCTAGGTATTTGGCAGATGATATAATGGTATACAATAGGACCAAAACAAGGTTACCTGGATAGAATGTCTAAATGGGTTGGTCAGCATGAAAAGAAGATAAATGCCACGAAAATTCAGCTTATTCAGTACACAGTTAAACACTAAAGGTTAATTACGATTATAGAGTGGGGTCAGAACTCCTTGTTGAAAGGTTGAAGTGTAAATATCTTGGCATAACGTTTGATAACAAACTCAATTGGGCAGAGCACATTGGGCAGGTCGTGGGAAAAGGTTACAAAATCCTTCATTTACTGGAGAGGGTGATGAGAGGATATACCAGAGAAGTTAGGGAGTTGGTTTACAAAACTTTTGTCAGACCATTGGTTCAATATGGTGGTGTAGTTCGGTACCTACATTTTGGTTATCAAATACAGGAGTTGGCAGGTGTGCAAAGAAGAGCAGCTAGATTTGTTTGTGGAAATTATCGCAGGACCCAGTCAGTAACTGATATGATAAGGGAGCTGGGACTCATTGGAGGAAAGGAGGAGGATGAAGAAAGTGCTGGGAATGTGCAGGGCATATGTTAATGATGGAACTTGGAGGGATATTGGTCAAAGAATTAGGAATAGTGCATAGAAGGGGAAAGGCGTACATGACCACAAGCTTGCGCTCGATTTCATGCATAAGGGATTGGAAAAGGGTAAGGGTGTCAGGGATTGGAATAAATTAACAAGTGCAGCGATGAATAATTTTCGAAAAACGCTTAAAGAATTTAGAATTAAAATTTTTAAATCATAATAGAAAATGGTGAGGATTTTAATATTCCAATTATACAAGAAATTTTACTAAAAATATGTACATAAGAAAGGGGTAAATGGATGACTGGGGAAATTGCCACCGGCGTGTTAGCTCCATCGCAATTAAATTAATTAAAAAAATAATAAAGTATTTTGGATAAATTGTTTATCATTTTCCTTGGTAATTCATTCCAATCCCTGACTGCCTCATCTACAAATTGATATTTTCCATTCCCTTATGCCTGAAATCGAGTGCCAGTTTGTTAGCACAATAATCTCTTCCCTTCCACGTACTATTTTTAAGTAATTCGTCTACCAATATCCATCACAAGGCTTATAGCCAATATATTCATATATATCCAACATTCTCTTCAACCGCTTATTGTCTTGCAATGACTCTCAACACAGCTCTTTTATCATTTCATTTACTGGTTGTGTTCTGTGGTAATTTCCACAAATATATCTAAGTTCCTTCCTTTGAAATATTCCCAAAATTTTATTTGGTACCCATAGCGTTGGTCAGATACTACTACACTACATTGTAGTAACGATCTGAACAGGATTTTGTTAATCAATTTTCTTCACTTCCCTGGTATGCCCCTCATCAACCTCTCTAATAAATGAAAGATTTCGAAGCCCACAACTATTCTTATAAATTTATAAATATTTTTTTTTAAAAAAGCTATTTTTTCGATCTGTGTACCAGATAAGGTGATACATTTTGTTATTTGGCCTACCCAGATAGAGACCTGTTCAGAATATTGTGTAGGCATTAACAGTCCCTCTTCCCTTTTGATCTTATTATATAGTATTGTATATTCAGCAAACAACCTAAGATCTGAGTATAAATCACAACCACTATTATCCATTTGAATGTTGTACAACATTGTGGATCATCTGCTTTCACCTTTTACTGCTACGATTCCCAACCCAACTAATTGCTTTCTATCTTTTGAGAATTCTTCTCCCAGCAAATTACTTTTTCTCCAGCTTCATGGTTTTTACAATTCCGTCACGAAATTAGTAAAGCTGTCGTATGAAGAGCGGATAATAATAATTTAAGCATCCACAAATGGAGAAAAATATTGAAAATAACCTGTTGGAATGTCAAAACACATATTTTAATGCCGTATGACCCAATGTACTTGATATTTTTGCATCTTAATGTTCAGCGTAAAGGAATTACGAACGAATGACGAACGTTGTAATATATGTATCAAAATATGAAAAGAAATGAACGTACCATTGAATATTCTCTAGCTTAGAACAGATGTTCATGTAGCAGGTAACAATACTGATAGACTGATGAGTCAATATAATAACCACCTGTTTAATATCGTGTTAGTTCACCTTAGAAGCGGAAAAAAACAAAAAAAAAACGCTTTTGTGTTGCATGGATTCGACAAGTCCGTAGTAGGTTTCTGGAGGTTTACAGCACCACTTATTAGTTTATTGCTAAAACATAGCTTCTAATATTTATTCGTACTTTATCGGTATTTAATATGTCTTATTTCTTGATTCGAAGGGAATCGAACAATAAGTAAGTATTATTGCAATTACTTTTTCTATTTTAATAAACGCTACTTACACATTAAACAATGGGATTTTCTCTATGCTTCCACTGTATAAAAACGGTATGTAACCCTGGAAGGCTTTTCAGCTGTGGTTTAAACGACAGAAATGCAGAGTAGTATCGGAGGTGTAATATGGATAAAGAGTGGTTGCCGTTTATAGATAATACAGCTTATTGGCGTAAATACAAGTATTTTAACTTATAACACATTAATGGGAAAAATCTGGAAGAAAAGTTTTTTCTAAAGTTAGTGTATGGCACCTGGAATTTGATGAATGGCCTTTCATAACGGAAACAACCGGAAATTGATTATTCGTGGATAAAATAAGGAAGGAAAAACCATGTGAAAATAATATGATTAAAATAGTGAGATCTATGAAGAAAATTTAAGTAGTTTGCAACCGCTTTGCAGATGGAGCAACCAAACTGGATATTGCTATTAACTTCTAATCTTTGGACATTTTAAATAACACTTGCACGGTCGTAGATCACGTCAACATAAACATTACAAAGCCCCCACAACCCAGCCATAATAACACGAGAAGTAGTTCTCCTCACAACACAGATTTAGAAATAGGTTTTTGAAAACGTGTGAATGAAGAATCACTTAACGGCAGATTGCTCGACTATAATAATTAAGAAATACCTCTCCCTGACTCTAAAATACATTTTTTGGTCTGATGGGACGGAAGGTGTTATAATGTAATCGATTTGGTAGCTTTGTTCTTATTTCTTTGATATTATTATGTTGAGTTCCTAAATGCTAATCAGTTCTGCAATAGTAGCCCCTAACGTTTAAGTCAAAGCATTTATGGCGAATAATAAAACTGAACCAACAGTCACCAAGCGTGAAGTATGCTTTCCAGAGTTTTCGTCTCTTCATTAAATGGAATACGTTAAATTTACCTAGCCGATGGTACACATAGAAAAAACGTCACTAATCAAACTTAATAGAGTAACCATGAAGACAAAATAGGCCTATTATTTAAGCTATAACTTCCCCAAGCTAAATTAAAACACATTCTATTTATAAACATTCTGATATTAAATGGAGTATTTGGATTATTTTGTACTCTATCCCAGTTATTACGATTCCGATTAATGCAATCAATTCTTTGCACTATAAATTGTTTGCTTCATCAGAGCATAGACAACACTGACTGAAAAAGGAAAACCATAAACTTTCAGAAAATAAAACAAATAACACTGCAAACAGTGCAATCAGTAGGTGGCGATCCAGAAGCTGGTTGCTAAGAACTAATCGTTAAATTTCAATATATGTTAAACACAAGTTCCAAATTGCTTTAAGTTTATAATCATCCCTGCCGCTTGAAGCTGATAAATAAGTTAATTTCAGTATGACACAAATATATGGAACCTATGATGTACTTAGGGCAAAATATCAAGTCTTGTCATTGGCCTGCCATTCATCTTGTCTATTGTTTGGCTTTGTGCATTCTCAGTTTTTCACCTCATATATACACGTTTCACAAATAGATTACTGAACAAAGAACAAACAACTCAAAGTTTACACCATTTGCCACTCAGATTGTAAAGGTCACTTAAAGGAAGAGGTTAGACTGCTTAGAGATACTGAAAAACGCATTGTAAATGTGAATTAGGTAATAAAAACAGAAGCGACTAGTGAAATCATAATGTAGTAATTGGCAAAAAGCTTCGAAATACTGAGTGATGCTGATTGGTAATAGATAAACAAATATACCGTACAAACGCCTGCGATGTGTGTTATCAGTAATTATAAAAGGCAATAGCACATTACCCACCCGAACTTCTTGAACGGGACAATAACACCCATAATTTTTTCCACTCTCTATCCATAGATAAAGCAGTGATAGCAACCGGAGTATGAAGAATTCTTTATTTCCGTTCTTTAATAAACATGTTTTAGATTTAAAACCAGCCATTAAGAAAATTCGATGTCCATACGCGTCGATGTTATATTTAGCTTAGAAAAATGTATTACACTACATCATCACAACATCAAGGTAATGAGCGTCATTTAATAGTAATTTTATCTCATTAATCAAATGCGAAGAAATGAATTTCCAGAGCTACTCGCCATTTTAGTCTGAATTCAGGGGCGTAGCTACCATGGGGCTAGGCGGTGCAGTGCACCGGGGCCCCTACGCTCAGGGGGCCCCCAAGCATAGCTCTGGGGGCCCCAAAGCGCACGTCTGGGGGGCCCAAGCGCAGTTCAGGGACCCACAAGCCTGCATGGCAAACTGACGACATTTTTTTTTTTTAGCTCTACAGTCGTCTAATGGGACCCCTGACACTCAGGAAGCCCCTCTCTAAGGGCCCTCTCAATCACTGCTCAGGGGGGGGGGGGCACAACCACTGCTCAGCGCCCCTAAGCACAACTCAAGGGCCCCATCCTCAGCTCAGGGGGCCCTTACCAGCAACACACAAAGCAAAAAAAAGGTCGCCCATCTGGTCTGAGGGCCCAAAATAAATTATTTGCACGGGGGCCCTTGTTGACCTAGCTACGCCACTAGCTATTTTAATATATAGCGATAAATGAGGTTGCTGTTTCCCTGCAGGTACTCGACCAACATGCGGCGGCTGTCTGCGGTGTTCCGCGAGCACCAGGCGGAGTCTCTGCCCAGGGCCGTCTGGTGGGTGGAGTACGTGATCCGACACAGTGGAGCCCGCCACCTGCGCAGCGCAGCGCTCGACCTCGCCTGGTGGCAGCTCCTGCTTCTCGACGTGCTGCTCGCTGTCGCCGTAGCGGTCGCCGCGCTCCTCTTCACGCTGTACGCTGTCTCCAGGCTGCTGCTTCGTCGTCTCGGGTTCCTCCGCAGGACCAAGGACAAGCAGCAATGAGTACCGATGCAATGCAAAATCCGCGAAGAATATTTCTTAGCCGATATTTTCGGAGGATAATCAATAACTTATAACACTGGAAGCATTCAAACTTCTGTTGCATATTTGAAGTTTCCTTTGTTAAGTACATCCTTTTGATAATAAAATCTTTGTTACATGAATCAAGTGGTATTTTTGTTGTTCTGTCGGTTATACAGGGTGTTACAAAAATGTACGTCCAAACTTTCAGGAAACATTCCTCACACACAAACAAAGAAAATATGTTATGTGGACATGTGTCCGGAAACGCTTACTTTCCATGTTAGAGCTCATTTTAGTTTCGTTAGTATGTACTGTACTGTACGGACCAATTCCATGGCCCCCACGCTCTCCTGACTTCAACCCTCTTGACTTCCATTTATGGGGGCATTTGAAAGCCCTTGTCTACGCATCCCCGGTACCAAATGTAGAGACTCTTCGTGCTCGTATTGTTGACGGCTGTGATACAATACGCCATTCTCCAGGGTTGCATCAGCGCATGAGGGATACCATGCGACGGAGGGTGGATGCATATATCCTCGCTAACGGAGGACATTTTGAACATTTCCTGTAACAAAGTGTTTGAAGTCACGCTGGTACGTTCTGTTGCTGTGTGTTTCCATTCCATGTTTAATGTGATTTGAAGAGAAGTAATAAAATGAGCTCTAACATGGAAAGTAAGCGTTTCCGGACACATGTCCACATAACATATTTTCTTTGTTTGTGTGTGAGGAATGTTTCCTGAAAGTTTGGCCATACCTTTTTGTAACACCCTGTAATAGACTAGACATGTTTGCTTTGATCTTATGTCAGAATAGTATCTGAAATGTAGAACAGTATCCGAAATCTTTAACAAATCAGTAATATGACTAGTTACTGTTTACAATTTATTTACTTAACACCCCATTAGTATACAGCTCCCAATGTTATCTGCAAATACATATCCCATGTTTGTTATTATTTGTGAATATTATTTTCAAATTAATTATTTTATAAATTTGTGAACAGTTTTAACAAAAAGAAAATCATACACTATTTCAGATATTCTGAATAACTCTGTCCCCTTCTATACCCCAAAAACATTTAGAATCACCCTTCGTTACCAAATTCCCAGAAGTCTTTAACAGAGTAAAGTGGATTCTGACACAAAAACTCTTCAGTCTGTATTTAAAGATGTTAGGTTTTTGGATATAACATTTCATTTCCTGCGATAGAGCTCTTAATTAAGACCCTTCAGTTAATATTACCCCTTTCTATAGAATTTACAACAATGTACAACTTTTTTAATTGTATCCCTAGTATTACAGCCCTAGTATTACAGCTATATACGTATGTCAGCACTGAGATTGAAATGTTCAGTATTTTCCACTGCAAAAAACTATAGGGAGTTTATGTATTGTGCCGGTATTGTAAGTACACCAATATTTCTAAATGGATGACTGAAAAATGTCAGGTGGTTTGTTGCACAAATGATTTTGCCGAGTTTTTGTGACTTAAACACCTTCTATGCGTGTAAACAGTTTCCCCACAAGGTGATGAGATAAGCGAGCATGCAATGAAAATCGTAATACATATAAACTTCCTTGTTCCTGTATCAGCTTTTATGGCCATTATATTCAGTGAAACTATCACAGAACTAAAATTTTAAGAAGTTGCTTAGTTTGTTGATTCCAATTCAACTTGTTTCATGTATATACACCAAAGAAATTTGTGAAAATCTTTTCAGATTGCTACTCCGTCAGACTTCACATAATAGCTGTGCATTACTGTATTTTTTTTGTAACAAATTGAAGTAATCATATCTTTTCTATGTTAAGTGTTAATTTATTTGTGATGAATTATATAGTAATGTTCTTTTGCGATTCATTTGTCATCTTTTCAAAATTTAATACCGATGAGTTTTTCAACGATACGCTAATATCACATGCAAAAAGCATAAAATTTTCACTAATTGTTGTTTCTTCGTAATTACCTGGTTGACATAGTATTTATTGGTTGCGAAATACACCCCTATAGCATCCGCCTTATCTTAATCCAATAATCCTACCGGGTATGTGGAACCTACAGGTTAAAGTGGAACCCGAACCACGTAAGTGTTTGATAATCATGTTTGCTTATTTCTCATGCTTGCAAAACATATAAAATTTTGAGAGACCGATTGCTAGGTATTGGTTATGCGAAGTTTGTCGTCGTCGAAACATATTTCAGAAAACAAATATTACACTTTAGCTATTGTAGTAATTAATATATAAAGAGAATGTTAGTTTGCCTGCTCAAGAAACTGTATTACATGTTTCACATTTAAAATTTCATACTAAATACCGACACTAAACGTACTTCTATATCCGAAAATCGTAGACTCAGACCAAAAAAAATCAGTGCCTTCCTGAGAAAGTCACGAGAGACATTTTGCACCAATATTCTTCAAGTTTCATACTTTTTATTCACCAGAACATTAGTCAGTGCGTGGGTTTCAGTTGTATAAAAGTATGGTCAGCGATCGATGACGATTGGCTTCCGATTGGAACTCGATCACTGGCTACTATTAAAATTGTCGCGAACCGCACTTCATTTAAAATAAAAACTTCAAAGAAATGTTAATATTATTGGTTAACGTTCTCCCTCTAGGTATTCTCTCAGATTGCATTTGGTTTAGAGTGCAATACATTATTTCCCAAAAAAGCAGAATAGTGAAACAGCGTGTATGCTTGTGGCTTTACTTCTCGTCGACGTTGAGGTCATTAGAGATGGCAAGGCATGAGAGCTAGTAACGGGAAGTAATTCTGCCATTTCCTTGTGAAGGAACCATCCAGGCATTTCGGGAAGCCATGGAAAACCGAAATCTGCATAGCCGATCAGATATTCGAAGCCGCTTCCTTTCGACTGCGAGGCCACAGCTTCGTCTGAATAATATTAACGACTGCAGTAGTTCTAAATAAATAACTTATTTTTCTGAAGTAATGATTATTTCAAACAATGTAAAAAGAAAAAAACGAGTTTTAAGGAACGGAATAGACTAGCTCCTAGACTGACCTAATCAATAACATGATCAATGGCTAAATTCGTTCTTAATATTCTTAATATTTTATATCCATCCTAGCCATATAGCCTTGGTATAAGAAAATTCTGAATGAAATGTTGAATTCTTCAACAGTGAATTATTTTTAATAAAATCGCTTGAAGTGTCCCCTATGTTGAGGAGAGCGACTTCTTAATCACACTGTGACCATTTACTTCCTTCAATTAATTTACAAGTAGTTTTTGTATTTCAAAATCAGGTGGGTGCCTGAGATTCCTTTTGGAGTGTTCATTATTATTAGGGAAGCGACATCCAGATCTCAAGGTATGTAAATTTGAACACGAATTATTTAATAAGTGGAATTTTTAATCAAGTGATATATTATATGACTGGATGGGACATAGTGAAAACAAGGTTCACAATGTAACTTTACGATTTAATTAAGCACTTGAACGTTTTTTACTTTACAAAATATTAAAAAGATTAATTTTCTTTTCCAAACACAAAGGTATGTAAACTTTCTCTGTAGAGCAAGAGTGTGTATCCCAGGGCATTTACCAGGGCACAAAGGTCGATGCAAAAGTTTCTCTTTCCTGAATTGCCATTACCGTGTATCCAGTCGTTGGATTGACCCGCTCTCTACGTGACAGAACGGCAACTCCATATGGCGTGCTTGACTGCCCAGATGGCTCGCCTCCCCTCTAGGTAGGTAGCTCACAAGCGTCCACTCTCTGGTTCGCGCTGCCGCGAAGAAGCCTCGTGTTCCACCTCATTTCGAGGCAGTCCTCCAATCTCCGTATTAGGAGGGAAGATCTCATCCCGGTTGGCTCTAGACATGCAACTTACCGTTCTAAGTTAATAACAATATTAAACATTGATTTTTTATATTAGCATAAAGCCACGAAAACGCCACCAGTTGCTTAAAAGTTTTTATTCTTTAAAACTTTACTGCAGTTTCGACAAATAGATGTTTGTCTTCTTCAGAAGTATGACACGTTAAAATTACATAGGCGGAAGCATTATCACAAATCAGTCACTTCCGTGCGAAGTTGCACATCGTCATGGTTCTTCCTTCCGTCTACTAGACAACATCTGTACGAGGCGGGCGACTTCTGCCAACTGACTGATTTGTGATAATGCTTCCGCCTATGTAATTTTAACGTGACATACTTCTGAAGAAGACAAACATGTATTTGTCGAAACTGCAGTAAAGTTTTAAAGAATAAAAACTTTTACGCAACTGGTGGCGTTTTCGTGGCTTTATGCTAATATAAAAAAATTTTTACCGTTGCTGACACGCAGCTATGCTCAAGATATTAAAATTTCCCGATTGGCTGTACTATTTGGCTCCACCTCACGCTTTTGTACAGATTTCCTTTTTCTCTCTCTCTTTTTACTGAAGACGTATTGCATCTGCGCAACTGTGATCTTCATAAATGCAATTTAACTAGTTTTACAGAAGAAAGTAGTTTCAGCCTAAAATCAGACGCCTCCTTTTGGTAGATACTAATAATCTTAAATTCAATATAAGTCTTTGTGAATCATCACTCACCATTACATATGTATAGGCAAAAAAAGTCGAATAGATGTAAATAATAATGAAATGACTAACGAGATGATTAGTGTAGAGATTTCATTTTAGTTTCTATTTTCATAAAGTAAAACAAACACATTTTTATGAGACAATCTATAATAACGTCAAGCAAGAAACATTTGATGGAAATTTTAAGCTTACATAGGATGTTCTATCATGTAACACGGTTTTAATTCTTTTTCCGAATGGTGTATTTGTATTTATCTCCTTAAATTAATAATTTCTATCGGATAGTGAAGTATTCTTCTCTTTATCTAAGTTGATACAGATAAGCAATATACAACTAAGCAGGATATACTGTAGCTCCACGAATAATAAATGAAAATGTTTCAAAAGTGAACTGTTAAAAAAAAAAAATTGGTATATGAAACTCATGTGAGATCTAGATTTGTGTACAGTGTCAATTTACACGAGGAAGAAAGATAGCAGCCGTCAATTACACTAGATTTGGAAGAAAGATTGCAGCCTTTTCGAACAGGCTGTTGTAGATCATATTGCCATTAGTTACTTGATACAGCGAAAATTTTGTGGCAAGTAATTTAATGAATTGGAAGATTTCTATTTCTGACTGTAATTAAATAAAGCTCTTAGAATTTTTTTCAGTTGTGAAAAGGGAAAAGGGAAAAGTAATATTATAAAGGCTTAGTTTTACAGCTTCCTGTTCTTTCTTAGACCACAAAAAATTTGTGGAGTAATTTACCAAGTACGCAAAGAATTTATCGCCTGTGACATGTTTGTGAATTATAGATTATTAAAACACTTAGGTGTGATAAATACCATTCACACGCCGTCAGCGCATGAAGGACCGAAGTGTAAATACAGATAAGTGAATTCGATGTGTCACTGTGAAATCAGCAAGTAATGTGCTCCCACTTAAATGGATCCACGTGGTTCATCAGAGCCTAATCAGTCCGTGCAAG
This sequence comes from Vandiemenella viatica, assembly GCA_031002005.1. Lineage (NCBI taxonomy): Eukaryota > Metazoa > Arthropoda > Insecta > Orthoptera > Morabidae > Vandiemenella > Vandiemenella viatica. The sequence continues at coordinate 96,822,205 of JARYHS010008074.1, read as the reverse complement.
TGCTTCAGCCGAGCAACAGTGGGTGAAACCTTTTAACTACAGAAATTTGTTACAGTTTTTTTTTTATCTAACCACATATTCTACCAGCAGGCCATTGCTATACCAGGGATAAAAGCTTCACAAACATTTATTTGTTACAACGCGTCTGTAAGTAGCTACTGAAAATCTTTACTGAGTATTACGCTAGGGTAGTATAATTGTACCAGGAGGTGAGGAATGTTTCAGAAATTTACTTGATACGAAATTATTGGACATAGCCAACAAATATTTTTTTAACTGCTTAATGTGACCAATTATCCAAAGTTTGCAGTTTCTTTTTATTCCTGTTGTCTTTTTTTCATCAGAATTATGATTTTAAACGTTAATTTCGTTATTAAATTAAGTTATTTATAGCATGTTCATACCTTAAGTGATTTCTATGTAATTTTGAATACACATGGATTCCCAACTGAATTTTCAAATGCATGCTTGCTTATGACTTTAACCAATGCTGCATCCAAATTTTTTCTCCTCATCACTCACGATACTATATGCACTGGAACATAGGAAGTATAATTTCTATTTTTAAGTTTTTCTTGCGTCTTGGATTCCAGTGAAATCATTGTGTTCACTAGCGTCTTGAACTCACCGTGTATGCGAATTATTTGTATGTTCATGATGAGATGAGCATTAACAAACATCCACTACAGTGATGTTTCAACATGATTATGTTTGGCTTCTTATATATATATATATATATATTTTTTGTAAATCAACAAAAAGTCGAAATCAGGTTAATAAAAAAAATCAGTTAAAGAATTTCTAATGATACCGATAATGATCACACCGGGTATTCTTCAAATAAAAGTAATGCATCTCTGTCAGAAGTAGTAAAGGCATGGAAAAATAATTGAAGCCAAATTATATGAAACTAACATTAGCCATATATTTAAGTTTAAAAAGAGATTCAACCAAGTTATGACGCCCAGCCACTTTTTGGCGCATTTATTAGATCCAACTCAAATTGAATTCAGAGAAATAGGAGAAGAGGAAGAAAGTATATTGGAGGAAGCTAGAACTCAATACTTGTATGATGGTTCAGGTTTACTGCAAATAATTATAAAATTAAAGTCACAATTAAAACTCTTGAAATCTGTGATGCTTACTAAAGAAGTTTTAAAAAATGTCAGTGGTGGAAGTCACGAAAAGGAACAATCAAATTTACACCCAATTTTCATGCAACTATTTGGAATCTTTCACCATCAGCGTCAGTGGAAAGTGTATTCCACCTTCGGAATTGTCCAGTCTATTTTATAAAATAGGCTTGGATCAGAGAAATCAGGAAAATTATTGTTTCTTTTCAGTATTACAATTCCAACATTGATTAGACCAATAAATGGCAATTTGATTAAATTCCAGATTTTTATTGGAAAATTTATTCGATTTTAAACATGATTTTAATCAAAATGATTTAATAACGCCAATCCTTCGCTAGGCCCATATTCGAAGAAAGTGCACGAGTATCAGATGAGTTTTCATATTTGCTCGTTTAAAGCTTGCAGTAGGAATAAATCACTATACAGAAGTGAATGAAGAGAGCTTCGTTCCGCCTCACCGTCCTAAAGAAGCTATCAAAAATTTGCACAGTTGGTTTCACCAGTCGGAAGTTATTGCACTTTGGAAATTTGCAGCTTCTGTGTCACAACCACGTATAATTGTTTTTCCTATTATTTTCTTTGTTATAAGAATATTAAACCGTTGGTATCGTGAATGAATTGTATTGTAATGTATGATGGGAACAAGTGCTTATCCTTCCTCTTAAAAAATGCTGTATGTTGGGCTGGTTTGATAATATGTTTTAAAGTCGATTTAATGCATTCTGTAAAACGTTTAATACTCTAAGACAGTTAAGATGATATGAAATGCCAACGACGAGACCATAACCATGTATTGTGAAACTACAATAATCCGGAACAAATGATTCCAAAAGGCCTGCCACGGAGACTCTTTGAAATGTTTAAATCCTTCAGCTCTCTTATTCTCCAACCTCTCAAAGGTTAAAACAGCAAATTGTAGTCGAAAAGTAAAAGTATATTACTTAAATTGAATAACGTCACCGTTAAGAATAAAGAACATATTTCCGCATCTCACTGCTAATTCAAAACCAATTTTTAGTTACCATTGTACAAATATATTCAGGATAGCCTGGTACAGCCTCTCCATTCCAAGATTTGACGATATGAAGGTTGAACGGTACTGGATCAAGATGAAAGCGGAATCAGGGGATTTAGACAGCAGATGAGACCTTGGTTCATGAGTCTCTTCTTAGTCTTTGCCATTCAGTTTGCCTGGCCGCGAGAACTGTTAATTGATGTCCTTTGTTTAAGTCTCACGTAGTGGAATAAGTATTGATTACTATTACATGTCTGAGATCTTTAATATGGAGCAAATGTAACTGAAAATATCAAGTACTCCATAAATTGTTTACTAAGATGTGTAGAGTTCTCATTCTGAACAATTGGGTTGCAGATTCATCTCAAGAAGTTGCTTTTTGTTGTTGCAAGGGAATAAGAAAGTTGTAAAACATTGTTATATATATATATATATATATATTTCGAAAAGCCTTTCAGCATAAAAAGTTTCTGAAAATATTCTGTCACTTGATATAATTGCTCACCATCATGAAAATCATTCGTCAGTCGGGCTAGGTCCGTTCTATACTCTATCTTATATACTCGTATTATTCCTGGAAGGCAAGCTTTCGTCGCAAGCCCAACGAAATGTGTCAATGAATGGGTGGGAGAATTAAGATCTTCCCGGCGTATAACTGACAAAAAATCTCCTCGTGTATTTTGCCGGATAAGTTATTCTGTCCACAACGTTTCGGCACCAAGCGATGACTCCTGATGAAGGCAGCGGAGGTTGCTGCAGAAATGTTTTGGACAGAATAACTTATCCGGTAGAATACCTGAGAAAAATATTTGTCATCGAATGGATGGCTCCTAGAATCTCGTCAGCGATCCAACTGGTGGAAACAGCTTATACATGGAGGGGGAGAGAGGATTTTCGTGAAACAACAGGGAGCTTCGGGTCTCGAGGCACATGATTTGGAACGACTGACACATAGCCAGCAGGTAGAACCAAGTTTGATAACAGAATATTCCAGTATCAGATGTTAGCACAAGTTTGGTAATTGATCTTGTAGTACAGTGATATGCGCTCATGGGAAATGAATGTAAGAGTAATTAAACATCGTTACACAATTCAGCTCACAGTGGTTTCGAAACGATCCTGGTGACGAAAGTTACTCAGATAGCAGTCTGATTGCCGTCGATGAGATAACATATTTTATGTTTCTCATGGATAATTCTTATCAGAGACGCTCAGTAAAACTTTCAAGTCTTATAAAAAAAAAGTACAATTATTGCCCTAAGAATTTATGTATGATTGTGTTGACGGTAATTTATTGTTATATGCAATATTTCATTAATTTTTATGTGACGTCAAACTAACATCTCAATATTTTTGTATTCCTTTTAATTTTTAAATAAATATCCTATATTGGATTGTCATAATTGTTTTTCTAATATTGGAAGGTATCATCTTGTAAATATACAGGCTATATCTGTGCCTTGAGCGTCACGTGAGGAGTCGGAGGCGAAACTCGATGAGTTGGGATCGTGATTGCCGGGAAGCAAGTCGTGTGTTATGCGCGATTCCGACAAAACGCGTAGTATGAATTATTTAGTGTGGATATAATGAGTTAATGTTCGGCGTGGTGCCGGGTTGGTTAAGTAGTTCAGTACAGTGAAAGTAGGCGGTGAAACACTTCATTGTAAGGAACAGTGTGTGTGATCTCGCGTGATTAATAACTATTGGTGGTCGAACTCATTATCGAGTTGGTGGAAGTGTTAACAAACGCAGGAACCTGTATCTCGGAAATACGAAGTTCCGATATAAATATTCACGGTCTTATAGTAAGATGGTGGTCACAGGAAACATTGAAGACGATTAAAATGTTTGTTGTTTTGCACCAGCTTCTGACTTGTTATTTTGATAACATAAAACATTTCAGAACCATTTCCAAAATTCTGTTGGTGGCAAAGAGGTCAGAACTTGCAGTCTTCAAAAGTGTGAGTGCATAATAAATACTTAATGAATACGTCTAGAAACCCTTTATATCCTGTTCAGTCAATTTTTAAGAACTTACATTCTCTAACTCTCAAGGATAAAAATATTATTGATCAATAATCGATTTCATAAATTAATTACATTACGATACGTAAAATCACGACGTAGACAGAAGGATGGTGAAGAGAATCATGGGAGTTTACAAGGCATATACTGGTGGATGGAAAGAGATGACCATGATCAAAAGCTGGCACTCGATATCAGGCACAAGAATGTGCGAAGTTTCTTTCATGGGGAAGGAGGTCAGGGATTGGAATATGTTACCAAGAAAAATTTTGAATAACTTACCAAAAACGCTGAAAAACTATAAAATTGAAATTTTAATGCTACCAAAGTATGTAGGTAGGTACAAGAAAGGGGAAAAATGGGTGAATAGGAAAATTACCACCAGAGTGTGCACTCTATTGCCATCAAATTTAATTAAAGTGGTAATTTACAAGGCGAAGTCACTGGTAATGCTTAGGAGGCTATTAGCTTCCGTGCAACAGCAGATAACTTCTCCCACGGCTCGTGTAGAGTCTCTGTACTGGTCACATAAGGGCCACAAATTACATAAGGTGTTTTTCAAGATTTTCGGACCCCCCCCCCCCCCTTTGGTGAGATTTGGCCGGACCCCCCCCCCCCCTCCTTTCTGGTGAGATCTGGTCCGTGAAAACCCTCCCCCTAGTAATCGCCCTCGAAACTTTTGGAGACCTTCTTTTTTTTAGGTCTCACCCCTCAAAATACGTTCACAACCCCACTTTTAGCCGAAATACCCCTCCATAGTGGTTTCGCCGGACCCCCCCCCCCGTTATAGTCCTATTTCACCTCACGTGATTAATGGACGCCCCCTAACGAGGCGGATAGATTCATCTAGGTGTAGCTTTCAGCGTCAATATTAAGAAGGGTTGGCTTAGAGCATATTATCGACACTACCTTCTGTAATATAATATAGATGCATTGGTTCTGAGGTGTGTGAGACTAATGAATTTATCTTTCTATTGCCAAAAGCATGTGAGAGAATTCTAGCTAGCAAGCTGTCTCTATAATCACTGGAGTACTATGAAGGTGCAGATTGAAAATTCCTAAAGCTGCGTTTGGGTGGAATTAGTGACGACCAGTACAGATTCTTTTAGACTTATCTCACCTATATCAGTTCACAGACAGTGTTAATATTCAATTTTCACTGCTCCCCTTAAAAAAATCATATTATCATTCGGTACCACTATGTGGATAACTGTTTTTTCTACCTGCTTAACGTCTCTCAACAGCGAGGATTTTACAGACGGGAAAGGATGGGGTGGCAAGGAATTGGAAGGAATTCGGCCATGGCCTTTTGAAGGAAGCATCCCGGCATTCACCTGGAGTTATTTGTGGAAACCATGGAAAACCCAAATCTGGATGCCCGGACGGGGATTCGAACCCGCGTTCTCCTGAATGCTCCATCAACATTTCCTATTCTTTGTATATAAGAGTGATATAAGAATTTTCAAGTACCACCAATTGTTCAAACTCCAGTTTCGAAGACAGATCGACAGTGAGCCATTTGGTACAGCTGCTGTTTAAGCTGTTCGACAACGAAATTATAGATTTCAGCAGACTGTACAAAGTCGTCTGGTTCTAATTGATTATAACAATTAAAATTGATGATATCAGATAAAACACACCAATCATTGTCGTAATAATATTTAAAGTAACAATTAAATAATATTTATAACAATTACTAATAGGTTAACATTAACAGAGGGTCGTCGTTAGGAATTGTGTAGTTGATATCATTTGGCTCACAAGGTCGATGTGGGAGTGGCAGTTTTACAGGAAAATTGCCATTTATTTTTTTTCCACTGTTGGTACGTCACGTAAAGTACCGGCGTATTTTTGTCATACGCGGCTTTGTCCACCAGCTTAACGTCTCTTTATAACCTCCTAACAGGCAAAGGGCATGACGTCATCCAAAGATGTGTTATCAGATGGCGTAAATAAGCTGTGTTCAGGGGTGTGGTATCGTCCAACATCTACAAAAAATATTATGAACTCAGTCTCACATTGTATTAAGGTTCATTTATTATAGCAAACCTATCGTAGTATAGGTAGGACCAGATGTTTCTTCTTAGTCTAGTTGATAGAGAACTATGATACATTCAGTTTTCTCTCCTCGATTCATCCAATTATTTTATCCAGTTGTAAATCATTTAGTATAATGAAATATTACCTTCATTTGAACTGAATATGCTTGATATATCAAGAAATTATCTGTTAAAGTTGGTTGACCCACCGCTATGAAGGCTCACGCTGCTGCCCAGATGCTGCTGCTCACTGTCGCGTTGTTGTTGTCTTGTGGGCACGCCGCCCGCATCCTGGGTGTGGTGCCTACGGCGTCCATCAGCCATCAACTGCCCTTCCGGCTGATAGCATTGGAGCTAGCAAGAAGGGGACACGAGGTCACCGTAATAACAACCGACCCCATTAAGGTAACTTTTTCTTATTTCATTTTCTTCAAATACGTTAGTATAAAGTAATTATACAAAATATATGTTGAATCCATCCTGGAAAGATCAGCAGTCGGTTTGGTCGAATGGTGTTCCCGCTCAAGGTAGATGGCTCCTTAGCGGAGGTATGCTCTGGATATCCTTCAGACAGTGGAGAGTAACTACGAGAACACAGCTGATACAAGGTTCCAGTTTATTAGACTCGATCTCACAATAAACAATGACAAATAGCGGAGTGATGTTGCCTCGATGGTCAGGCATGAAGTGAGCCCTGTGCGTTGCCTTTTAAGTATCCCGTCGTAGTTGTGACTGCAGTCAATATGGCGCTGGCATCCTGCTCGCTGCGTCTGTGGCGCCATCTGGTAGCTAGCCACATACACCAGATGCGATATATATATTTTGAGACTGAGCTCCGATTTTTCTTTCTTGGCAACTGTGAACCATTATTGCACCCGCAATTGATAGTTTTTGTTTAGTTCTGTTTTTGATTTGTGTTTTGAGTTAAGCAGTTATTGTATAATATATATATCTTTGGTCCTTAGAGAATTCAGTTATAATCACTTGTAGCTGGTTTGCTGGTTTAGGTGCTGCGAAGATATATATCAGTTCCCTTTTAAAGAAATGAAAATAAGACTCGAAAGAAACGCGAATTTAGAATACTTATGGAACGATGTTTGCGCTTGTTACCGATTACGACCGTTCAGAACTGCCGTAATAAGGTTACTAATAATTAATCGCTCTAACGATACATTCGATGAATGACACTTCATAGATCATTTACGTGAAAATGTTAACTCTTATAATAACTATCCAAATGTGATAAATACTCATAAGAAATTATTTTTACGACATTTATATTTGGTTCATGCGTGTAAGCTAGAGCAAGAGTAACATTACTTCTTTACAGGTTTATTTAATAGCTTGAGAACTGCGTTGTTGCACTAAGTTGGAAGCATCACGAATTGAGATACGAAAATGCGTGAGGTGTTTAAAATGTACAATTTAACTGAGAGATCTAAAATGTAAGTAAACATTCATATCTGATAATTTCGATTTACAACGATCTTACGTCGCTGTCGTGGATCATCTATTCTTGGTAAAGGCTCCAATAAATTGCCACCTTATCTCCAGCAACTGTCGATTTCCCCATAAGGACTATACACATCACCTAGTTACGCCCGGGCAAATAACTTTGCCGAGTTAAAAGATTTTCTTGTTCTTTCTGTACTGATCTATAGCCAAGTATAATTGTGAATAATCTGTTGATCTTCAGCTTCATGATTTTTTATTCCATCGAAATAGATGTTTGTTTGATTAATTTTGATATTAATAAATCAACACTTTTTCGTGTTTATTAACTAATACATTTTGTAATTACTGGTATATTGCTATTTTAATTTTTTGACGTCTCCCATTTATCGTATGAAAGTAATCCCTGGCGTTCAACATTTGTTCGTGAATACAGGATTTATGCATGTGTTCACAGTATGCAACGATAACAGATGAATGGTGTAATATAATTAATTGAATATTAATTCACCGCAGGGTAAACCATAGCCTTAGGAGGGCGCAATAGAAGTGTTACTCTTGTGAGAATATAACTTCTCGACCATATGTCGGTGGTCAAGAAATTGAAATAAAATTCAGCTATGTTGTAATTCATAATTTGCAAGCAAGTAACATGACATATTACTACACTCGGTTTGCGACATCTCAACTTAATAATTGTGTGTTTAAATTATTTATTTAACATCGAAATTTGGTTTTACGTACATCCAGTTTACAAAATACTGACTGAATTTACAATTCATCAAAAGAACAAAGGTCTATTCTCAGGGTTGGTAACTAGATCAACTAACAAAAATCTCTCATCTTGAAGGAATTTTAACTAGAATATTTCAGCCACTGTGTCAGGAAAGGTTAAGCTACCCTTTCACTGATGAACCGCTTACCTTGGGGAATCCGGTGTCTGTCTCGGTAGCGAGCGGACTCACACCACTATGATGCGCCCACCAGCTGGCAGCGTCACAGTCTGTCACTGGTCTCATAGTCCAGTGATGATGAGCATTTGGAGAAGATGACGATTTTCAATGTGTCCTCACGATCGCAGAAAATTGCGGCTAAGCCACACTAGTGTAGGCATCCATATAGCCAATTCCATCTTGGAATGTGAAGTTCTCGAGCCGTGCTTGAAGTACAATAAAGAAGACACACTCTAATGTTAATAATATTGTCACCGAGAATAGCAATAATATGGAATACCCCTACCACTTATCGAAAACACCAAAGTACTATAAAAAAATATTATAGTATTTCGGCATATTTTGGCAGTATTTAGCTTTGTCGATACGTGTCCAGTATTTCAATTTGTTAGCTACCCTGAGTACCGAAGTTTCTTAATAGGTTTTAAGCTATTTTTTGAGGCAATAAATATATCTACAAAAAGAGAGGTTGGGCAGGAAATTCACTGGCCAGCGGTCTCAATAATCGCGGCTGACAACCGTCAGAAGCACTCCTGGATGTTCCCTCAAATTCCGCCTCCCACCACCTGGCAACAATCTCTTGGGTTACATTGTCCCTAGAGTGGCGGGAAGTTTTTGCACTGAGCGCATCTCCTTCCAAGTCATGTGAGGTTGTCATCAGTGTAGGGCTAGCATTGTTCGACTTGCCAGGTCGTATTTGGTTGCATAGGTTCAATTTATAGTTGAATCATTTACCAGTTTTACTGGCCATCTTGTATTTTTATTGTATTGAACGTGGGTGCCCAGCTGTTTTATTAGTGGGTTGACGTGATTGGGGCACTGCATGTATAACGTCTTTGCAGTAGTTCGGAAGCGTTCGAGAAACGTTGGAAGTCCGCTGATTCTATGTAGTTCAGTTGTCGGGGTGTCCCTTGGCAGATTACATGCAAACCGTATGGCACGGTTTTGAACTCGTTGAAGTAGTTTTATGTTTGAGGAAGTAGCGTTGCCCCAAACTGGTGATGCGTATTCGAGGATGGGTCTGATTGTTGCAGTATATAGGGTAACTGCGGTGTTTGGATGTAGAGATGATTTTGGATTTAACACCGGATAAAGCTGTCTCATCCTGTTCATGGCTTTGGTCCTAGTGTTTTTTATGTGAGTTTTCCATGTTAGCCGTTTGTCAATCGTGACGCCAAGGTAGAGAGCCGTCGGTGACCATTTGATACCTTCGCCGAAGAGTTTCACTGATTGAAGAGGAGGTACAGATCTTCTGGTCACCATGACTGCTTGGCTCTTTGCCGCATTAAAAGCCAAGCGCCATTTCTTTGCCCACTTCTCTATATTGTTGCAGCCTCTTTGCAGTTTTGTGACGACTTGGGTTGCCCTGATGCTCTCGTGAAGAGGGAGGTGTCGTCGGCGTATAGTCCGGTTTCAGTTTGGTCGGTTCTTGGTATATCGGCGGTGTATATGTTATATAACACAGGTCCGATGATGGAGCCTTGTGGTACCCCGGCTTTTATATTCTTGACGGAGGAGATGGCGTCTTCAGTGGTGACGCGAAAGGTTCGGTCAGCCATGTAGTTGCGAATCAGGCGTACGTGTGGTAGCGGGACTCCTTGTACGAGCAGTTTGTAAAGGAGGCCCTCGTGCCAAACAGAATCAAAGGCACGGGATACATCCAAAAATACTGCACAAAAAATTCCAGTTTCTCAGAGGCGCTCATAGCATGTTCTACAAGGCGAAGAAGTTGTTGTGGGGTAGAATGTTTTTGTCGAAAACCGAACTGTTCGTTGGGTAACAGTCGTTCTTCACCAATGTGTCGCTGGAGCCTCTTGAGGTAGATCCTCTCGAAGACTTTTGATGTTGTAGGTAGGAGGCTAATAGACCTGTAGGATTCTGGGGAGCGTTTATCTTTGCAAGGTTTTGGGACTGGAACTATTTCAGCATTATTCCAGATTTTTGGGTATTCGCTGGTTGCTAAAATTTTGTTGAAGACTGCTGTGAGGTATTGGATTGCGGTTGGTGGCAGATGTCTGAGTAGAGGACCCCCAATGTTATCATGACCATTGGCTTTGTGCAGGGCGACATGGCTTAGCATGTCGGCAACTTCCTCAACTCTGGTTTCTTCGATGGCTTGTCAAACAACCGTGAAAATTATATATATACTGTTTATAACAAGTTTGACTTGATAGTTTTTTTGTTCGATATTTCACTATGAAAATTGTTATTTACCTAAGGAAAGGTGTAATCGGACTTCGTTTTAATGTATTTTGGTCGCCACCGTTGGATGGTTGGGGAATATTACGTGCACTTCGTAGAAAATAAAATAAACACTCCGTTTTCATAAATACATGAACACATTTATTCTGCTAGCTCCTTAAGTGTACTAATTTCCGACCACCAATGGAAAATAAAATGTTAACACTATTATACACTTCACAATAACATTTATCCGAAGATTGCAATTCGTTAGAGTGGCAAGTGACTTGCAAGCACTTAATGTAATATAACTTCCAACTGTTCGTCATACACCGTCTGTTCTTAATGCTCGTAACGGCTAAATAAACAGTCTTTACTACGTGGAAAGTCACTCCTTGAGTTCACTAATCTCCTTGAGTAACGAATATTGCCAGATTGATTTCAAATTAGCAGCCACGGGCAATTATAAACACGGAATAATCACGCCGAAATCCGTCGTACACATATGCAGTACCCCGTACACTTACTCACAAACCAAAACTCATATGTTTGGTCTCCGACAACTAACACAGGCGAAAAATATGCATTACGTAGTTAAATCGGGTTAAACACTCAACACTGATTTCGTGTATATACCCGTTAAACCACTAAGAGCACAACTTAAAACACATTTTTTTGTTACGCCATGTGTCTACTTCAACACTCGCTGGAAAAAAACAAAACCAACTATCTCTGACCCACTACAGCTAGTTGTTCAGAGATAACTATATCATCGACTACCTTAAAACACTTTCAATTAATCTCTAAAATTTAAAGGAGGGCGGTTTTGTACACAGTATTGTGACAGGCTCCCTCGTCTGGTGTGTCTGTGTTTAGGAATAGGTCGAGTCTTTGCCTCACAAGGTTGATATGTGCATCGTCACAGTGTTCATCTACTGGCTGGAAGTTGGCACACCTAATATTGACAAAGGGTTACAGTATCATAAGTAATTCTTAGATTTTTACTACGGAAACTGACATTGCACGAAAACTGTGTTGGACGCCCTATTATAGACTTCCCTTGTTGATTACTAACGTCCGTCAGCCAAATACCCAGCTATGACAGAAGTAACGGGCCTGATTTCATAATGGTGGATGATGAATGTGCTACCCTTGGCAAACACACACCAGCCAAGCTATTTCGCACTGTAATGGAGCCATTTTGTAACCTGCATTGCCTGTCGGACTCCCGGCCAACCAATCGCCCCTCACGTGATGACGCATACCACGCGATTGGCTTCGCAAACATCGACGGGGTTACCGAAATATTTCTCCACTCTTAAACGCATGTTGGGACACCCCCGCCATCTAGAGACAAGTGCCTGCTACTCTCTGCCGTGTGCTGCCAACTGGCGACAGTTATGCGAGTTACCGCGACAGCCGAGCGCCCGGGTTGCAACCCGAGCACACCTATGTACACTCGTGTACAGGAATAGCTCTAGCCTCACGGGATGGAATTAGACAAGGATAGAAGATCTAGCTTTCTCTCTCGTGGTGAAGTGGAATGTCTGCGCTCAAAGAAATTAAACGGTTGAGAAGTGCTCCCATCTGTGCAGCTGGTCAAAGAATTAACGCGGCTACGCATGCACAAGCCAGACTGGTGCTGTCCCCTAGCGGTGGAGGAACTAACTAAACAGTAAACAGGTTGAGGTCATACGACCCTGAACGCTGATTGGTCTATTCGAATTTTCCACCATGCAAAGAACTTAAAACTGTGACATCACGTGAAGACCGGCTTAAAATCTTTTGCACGAAACTCCCTATACCCCCACTATTTTAGTCATTTCCTTTTCGTTTAAGAGTCATCTACAGGTCTATATTTTGATAATGTCACGTCACATTGGCTGTACATCTGACTGTGGATATGAAATCAAATTGGTTTCTGTAAAGGCGGTTCGGATTCATTATGATTACATGATGCCTGCAACGTTAAGTGCAAACTGGCAATTAAAAATTTATATTTCATGTTGTATTATCAAATTAAAAATGAAGACTTAGGCAAAAATTAAAATCACAAAACTTAGTATTTATTCACTAATTCTTGAAATAAATAAAACAGCAGACTCAAACAATTATAACATTAAAATATTACAATTTCTAGTGTTTATTTCGTATACTAGCCTGCTCGCCTATTCACCCCTTCCGACTGAATGGGACTCCCTTGAATTTATCTATGTTGTAAGATAAGGATCGGCTAAGTTAAGCGCGTGCTGTAATCCATAAATACAGGCAGAGCGTTAGCTTCAGGTAGGGGCAAAAACAAGGAAATTTAATAAAAATACTTATTGACAATGGTTTACATAACTTAAAACTAATTTACATATTTAAGCACTAGTCTGCTAGGGTTCTGGATAAACTTTGACATCGAGAATTTACGGCGAGTAGTGGATATGCAGATGTAAGCTTAGTTGTGTCTCAAGGGATCCGTCTGTTTCCCTAACCGTCTAGTTTTCTTGACGTTCGTATCCAGAGTGTCTTTCGGAATAGTATCCCACAAGAAATGAATTATACCATCTTGACGTGATTCTTTGCTTAAATTTTATTCAATTATACAGGGCGTTCGCCGGGAAACGCAACCCACTGTTAGCGCTACAAGGAAGAAACTGCTCCCGGCGAGCGAGCGCTCATCTTCCGGCATTGTTCGACCGTCGGCCGCGGACTATTTCATAATAATTACGCTTCATAAACTTCATAAACTTGTATGTGCTAAGCATTTAAATGTGACGTAATTCATTAGCTTACCTTATAAAAGATGCTGGAAGTGTTGACCCTCTTGTGTAATGCACATTTCACATCTTCTGAACATTTTTCGAGACACACGCTGCCCTAACTGACTTAATGATTTTTTGGGTGACTGTTCTAGTCGAAAAGCGATATCGTCATTTTTCTCCTCTGTGAGAATACGGTTGACCGACAGTCTCTTTTTGTTAAAAAATGAACCCGTTTCTCTTACTTTTTTAACCAGACGCAGAATTGTTGATTTAGCTGGCAGTAAAGCGTCAGGAAATTCGTGACGAAATTTATTTATTTTATTTTTATTTATTTATTTAAAGGTTTATTTAGCCTGGCAAGATTAGGGCTGTCAAGCCCTCTCTTACATCATACCAATTTACTGCGACACTTTTTAAACGACTTCTTCTTCACATATGTATCGTAGAGAAATATTCTTTGTTGCAAACTGTAACGTACCATAATTTTACTCACACTCAAACACGGTACAGATTAGTAAGAGTATGAAGCCCCAAACCAGCCAAACCGCGAAGAAACGTTTATTCACAACACTGATTAATAAGAGACTGAAGTCACAAACTAGCTACAATGCAAAGAAACCGTTCTTAACAATATAAGGGTCCCAATATACTGCGTCACTGCACTGTTGGGGCAGCGGAGGTGTTAAACAGTGCGGTGATTCACCGTGCCGTGTGGCGGCAGCTGCTGGCTTGACTGACCGAGCAAGTTGCCGACGGCAACAGACTGGGAGGGTAGCGTTTTCCGGCGAACGCCCTGTATTATTACTTATTTAATTGCTTTTATCACTTGTGTTACACTGTAAAATGTACACTTTAAAGAATAGATCCGAAGATATAATTTACCAAGAGGAATGATGAATAATTTGCCAAAGACGTCAAAATAAATTCATGTTGAAATTAGTAGGGGTAAAAGAAGGTGGAAACAGAACAGGGGAAAAATGTGTGTGTAAGGAAATTGCCACCGGAGCAGCCTCTCCAGTGCAATTAAATTAAATTTACCCTGCCCTGCTAGGCTTATTTCATCATAAAAGAATTCCGTATCACAATAGTTTTGCACATCGCTTCATACCCATACTCAGTAAAATGAATGATTTCCTCCTACGCTCTGCCAATCCTTGGACAATTTTAAAACACTATCACTTCACTGGAAACTATTATAGCTTCAGTATAGATTATTGTTAATTGATATAAATACGCGGCATCTATTCGGATTTCTTTTCCTACATTATCCAATTAATGTGCTCGGCACACATTACATTCGTTTTGAGGGTGATTTAAATGCTATTTAACATCTGGAAGTTGTGGAACATTTTCCTTAATTGATGTTAATAATGTTACATCCATACTGCCAAAGCAACTGATTTTTTTTCTCTTTCATTTATTTGTTTTCAGAACGCGTTTCACTTTTACAGAAGCATCTTCAGCAGTTTCTCATGTTAAGTGTTTTTACATATCATAATGTGGTTATGAAATTACACATTGTGCACCGAAGTTGTGATACAAATTATAAACCACCAACATTACTTTATATGGAGTATAAATATAAAAAGTAAATGCTCGTCGAATTGTTGACCCCGAAAGCTGTTTCGGCAGCAGCCAGAGTTTAATTACGCTGCGCATTCCACCTCTGGCTTCTCTTCAGTTAGCACTGCAATCATGACGGGTCGAGGAACATGAAGTTCTAAGTGAAATCCAAAGCACGCAGCGTTTTTATATATTTTAAATGAACAAAAGAAAGTTGCTGGCATACATGCAGGTCATTTCATGTACACGTAAACATTACTGCTGACACCGTGGTATGAACCACTTCTCCCCAACGGTGGCAGAGAATGGAAATCGAATCAAATAAGATCCTACTGGTAAAGCGTAACTGACAGTCGGAAGAGAATATCATCTTCAACGTATGCTTAAGATATCTCTTCAACTCTGTGGATATTCCTTTCGGAAAAGGTAAGACATAGGTTTCATTGCTATTTTTTGTTAAAGTTATAGAAAATTTTACTATTTTGTGTTTAATCTGGCCATTTTCCTAAACGTGTTTTATGAGTAATATTTTGCGTTTGCTATCTACCGTGCAGCTAAACAATTTAATGGTTTGTTTCTAGAGGTTTAAAAGTAAATTTTTATGTCAACTTGGTCACTATAACCTGTTATCAAAATTTTAATTTAATTTGCCTGTTCCTCATATTTCTTTCCTTTTTCAATGCTGTTCAATCTTGTAGGGTATTTTAATTTTGTACATTTTAATGTAGATTTGAACAAAGTTTTAATTTTAAGTTTGTATAATTATCTGGTTGCCGAGGTGCTCAAAACTTTAAAAATAGTATCACAGACCGTCTGCCAATAAGCGAAAGAGAATACTCCAGTAAACAGCTCAGTTAACTATGTGATAAGTACCACAACCTCCACACAGTATTTAATTTAATTGCACTACTTTTTTTTCCTTACCACCCCTGGCTTTTCAGTCACTGATAAGATGAACTTACTAAAGACACCAATCCCAGAAAAAATCTTTGTTGAACATTTGTAGGAGACAAATTTTGGAGTGTCGTTTCCATTATTATTGTGACATTGATAAAACAAGCTATTAAGGAAACTTATCTCATGTTATTCTAAATTTATTTACATTCAGCAGCTAGACTGTTAGGAAACAATTTTTATTTTTAAAATTGTAGAGCTTTCTACCGCATCACAATTCCACACTCCTGGCATATTTTGGAGGACCAATTCTCAACCCTCATTCACAGGCAACGCCATGGAGGAAGGAAATATATAGAAGAGAAGTGACATTAAATCTGTGAAGCAGGCTCTAAACTCTCGCGCATGCGCCTTGGCGGCAGCGGTGATATTGCGAACCCAAACGAAGGCGATGTTCACATTGTGTTAGATGCTATTATTATTTCATTTTGTAATGTGTATAACTGTTTTATAATGCTATCTTGTGTTGCATACGGTTGCACAAATACGCAAGAGACGAAAGAATCTGTAATACCATTTCATAAGTATGTTGAATTCTAATTATCGTTCTTGAATTGGGTGGTAGGAATTACAAACTTCAATGCCTGTCTATAAACATTTAGTCATAGTTCTCAATGGGATGACTTTGTTCTCAAATTTTTGTTGGTTTAGTGTAGAAAATCAACATACCTTTCAATTTACACATAATAGACTAGCATTACTTTATAACGAGTGTTGAAAATAAGATTTAAAGGGGTGTGTCCAGGCCACATATTAACCCAATCCCAGTATATCCCGAACACTAAGCAAGATATAGAAAAATGTTATTCTTTATTTTCGATTTGTCTCGTCATGTTACATAAGAATCGATCATTATATTTGACTTTTGCGAAATTTTTCTTCTGCATTTCAACTCAAGACACCTCACTTTTAATACAGTATATATCGAGAAGTAGGTGAGATATCGAAAATTTTTATTCTTTATTTTTTTTAAGTTGTCTCATCTTTTTAAATAAGAATCCGTCATCAAATTTGACTTTGACCAATTTTTTCTTCTGAATTTCTACCAAAGACTTTTCACGTTTGAGACAGAATGTCTCGAAAACTAAGAATGATATAAAAAAAGTTTTACTCTTTATTTTTATTTGTCTCATCGAGTTACATAATAATCCATCACCAGATTGCGGCGTTACGTTTATCCTAGAGTCCCCTTGAGGTTTTTGTACATATACCCCGTGTCTGTATGGGATCGGCCTAGTCCCCCACTCCTCCTCCGCCCGGCTTCACTTCAATGCGTGGTGAAGGTCTCTTGCGTCGTCTCGATATGTTTCCTTCCTCCATGGGCAACGCTGGTTGTAAAAGAGGGCGGTGAATTATTCCTCTAAAACGTTAAAGTAGCGCGAAGTGACTGGAAATTCGAGTTTTTGCTAATAGACAATACCGTGAAATCCCTCAATTTAGCAGAATGTTTTACTTCAGTTCTGTAAAACAACTTATGTTTTCCTCTTTACATTCTATAACAAGAGATGCTGTTGATCAGTACATTTTCTTTAACTACATAATGTATAACTTATAATGTATGCCTGTTAAAAATATTAACTTACATGTTAATTATTACTGTAATTATATATTTTTCATATGTTACAGAAACAAGTTACAAATTATACAGAAATTGATACATCTTTTGTATATGAATATGTACGTTCCAATTTTGGAGGAATATCAATGGCCGACTGGTCTCCAAAGGATCTTATTGACATCATGTATGATGCAACAGTAGCTACTTGTGAGATGCACCTGGGATCTCAACAAATAAAAGATTTTTTGAAGTAAGGTGACGACCATATGTGCATATTCTTAAATAGTATATATTTGCTTTTATTTATTTTATTTTATTGTGATTGAATATGTGCTCCGGGAACAATATCCCTATACAACTATTTTCCCTTTTTTTGTTTTTTCATTTTAAATTCTTTGATTGCAGCTTTTGTTTAAGAAAACAGAGATATTAATAAAAAATGCTTAGTGAAAAGAAGCTGATTAATCTTGTGAAAGGAAAGGAATACTCTGTATGTTAAATGGCTATGCCATCTATTCTAAACCATAAACAATGACACTCCCTCACGTCCATTGTTAACACAGAAACACAGAATACAACAGATTAAAGCTGTACAACATTAGTTCATTTTTTGTTTTTAAAGTAAGGTATAAAGAACAGTGCAATTCAGGATTTACTATACAATATAAAGAATTCCGATTTTTTATTTTAGGTACAGGCATCGATGTATTTAGACACAACCTCTTTATCATCTACGAACGAAAATATCTGTCAAGTACCATGAACTGATATCACTGTCTGCTTTGGAATCAATGATAAATCAACCCTGACTTTGATGGATGCTAATCTAAAGCTTAGGTTCATCTGCTTCATATAGATACTGATTCAGAATGCAAAACTCTTACCACGAGAATTGAAGTAAATGAGGACATAATGGGTTTCTGTATTAGCAGTTCCTCAGCGATTCTAAAGTATGTTGAATTTCCTCAACAGAACTAATGAAATTGAAGAAAATGAGAACAACGTGTCTTTGTAATTTATGATTTTCGGTATGGACTTAGTTACTGTCGAACATTCGTTTCTATGCAATAGGCCAGCATTTCTCAATCTTTTTCAACCCAATGACCAGTAAATTGACAAAAATAATTCCCGGGGGCATTAACTTGTATGGGTCTTATTTTTTTTACCTATGTATACATTATTAACATCTAAGATATATTGTGTTGAATAATAAAAGTATGTTTTGAATTGAAGCGGAAACACAGTTATGAAATTGGAAGGGAACTATTAGAAGTCAATTTCAAATTGCCCAAACGCTTAATGTTCAGTACTTTATAACGGACTAAAATATTTAAAATAATTTTGTAATCCTTATGAAGGACAAAATAACATACAGACTTCTAACATCTTCTAAATTTTACAGGAAACTTGTACGTGGAAATTTTTGATAGCTATTAAAATATTTGTAAGATTGGTGACGAAAAACTAGGGGCGTATGCAATAAATTACTATAAGAATCGTACAGAATAGCTATTAATGAAAGAGCTTACTTACCATTATTTGCGGCGAAATAAAATTGTTAGTTGAGCTATTAATGCATCAATTATCTGTTGGATGCGTCCCATGTTTTTCGTTACCAATCTAACAAGTATTTTAATTCCTATGAAAAATTTCGAAGTTTTCAGTACAATTTAGAAGAAGTTAGGAATCAGTATGTGGTTTTATCCCTTATAAGGATTAGATAAATTATTTTATATTTTTTAGTCTATTATAAAAACATGGTACATTAAAAAGTTTTTTATTTTATTATTATTTTCTGCTTTTTAGCGTTATGTGAGTGAAAATTTGGATTTGATTTTAAATACTTTGATGACATATTCACAGAGACATGCAATAAATTCTAGTTTTATTTAGTAGTAAACATTTAATTGAGTAATTTCACTCCGTGGGAAATAAAGAATAAAAGAAAAAAGAATTATGCACATCCATCATTTGAATCATAAGTTATCGTAAGATATGGTATTCAATTCGAACAAAAATCCAATAAAACAGCATGTAACGATACCATCGAACTAACACAGATCGAGAGGAGTATCTGTGAGTGGGGATATCTTTGACGGAGTATAAACAATATGGCGACAGTCTACAGTACGCGGCAATACCGTGTGGACCTAATGGCGGGAGTTGCCGACTGTTGAGGACAATACCGCGGGAACGATAGTCAAAAAGTGTTTGTAACGGTGCAACTAACGTGTACTGTAATTTCAAGTATTATTTGGAGTGTTCAGTGAACGCGGACGAATACAGTGCTCCGAACTTTCTAATTATTGTGATAGCGGCACCGCATAATATTTTCGCCTACTCGGTTCGAATCCTGCAAACTTTAGTGATAGAAGTTCGATTACACGGGTCACTGTAACTGGTGGATACTTCGGCGGTGTATTTTTCGTGTTTCTCCAGATAATAAAGTTGTGTGTTGAATGCAAACTTATGTGATTTGTGTGGTAGTAATTCCTACCCATTTTAGTAGTATAGTTGCCATCACGAGCTGCTTCAAGTGATTAGTTTTATGAATAACTTTAATTCTTAGATTTAGTTGTGGAATCCCCAATGGCGACCGGACGAAATTGAACCTGTAGTAATAGGAACATTTAATCAAGAACTTAAACACGCCGCATTGAATCGTTCCACCAGGACTCAGAATTATCGCTAATACGCGAGGTGCCTTGCAAGCACTTTTAGTTCTTCCGGAATTTTTCCATTTTTCCGACCGCATTTCCAATTTCTTTTCCCTAAAAATCTTATTCAGACTGTTACAAACATTTTTAAAAAATTAGGCAAATTGTTACACAGCAAAAACACTTTGCATTCATCCAGAATTTTCCGGGCAACGTTACAAAATGTTTTTTCTCTAAAAACCTTATTCGCACTATTACAACCATTATAAAAAAAATGCAAAGTGGTCCATAGAAAAAAACACTTTCAGTTTTTATATATTTTCTTATAAATCCTGACTCGGACTATTAAAAACATTCATAAAAAATTAGCAAATCGGTCCAGAGAATGACAATTTTTCAGAGATTTTTTCCAATCATCCTTTATCTAAAAACATTATTCAGACGACTGCAAACATTTTTTTAAAAGAAATAGCATAATCGGTCCATAGAAAACGTAATTTCAGTTGTTAACGAATTTCCCTATTTTCCAGGAAACTTTACCATTTTTCTTTCTCTAGA
Organism: Vandiemenella viatica; assembly: GCA_031002005.1. Classification (NCBI taxonomy): domain Eukaryota; kingdom Metazoa; phylum Arthropoda; class Insecta; order Orthoptera; family Morabidae; genus Vandiemenella; species Vandiemenella viatica. The sequence continues at coordinate 96,801,364 of JARYHS010008074.1, read as the reverse complement.
ACTGTTATTCGTAGTATTAGGAACACTTTAAAAAAGTTAGCCCACTTGGTACAGAGGAAAGAGTAATATCAGTTTTCCCGAATTTTCAAATTTTCTAGACAACATTTCCAATTTTTTCAATTTTTCATGCATTGTCATCCACTTCTGAACTATTGTCAAAACTTCAAGTCTTTAGCTAATCGAAAAGTTAATTTAAAATCAATTACAAAATTCCGCCCGGACAGACAAGGCTCAAAGCGAGTTAATAAAAACGTGTTAAAATAAAAAAAAATAAAAAATTAGACTTTAAATTTTTTTATTTTGTTTACTTCATGACTTTTGCTACCAACCCTACCACGCGGCGTATTTATGGAATGCATCTCTTGCCAATAACAATACACACCAATCTCTGTTTTAAAGTTAGTCGTTATGGGGATTGTTGTCCTGGGACATTTCCTCCGTCTGTCTTCTCTTCGCTTCTGGAACCACGCGGCGTATTTATGAAATGCATCTCTTGCCAATAACAATTCACACTAATCTCTGCTTTAAAGATGTTATGGGGGTTGTTGTCCTGGGACATTTCCTCCCTCTGTCTTCTCTTGAATGGTCTTCTGTTCACTTCTGGATGGTTGTATTATTAGTTGTTCCTTAGCGCTCCGTCAGCACCAATGGTCCTGCTATGGTTGTCAGCGGCAGTTCCATATTCACCGAGACAACTGACTCTTGGATTGGCAGAGTGATGTGCTGCACTGTAGAATTTATAGGTATGTTGCCTGAATCTTTCAATAAGCCTGGGTGTTCCAGACGCCTCATGCACTGCGTGTTGACATGGCATAGTCAACCCTGACGCAGAAGGTGCGCCTCGTCAAGTAGCTGCGAATCAGTTTCACGTAGGGTCCAGGCAAGCCCCTTTCATATAACTTGCAGAGCAGTCTGATATGCCACACTTAGTCAAATGCTCAGGCGACGTCGAGCAGGACTAAACCACAATAGCTTCTCTCGTTGAAGGCCCTCGTCGCTGTCTCTATAAAACGCATCAGTTGCTGCGTATTGGAGTGCCCTCTACGGAACCCAAGTTGATGATCGGATATGACGCCTGCAACCTGGATCTAGGTGTCAAAACGCTTCCGCAGAATTCGCCCGAACACTTTGCTGAGCGCTCGTAGCAGGCTGATTGGCCGGTAATACTGGGGAAAGATTGGATCTTTCCCAGCCTTATGGACTCCAATAACAATGACAAGCTTCCATGCTCTCGAGAAAGTCTGATTTCGCAGAATGGTGTTGAAGAATCGCGTCAAGTAGATCATAGCTTCAGGTGGTAGATTTCTTAGTGCCCGATTATCCACTTTGTCGTGCCCAGGTGCCTTTCGTGAATGAAGTCCGGCGATGCTGCTAGCTATCTCCTGCGATGTAATATCGGTGATGTCATGGTCGTCGTCGGCAGACAAGTACATCCGCAGTCGGCGACGTACTGCGGCAATGTGGTGGTCATCAACGTCGTCATCGCGTTAGCTTTGTCCTCCGGTAGAAATACAAGACCACGTTCGCCGTGGAGTGGTGGTATCAGCTTCCTCCGGCGGGTGAGCCGCCTAGTTTTGTTCCACATGCAGCCATCAACTGGTCGCAGCATTGTAACACGTGCGGACCACTCACGCTATCGATGTTCCACCATTGCTGCCTTCAGCTCTCGCTGCATCTGATTGAGGATACGGCGGGTTGCACGGTTCCTCGTTAATTTCCATTCCTTCGCTATCAGATTTTTGTTTCTAATCTGCGCAAGGAGATGCAGTGGAAGCTGGCAGGAACGCTCCATGCTTGGACGAATCAGTGGTGTGGCGGCTTTTATAGCTTTATTTATGGTTTTTGTGAAGAATCTTAGAGTCACCTCAACATTCTACTCCGCTGAATCCGTTTCCAGTTTCGTCGTTACGAATTGCCTAAACCGGTCCAAGTCGGTCCGTTTGTAATCAGGAATTGGTTGATTCTTTGCCTGCCACTCCCAACGTCGACCTCAAGTAGCACATGAGAGTGGTCCGACTATAGTCTGTTAAGGGTTGTTGCCGAGACAATCCCTGTGATTCCCTTTGTTACAGTAATGTCAAGAAACTCAGGCAGACTTCCATCTGCAGGATGATGCGTTGGTTCATCAGGTGCCCATACACATAGGTTGTGGTGGTAAGCTACTCGTCTTTGGAGGTTTCCAGCTGGATTAGCTATACCAATCCTGGTGCTTCGCATACATATCTCCACCAATGAGGATTTTACCAGGAAGTGTGAAAAGAGCGGAGATATCGGCTTCGTCATGCACTTTGCGTGGTGGTCGGTAGGCTGCGACGACGGTGACAGCGCCTGAGAATGTTTTCACTTGAACCGCAACAGCCTCTACCTGTTGCAGAGGAGGAAGAGGGATTCTTAGTGGGGAATACCGCGTTTGAGGTACAGCACAACATCCCCACGGACCGTCAGTCGGTCTTTACGGTAGCAGCAGTAGTTTGGTGCTGCCTCCCGCAGGCACGGCTTCAAGTGGGACTCACTGACGAGGCAATGTCCAAATCTTCATCCGGCAGAAATTGTCGAAACTCGAGCAATTGTACATGAATGCCGTTTGCATTCCACACACAGAAAGTGCGGCCTTCTATTTATGGCTTCTTTGATGGGTTACGATAGTGTTGGCAAGCTCCCACGTCACTGCAGCTGTGATTTCCGAAGACATTCTATCCAGCCACGTTAGGAGGATTACCATCATGCTGAGTATGTTCTCAAGCATATTGACTAGTCTCCCGAGATTGGTCCCGTTCTTCTCTACTGCTTCTTTTGGCTGCTAGTGTGGTAGACCTTGTCTTTTCTGACGCTTTAGTGGTACAACCTGCAACCCCATCGGTTGAACGGTCATTGCAATTAGGCTTTGCTTCACCGGCTGCGTCGAAGTGTCTTGGTGCTGTGGCTGTTTGGAGGGCAAAGTATCAATCACGTCTTTGGTTACCTCAACAAAGGATAACTCTGGTTGCACTTTCTTGCCCTTCTGCTTCATGCTTTTCTTTAGTTTGTGGGAATTATATTTCGTAGAGCCAGAGTTTGATAGTCCATTGAACTCCAACACTTGTTGTAGGTTTGACTGTAGTTGTTGATGTTGTTGTAGACGCCTCTGAGGAGCCGCTGTCCCCACACCTCTTTGACGATCGCGGGGTAGCTTATAGGTTGGACAGCCTTTCCAACTTGCAACGTGGCCACCGTGGCAGTTTCCACAGATTGGCGGATCACGGCCCTTCTGCGTATGGCAGTCCTTTGCGTCGTGTTGCCCTCCGCACTTCACGCACACCGAACGCATTTTACAATGGCGTACCACATGACCAAACAACTGACAGTTAAAACACTGCTGTGGTCCAGCTGACGATCGTAGTTTCTCTGTCGATACTCTGACATGGCATAGCTTGTCAGCTTGAAATATTGTGCGATTTCTGGGCAGGTCTGGTAACACTACTAGGAAAAGCGGCATTATTTCGTTACTGCTGGGACGACGATTTTGAGCTACGGACCTCACGTCGTAGCCCTTTTCTGTCAGCACTTCTTTCAATGTCTCTGTTAGCAGAGTTCTAGGAATTCCACGAAACACTACCTTCAATAATTTCACCGCTCCAGTCGGGAAAGTGGATTACGGGATGTTGCATTGTTGAAGGAGAGAAGTGGCGGCCACAAAGCCTTCGGCAGTAGTTATGCTTAATTTGATTTTGTCACCCCCTGCTATTTTAGTAGCAAATGGACTCTTGATGACAGCTTCCACCCGATCATGAAGAGTCTTGTAGGTTTCTGCGAACTCCAATAGTATAGATGGGATGGTGTTAAAGACCACTATTTGGGCTGCAGGATAACCTTAGCGGTCTGTGGGCGTTAGCATAGGCACTTAATTACAATGACAAGTCGGACTTCAATGCACGTATATCCAGCTCTTCTTATCGTCTAGTACGCTGGAACTACGGGCTTTGATTTCCAATGTTAGTGGCAAGACAGCTATTTTATTCTTCTAGATAGATACAGCATTTACTAGCTGCCAGAGGCAAAGATCCGTACACTCATAATATGATGGTAGACCAAGACTTACATTAGAGTTGGCGATCCTAGCGAGGGCGAGGCTTCGTCGATGATTTGTCAGTGGCGGCTAGATACACATCATTACGGCGTAGCTCGAACTGATCGAACTGAACCCCGAGGCCTACTTCACCTCCGCTCATATACTTGCAAATTCATAAACTTGTCCTCCTTACGCGGCCATCGTCCTGGCCTACGCAAGCCCCTACGTAATGCTGCTATCGTCATTCTCGTACCTTCCATATGCTCCTCAAGGGAGCACGTCGGCTTACCTTCGGCAATGAGGCCACAGCTTTGCTGACCCACCAAGTCAGCACTCTCACTGTTTGCGTTTTGCTTGCACAACATGGCTCAGCTGTGCGCCGATTACAACTCGCTATTCCACACATATTCTGTTCCTTTTACTTATTAAATTAATTATTAAAACTGGCTGTAACAATCATTCCCCCCTGTTTTTGAAGCCTTTGCCCTCAAGGCTGCACAAATTCCTCCATTCTGAGGGTTTACTATTTCCTAACATTAGTTAGAACATGAGTGTACGGGTTTTCCCCACTGGCTCACAAACTTTACAGATATTACATTTGTTACAGTCTTTGTTTGTTTCCACATTGATCAATACTCGAATTAGTTCCATTAATTACAATAATTTTAAAAGAAACATATACATTTTTTCTGAAATATCAAAACATCATTAACACTTTGTTGTATCAACCTCTGAATTGTTTTTTTCTACTACTAGAAGGCATAGATATTATAATCTGTTCGGCTGTGGGCAGTGGATGCTCCACATTTAATTTAGTCAATTTTTTATTATATTGCTTATAAAGTGCAAATATTAACAGAACAATGATGATTACTACTACTATTGCGGTTAGCTTACTGTGGTGACTAATTTCTTATGTCTAGAATGCAGCTGTACCGTGTTTCCACGGCTGCTATTAATTGATTGTACTTGACCGAATCTCTTGCTTGTTTTAATGCTTACCAAGTTCTGAATTTACCATTTCTGGGTTCGTGCTATTTAATTCTATGAGTTTTTTACTGTGGAAAATTTGTTTGCTAAACATGGGAATTACATAATCTGGATATGATAGATTAGCGTGAACAATGGTTCTATGTAATATTGGTATGAAGAAACTTAGTCCTACAAATTGACAATGAGTCGACTGCTGAATCATTCCTGATCGTACAATAGTTATTCGGTCAATTGTCTGGGTTCAATGTGTCACTCCAACAAGTAGCAATAATCTGGTGCGGCTCCTTTACAGAAAAAATCCAATTTTGATTAATGTTTACCAAATATGGTCTGTCTAGATAAAAAACGTCTCTCTCGCACAGATTAGAAAAATTGCTCGAGAAGAACATTGCAGTTTCACAGGTGACTAAATTTCGACTATGCAATGTGAAGGCTGGACAAACTGTAATGCCAGATCGTCTGCACCTAGCTAAGGATCCTGCCTATTTAACAACACGTATGCATCCTGCGCTTGCGTTAAAAGTAAGACCTCATGTGTCCTCCACTGCACATGGCAGCCCGTTTCCTTCCACAGGATTGGAACGTGTGCAGCGAATACTGGGACCAAAATCGAGTCGGTGGATCCTACCGGTATGTCCACCACGATATGTAGAGTTACCTTCCTATCAGAGCCATATTTACCTTAGCTACTTGGTAGTAGTGATAAACATTGTCCAGAGTACATGGAAAGATCATATAACATTCTGCTTCTAAGTGCCTCTATATTGTCTGCAAATATCGTAACAACTGTTTTCGGGTTTAACAAGACATCGCTAAGCTTTCCTTGCCGTTGCCTTGCATGAGAGCGAGTGCGAAGTTTAGATAATTCCAAACGAGAGTTTGTAATGGTGAGAACGAGCTGCTGCAATAATGATTTCCGTATAATTGTTGCACGAAAAATTTTTAATTCCTTTAAATTTTGCGACAAAGTGTTCTGCATCTGAGATACCTTCGCCGTAAAGGTACTTGCCAATATTTCTATGGCTACTGTGTTATTAGTAACTGCCTCTTGGAGATTTCGGATGAGCATAATTTGTTTGGAAGTATTAATTTCTATTTCATCGGAAACCTGCTCTAGGTCCGTTAATCGCGCATTCAATATTCTATAGTCCTCTTCTGTCAAAGTCCCGAACAACGAGCGTAATAGGGTGCCACCCGCCCCTATCCACGCTCTCTTTGGCCTTTTATTATCCCTAGGCAAGAGCTCTACCAAATTTTGATATTCATTCAGCAAGGCAGTGTACAAAATTCTTAGATTCCCTATTAAGGTATGGGTAATGTCATCATTTGAAAGGAGGTTTCCAGAAGATCAAATATAGTGTTCAGCTGTAGACTATGTACTCTCAAATCCTCAAAATTTATCTGCGTTACTATTGACCATGAAAACGGTGAATTAACTACGTTCTCCTGTTTCACGAAAATTATACCATTGTCAAGTGGTGTGATATTATAGCTGTATACACTAAATCTACCCACTAGAAGAATAAATGCCACTAGAAAATGATTCAAATACAACATTATGCTTGCAATATTTACACTACTAACACTAATTATGTCCTTAATGCTACGACTGTTTTTTTTTCTGAAATGACAGCACACTGGCTTATTCTCTAATAGTTTTGCCAATCGTATCACACACCAAAAAAAAAACACAAAACAACACAAAAACACAAAAATTGAAAATTGTCCGGTACTTAAGTGCACAGCACAGCGATGCCTGGGCTCGCTGTCGTAAGCCAGGTCGTGCTGCTTGCGTCAACACCTCTGCGCCGCCCGGTCAGCAACCCGTGACGCAACGCTGCCTGTAGGACAACATAAACAGCAGTACACAACTGTCGTGTTAGGTGTGGTCAGTAAACAGCTACACCTGTGCGCTGACTTGGCATGACATTGCAGTGCAAACTGCTTGAGCAAGGATCAACATAACTTGACACAATTTCATTCTGACAACATTCTGCATCAGCCATCACTTATGTAAGCATTTACAAACTCACTACTATGGAAGTTATTGACTTGCAATTTCACAGTTACACAATTTCCTCGGCACTGCTATTTATGCTACGAACTAACCTATGGTTTACGCTTATTTACCCCTTTATTTCTAAGATCATATGAATGACCAGGATTTACCCCATCCGAGGTTTCTCGTCTCGTCTTTCGTTGTTTTGCTTCTGGCTTATTAGGTGATGTATCATTTCTTACCGTGCTGTTTGGTCGACTCCGCAATTGGTACGGCACCTCCTGTCTGTGCTGCGTATGCTGCTTTACACTGAATCGATTACCTGGTGGTCCTGCGTTCATGTCTCCCGTTGTGTCCGTCGTCGACGTCTGAGACCTAGGAGGGATTCCTCTCCAAATGTATGGCTTTACTCGATTCTTGTGCACAGTCAAGTCTCTATCGGGAAGTCGAATTCGCACATTTACACCATAATTATTTATTATTTCGTATGGCCCATCCCAAGATATGTGAAATTTCGAAGATGTTCCGCGCTTCCTATAAGGCTTGTTTAAAAGTACGAAAGAACCTACCGCCAAATCTTGCGGCTTTGCATTTTTGTCGTACTGTCTCGCCTGCCGCGCAAAAGTTTTTGCGTTCATCTTTCGCACACTGCTCCAGATCCGCCGTAATTTATGGGCTAAGCTTCTCACTTCCGGATTGACTATTTCTTTCGACAAGGGGAATACTGCAAAAGGTGAATTCATCTCCTTGCCGTAAAGTATTTCGTAAGGCGTTTTATTGGTAGAAGAATGGACTCGACAGTTATATGCACTGACGATATAGGGTAAGATTGTGGTCCAATTTTTCTGAGACTTATGCATATAGCAGCTCAGAGCTTTAATTATAGTACGATGCGAGCGTTCCGCGAGGCCATTCGACTCTGGATGTCTACTACTGGTATTTAGCTTCTCTATTCCTAATAATTTACATACTTGGGTAAACAATTCAGATAGGAAAGGTTGGCCCTTATCTGTCACCAAAATTTTGGTACACCATGAATTAATACCCATTTCGTAACGAATGCCTTTGCGATACTCTCCGTCTTTTGATTGACCATTGGGACCATAACAAGGTATCGGGAAAACGCGTCAATGATTGTTAATATAAAGGCATGACCATCCTCGGATCTAGGAAACGGGCCTACTACATCGAGGTGAATTCTTTCGAAAGGCTTACAGGTTTCAGGAAGAGGTTGTAACCTCTCCTTGTTCCTTGTTTCTCCTGCGCGCTTACAACACGTAAGACAACTCTTTACATAATCCCTCGTGTCCTGTCTCCTAGAAGGCCACCAATACGCCTTCGCAATTAAAAGGTTGGTATTCTTATAGCCTGAATGGCATCCATAAAAGGAGTCGTGATGTAATTTCAGAACTGTTTCACGCAGTGATCGCGGAACCACAATACGTTCCCCTTGCTTGGTCAGCCTGAGCAATACATCGCCGCGCTGCACAAACAAAGGTCGCGTTCGCCAACGCAAGCATTCTTCGTCCTTTGATTGTTCCAGAGGCAGTTGCGCTAACGTGGGCGTTTCTTCTTTTTCGATTGCCCTAACTTTCCGGCTCAAACCGTCCGCATGGGATATTTCCCGACCACGTTTCACTATAATATTAAAGTCATATTCTGATAATAGCAATGCCCAACGAGTTAGTCTACTGCTGGGATCCTTTAGGTTCTTCATCCACTTTAACGCTGCGTGGTCAGTCCACAGGTCAAATTGTCTACCCCAAAGGTATGGCCTGAAATGTTTTATTCCCCATACCACACTCAGAAGTTCCCTTTCGGAAGCCGAGTATTTACACTGGGCTGGACTTAATTGCCTGGAAGCGTAAGCTATTGGTCTTTCTGTGTTTTCAATTACTTGTGCCAAGACACAACCCGCTGCAATTTCAGAGCAATCACAGATGAGGGTGAAACGGGCTGAAAAATCTGGGAAATGCAATAATGGTCTAGTTGTGAGGATATTTTTTAAAGTCTGCATGGCCTCCTCACACTCTTTGGTCCATTCGAATTTGGCACCCTTCAATAACAATTTTGTCAAGGGTCTGGCAATCTCTGCGTAGCCCTTGATAAATTTCGGTAGTAATTTGATAGACCCAGGAAAGATTGTAATTCCTTTATTTTGGTAGGTGTTGGAAATTCCCTGACTGCGGATACCAGTCTTGGATGCGGTCTCACCCCTTCCTTAGAAATGACATGACCCAAGTATTCTATTTCGTCTGTTGCGAAGCGACACTTTTCAAATGATAGCGTTAAGTTTGCTTTGTGAAAACGCTGGAACACTTCCCTTAAATGGTGAAGATGCTCGTCAAAACTTCTGCTGTGAATTAGGACATCATCCACATATACACAGCACTTTTGGGGGGTCAAACCTCGTAAAAGTGAATCCAGATATCTCTGGAATGTGGCTGAAGCGTTCCTTAAGCCAAAAGGCAACTTTCTGTATTCCCATAAACCGTTTGGTACACAGAAAGCGGTTTTGGGGATGTCTATCTTCGCCATGTCTATCTGGTGAAAGCCTGACTTTAAATCAAGAGTACTAAAGTATTTACAGTTAGAGAGGTAATCAATGGTTTCCGCGGGTTGGGGAGGGGGTAATTGTCTGGCTGCGTTACACTATTCAATTTTCGGTAGTCCACACAAAACCGGTAATTTTGTTCGCCATTAACACCTTTCTTCTTTACTAATATCGCTGGACTTCCCCAGGGGGATGATGAGGGTTGGATTACTCCATCCTTTAATTGTTGGTCTATGAATTTATCCAGAATTTCTCTTTGATGATATGGGGTTCGATAGGGACGGCTTTTGACTGGCATAGCATCACCAGTTATTATCCTGTGTTCTACAGGATGTGAGCTGGATGCAGCCTTTTTGGGTACAAACAAATCTTTATATTCGCACAATAATGACTCTAAACGCTCTCTCTGATCTACTGGTAAATGATTTACCTTAGTGCTGAAATCTAGTACTGGTTCTGCCACACTGACTCTTACTTGCTTTGTTAATTCGCTATTACTCCCCTCATTTGAATGAGGTACCTCGAGACACTCAAATTCGTCACTTAGCATGGATACTTCAGCTATCTCACAATTCTTTGGAATATCAATTGGGCTTTCCCCAAAATTATCTATACTAACTGGAACATACTTCCTCCCATTAACTTCAGTTATGCATGCAATTGCCCTTTTGACATAGACTCTCCTATGATCCAAAAATTCGTTTACTTTAAGAGGTTCGATCATAACTACCGAACCAACTGCAGCCCCCATCTCCTGAGATAATGGAAGTTGCAGCAACTTACCTGAGGATTCTGGAATTGAGACAGCAGAATTGGACCTTATGACTGTATATGCCCGTGTTGCAGGAGGAGTAACGTTAGGCTCCTCCATTGGACATTTATATGAGCCTTTGAGTTCTAACAGCAAGCTTCCACCCTGGCGGTTCCTTAACTCGATAGAACTATTTTTAAAATCCAAAATTGCTTCATAGTCCCTTAGGAATTCTAATCCCAGGATCCCAGTGAATTGTGCACCCAAATATGGTACCACGTAAACCTTTACTTCAAATTCACATCCACCTATGATTAACATTACTTTTTTCATACCCAGTACTTTAATTTCTTCAGCATTATTTAGCCCTTTAATTTTACAATCGGGGGGAGTTAACCCTTCTCTCCCGCAAATGCCAACCCATAATAAATTCACGTCCGCCCCAGAATCTAAAAGTACGTTACAATTTTTTCCCTGATAATAGGCTTCTAAGATAAATTGTTATCATTTCCCCTTGGAATGACCTGTTTCGTTACTGCAGGTACGTTTTTCCACGGCAGTCGATCGGGGACATTGCTGCCTGGTATTAGTTTTCCGGCTGGTCTCGTGATACTTTGATATCTGCACTTTCCTTACCTGTTTGCTGGTCTTTGTGCCCCGTTTTTCATACCATTTTTTACTATAATTACTACCACCTCTTGAAAAGTTGTCACCGCCAGACTGGACTCCTGTATTTCACCACAATGACTACACTGGCTTTTGCACTTACCTTTTTGATTTGAGAATGCAACAGAGCGCTGGTTACTCCACCTCGAACATTTCCTCTCAGGATTTTGGTAACATTCTGCTTTGCGATGTCCAAATTCCACAAAAAACAGCTAATGGTTTTCCGCGCATAAAAGACATTCTGAACCTGTCTGGACCTGTTCTCTGAGCCAATTTTGCCTTTAACTTGTTCAATTAACGTCCCAATTTCCAAAGCCTCTGAAAACGTTTTAGGACGACGCAATGCTATCTCTTGGTTCAGATCTGGGCTTATTCCTGCCAACAAAGTTTCTAATAATCGCATATCACTCTCAGAATAGGACTGCCTCATAGTGTTTTCATCTCCAGTTAATTCAAAAGTTTGCGCATTTATTACGCGTAATCTGTCAGCAAAATCGTCTAGTGATTCATTAGCCTCCTCTTGGTGGCTACGCAATTTTTCGCGATAATAAGTGGCACTTACCCTCGGTTCAAAACGTGTAACAAGTTCCGAAACCAATCCTTCGTATGTGACTGACATTTTACAATTTAAATCATATCTCATGTGCTGATAAGCCATGCCAAAAAGCCTACTCTTCAATATTTTGAGTTTAATTTCTGTTGACAAGTCGAACATTGAAAAGACATTATTTAGACGGCTTACAAAATCATTATATTCTCCTCGGGTTTACCGGAAAAGGTAGTGCCTGGAGTTAAAAGTGTACTGATCAATTGCAAATCTTTAAGTTCCGCTCTATCAATTCTAGTTTGTACAGTTAGGTCGTCCATCCTCTGATTTAAATTTTGAACCGCGTCTTGAACTGTGGTTGGAATTTGGACATCTGCTCTATCTTGTGCCATTTAAGATAATTGATCCTTGACTCCACCAGTTGCAATGAACGTAGATCTGCTCCCCCCGCGTCGCCTGGCGGCGAATGTGTTGTTGGAACTGTAGGGTACTGGCGATGGCCGCTGGTACCCCCACACATGGGCGTCTCGCGTAGCGACTGGCTGTGGCGCGTGGTCGAGCCTCTTGCGACGTCACTGCTGGGGCGTGTCTATTAGCCTGCGACTCACGAACTGCAACAGCTGATTAGCTCTTCACAAACACTGCAAGTTACTTCTTCTGCCACTCGCTAGGTCTGCCAACTTTTGCCTCATATAAATAATTAATTTTAAGCCACTCTTTTTAATGCCCGATTTATCCTTTATTCCTTTATACTTCCTTAAATTCCATGCAATAAATTTTTTTTTAAGTAGAATAATTCTTACTAATTCTACTTGTTGTTTATTATTACGTGCCTGTTTTGCTATTCTGCCTATTATTCTGACACCAATGTTAAAGACCACTATTTGGGCTGCAGGATAACCTTAGCGGTCTGTGGGCGTTAGCATAGGCACTTAATTACAATGACAAGTCGGACTTCAATGCACGTATATCCAGCTCTTCTTATCGTCTAGTACGCTGGAACTACGGGCTTTGATTTCCAATGTTAGTGGCAAGACAGCTATTTTATTCTTCTAGATAGATACAGCATTACTAGCTGCCAGAGGCAAAGATCCGTACACTCATAATATGATGGTAGACCAAGACTTACATTAGAGTTGGCGATCCTAGCGAGGGCGAGGCTTCGTCGATGATTTGTCAGTGGCGGCTAGATACACATCATTACGGCGTAGCTCGAACTGATCGAACTGAACCCCGAGGCCTACTTCACCTCCGCTCATATACTTGCAAATTCATAAACTTGTCCTCCTTACGCGGCCATCGTCCTGGCCTACGCAAGCCCCTACGTAATGCTGCTATCGTCATTCTCGTACCTTCCATATGCTCCTCAAGGGAGCACGTCGGCTTACCTTCGGCAATGAGGCCACAGCTTTGCTGACCCACCAAGTCAGCACTCTCACTGTTTGCGTTTTGCTTGCACAACATGGCTCAGCTGTGCGCCGATTACAACTCGCTATTCCACACATATTCTGTTCCTTTTACTTATTAAATTAATTATTAAAACTGGCTGTAACAATGGAATCGCATCTCGGCTCCATTCGCGGCGGATCGTCGACTGTCAAGGCTGTGAAGCGGTTTTCCACCTTCATCGCAGTTGGTTCCAATGAGGGTGGGCGTTTCCCTGTCTTCTTCGGCATTATGAAGCCTTCATTGTCTGGCTGCCAATTCTGTGTACGGGAACGACGCCCTCTGACTCCATTACGCCCAGAGGCCGAAGCTGCAGAATTATCAGTGGCTTCCATGGACTTCTTCTTTTGTGCCTTTGCCTTCTTTGGTTTCTTTGCTGTATTAAGTTTTGTCACTGCCAGGCTGACTCAAGAAGATTTCCGCGCCTCCTCTTTCTTGTAGTTGAAGGCACTAGGCTGTTTATTATATGTCCTCTCTGGTGGAGTAGTGGGACGCTTTCTCGGCATTAAGTCTTCGCTGACCGAGCACACGTCACCGTGTATACGCTGAATGTTGAACACAGCAGCTGGTGTAGCGTCTTCGCGCATTTCCAAATAATTATTCGCTTGCCGGATCCTGGTACATGCCACAACACCCACCGGCAAAGCCGAGTCCAGCAGGGCGCTCGACGCGCGCGACGCGGAAGTGCAGCGCGCGTCTGCCTCGTCACCCATCCGTCCGATGGCGCTTACTGATGGGTGACCGAGCTTAATTCGCTGCCAGCAATCGCGAAGCAGTACCGAATTATTCAACTTCGACACACGCAAAACGGAATTCCTTCAGTCACTTTTGTGAACAATACCTATTTATAACAGTCACACATAGCCTACGACTCTACGAATCTAAACTCTGGATACACGTGCAATCATTACATCACTTTCGATATCGCATAATAACTCACAATAAATAATGTCAATGATGTATTCCTTGCCAATAAGAGTGAAATTGGAAAAACAGTCTCTACACTTACTGTTCAGAATTCTTGCTTCTTACATGAATAGGCCTACTTATCATCACTTCATTGATTATATGAAAAATCAATGTTTTTGAAGTAAATTAACTACTTCAGAGTGACAAACTTCATCTCTTTAACACACCTCCAGAATAAACTTCCGTATCTTGACTTACAGGATTAAGTTCGAAAGAAGCTGAACATCAAATTTATCTTCTCTGAGAATCTCAACAATCGTATCAATTTCAGTTATACTTTTGAGTATACTAGTGTGCAGATGGCCTTACTGCTGTTCTTCGATACCTACTTTTGCAACTCCTAATAAATGAGTTGCAAAGGTAGGTATAGTTATATGTTGTAATCATTTTTGGTGTCTACAATTTATCCTTTCGATTATTCCTTCAGCTAACGAATTAATAAATCCCTCATATCTTAAAATATCACCATTCATCACGTAATCTATTTTTATAAAAATTTTCCACAAACTTAACGCATGATTTCATTAACATTTTCGTTTCAGCATCATTCAGAAGATCATAATTCATATGACTAAATGTTGTTGCTTAGTGGCAAAATTAAGTTCTGTAAGTATTATGGAAAATTATCATTATTCATCATTTTACTTGGTAATTTATTCAAATCCCTGCTCCGCTTATGTACGAAAGAAAATCTTCCGACAAACCTAGTGCCAGTTTGTGTCATGGTCATCTTGTCCCTTCCATGCACCTCTGATAATTCTTCCACCAATATCTTTCCACGCCTCATCACTATTATACTCCTTGTACACTTCCACCACTCCCTTCGCCCTCATTCTGTCTTCACTGAAACCCATTTTATCACATCGGTTACTGATTGTGTTCTGCGGTAATTGCCAGAGACAAACCTAGCAGCCCTTCTCTGCACCCTCTTAAACGCCTGTATTTGATACCCAAAATGTGAGGCCCATATTACACTGACAAATTCAAGCAATGGTATGACCAAAGTTTTGTAAACCAATTCTCTTACTTCTCTCTTACATCCCTTCATCACTCTCTCCAAAAAGTTAATTATTTTTATACCTGTACCTACTACATTTCCGACTTGTCCTGTCCATTTGAGTTTGTATCAAATGTTATGCCAAGATATTTACATCTCAAGTATTCAACAAACAATTCTTTGCCCAAGTTATAATCATAAACAATCTTTAGCTTTTTTTTTTTTTTTTTTTTTTTTTTTTTTTTTTTTTTTACCTGCGTACGTAATAAGCCGTTTCCTCGTTGCTTTTATCTTCATCCGATGTTGACTTACTCAGGTAGTGTTCACAGTCCTTTGCCTTTGTATCCAATTGTATAGGATTATGACATCTGCAAACAACCTAACTCCTGATAGTAAACAATGAATATAATAATTCATTAGAATAACGAATAGCAATGGTCCCAATAAGTTACCCTGTGTCACTGTCATTTTCACTTCCACTTCTTTCAATACTGCATTTCCTACGGCAATCTTTTGCTTTATGTCTCTGTCTACTTTGTGCCCTATATGTACTGCATAGTTTTCGTAGTTCTATCCGATACTAGGTCAATGTCTTAAATACGCATTTCGCAACCATTTTTAACCTTACTAACATGTATGGGCTTAATTTTTTACGTATGTATTACGAACCAAACCTATCAATAGTTAGCAGCACATGCTGTACTCCTTTAAGACCTGCAGCTATGGTAAGGCCATAATAAAAGAGTAATTGACTTAATCCTTAAAAGAATGCCGCTCTCCTTGATTTCAACTATAAAAGTATTTTGTTGTAGTAACAATGCAATCATATTCTCATATCCCACAAATATCAGATTTTTGCCTGGTCGTTAAAATATTTAATTTTTAAAAAATAGATTTAAGCCTTATAATCCCTTATACAAGACGAACACTTTTCCGGTTTGTGTAAAGAACTTTTATTAATTTATTTTTGTTTTAATATCGTTAATTCAACTGGGTGAGGTACTTGACACTAAAAAGAAAACTATGAAACTTTAATTGAAAGTAGTAAGGGTACAGAAAATCAACTTTATTTGCTCGATAAGATTTAAAAACATATTATTTTTGATAAAATAAAAATGCAAAAAAGTTATGTCGCAAGAAAAATCAATCTGAGCGTGTGACGTCACGTCACAGTACGCACCGGTTTTATTCCGTGTGTTAAGTATCTGCCGCCAATTGGGACGTCGTGTATTTAAGGTTCTAAGTCAATCTTTTACTTAGTTCTGGTTGTCAATCCATAATGCAAATAATATTTTAAATGAAATCTGGATTTGCCAAAATAAACGGGTTTAATTTGCCCAAAATAGAACGTTGATTTTTGCGCAACGGAATTTCAGAATGTCAAAATGTACCTCGAAGTATATGTTCTCAAAAACTGAAATCTTAGTTTTTTACTCGAAATTGAACATATTGTGGTACAGTTAAGAAAATTTATGTAGGAATGAAGTCTTTCTCGGTGTTGTTTTTCAATGAAAGGCTTTAGAATCAGCTTAGAGGATAGGTTTCAGAAACTTATATAGCCTAGTAAGAATGTTATTATTAGCAAAATATTCATATAGACCAGCCTTTCCCAATTAAGTTTAAAACAGAACAAAATATTGAGGTACATAGCTTATTAAACGTAATATAATAGTATACAAAAACTTATATCGCAATAGCTTCTCAAAAATGTATTTACGACTTTGTATACAAATATGCTGGGTAATGTCGTGTAAGCTTCTACCAAGTTTTCTGCATGCCTTCCTTGTGTGGAAAGTAAATAAACAAATTGTTTGTTTTTTTAAATGATATGTTTACACACACACTGAGAGAATATACATCACTTTCAAACTGCAGAACCGCTGCTTTACTTACAGCCGCATGTCACAAGAGACGTCACGACAGCTGCGGCCGTTTTGGCACCAAATTCAAATCAGCGTATAAAAACGTAAAATTTTGCATTTATCCGGGTTTTTTTTTCAGGAAATTATTTTTTTGTTTTTTGTTATAGTAAACGCACAGCTACAATACTGACTACTTTACCAAAATTAGTGAAGTTCCCCATTGAATTTGTAATATTCCGCCTGCTGACCACCTGGTGATCGCAGGTTGAGAAACACCATTTTAAAGTAAAATTTTTCTCTGTTTGAAAGAGGTTCTTTAGCACGACATTTTTAATTTGGTCATTACTTTTGTCCTAACAGAATTGTTTGCTTCCATTAAATCTGTCCGTTCTAGATATTTATCTGGACTTAGTATCATTTCCACTGCACTTCCTAACTTTTGTCTTTCTTGGTTTACAATTAATCCAGTTTTAGCTCCAGGTTTTTTTTTTCCTTATTAGAAGTTTAGCAGAAGTTTCCATGTGTCAACACACTTGTATCACAAGCAAAACGTAATGAATTGACTGTCACTCCTTAAATCGTCATGGCAAGCTCAAATTTTTCATTTACTTTCGATGACTGATTTCTTTGCAAGCAAGGTGGATAGTAAAGATATTAGACTACAACTATTTAACTAAAGCGTGTGTACCATGATTATATACTAGTTTTGAAGCACCAGATTCTCCCGGTATACAGGTTATTCTTCTATTCTTTCATTTTTATATGTGACATTTTTAAATTTTCAATAATATTGTCCGATCTAAAATTTTTTGCAAGTAGAAGAGATGTATGAATGTACTCTTTTCGTTCTTGATACATTTTTAAATAATAATTTTAACCCAATAATTGCATGCTTTATGCCCCGTTTCTCCTGAACCAAATTGATCTTCATCTAGTATCACTTCGACTTTCAATTTTATTCTTTACTATTGTAATGATCCAGTTAGTTTTGATTCCGTTCAGACCTTGACATAACAGCCCAACACCCCTGCTGGAATGCATGCAGGGTGGGGGTGGGGGCAGGTGCTCTCTGACGAGAGGTTGTGGCACGAGGACAGGAGAAGAGTGCTGTATGACCAGCAGGATGGTGCAAAAGTTGAAGTGAACGTCGCACGTCGGAGTTACTAGTGCATGTACACACTCTGACAATAAATTTGGCCGCCCCTGAAAAATTCTATCACTCTTATTTTGCAATATCTGACGTCAATGTCATCCCAGGAAACAGTAATGTAATAATGGCAAGCCAGAATTGCGTTACTGTTTCTTAGGATGACATTGATGTCAGATTGTGCAAAATAAGAGTGACAGAATTTTTCAGCGGCGGCCAAATTTATTGTCAAAGTGTGTACAACAACGGGACGCCTGCCACATAATGGATGTCACTATGCTACGACAACTGATTATCGTAAGCAAAACCTTTTGCACGTAGTGAAATAACGAGACGCCCTACAATTATTACAGAGGTCAGTTATCCACAGTGCAAGTACACTTCATTTCGAGTGATCGGCAAATGGGCTGATCATCATTAATATTACCTATAAGCGCCCTGAGATTAAGAACAATTTCACGCTCCACATACAGCCAGGAAATATTTAGTTCCAGAGTTTTATTTTGCTAGTCGAGTATCAGATTATATTGTATTTAATATTTTATTAGTTTATTTGGTTATTTGCTCTAAAAATGTTAGTAACTAAGGTTCAGGACAAAAATCTTTCATTTCTGGGAGTTGATTTAATTAAAGTTTTACAGCCATGAGGGGTATCAAAATATCTTCGTAATTTTCAGCATGTAATATTAAAATATCGTACAGTAGTTTTCATATTTCAGATTGTGTTTTGTTAGGTAATTCTATGATAAAGTTTCTTTAAAAAAATTCTTCGGGAATCTTTCATACAATATATCTT
Organism: Vandiemenella viatica; assembly: GCA_031002005.1. NCBI lineage: Eukaryota > Metazoa > Arthropoda > Insecta > Orthoptera > Morabidae > Vandiemenella > Vandiemenella viatica. The sequence goes on along the minus strand of JARYHS010008074.1, from coordinate 96,782,589 downwards.
TTTGATACCGTTGTGAACATTGTTTTAATGCTTTCCTGTCCCAGAGATACGTGTATTTTTGAGATGTCACATAAATTCATCTTGATTAGATTGAATTTAAATTTTTAATAATCTGATTCTATCCATTCATTTGCATTTCGATAACAACATCTTTCTCTTTTGCAACACACTGTTTCCCTGGTTATCTCTATCATACAGATTTTATAAGTATATATTCAATCACTTATCTCTTTTTTATAAGCTCAAATGAGATTTACCAGATTCACCTATCGTCGTGAGCCATATTTTTACTAAATTCTGTTTGACTATCGCAAAGGCTGCATTTATTCCATCCGTCCGTTGCTTTCTCTGTTGCTTTAATTCTATCATACTACAATTTCTACCTTCCAATGCACGTCGTGATCATCTGATTTCTAAAATATCTATTTTACTGTATTCTGTCATCATTTTCTGTATTATAGTGCCATCGTCTGTGATTCACCAATCCTAAATTTTCTTTAATTTTAATTTCATACTGATGAAAATCCATATTGAAATTTGTATTGCGTAATTGGAGAGGGCTATTCACCATGACGCTCCTTTCAAAGGAGTGTCCAGTCCATCTGGTGGGTCTACTGGTCCATTGATTTGTTATTGTGATGTATGCTAGAACGCTGTGTGATACGTGAGACTATACATCTCTGTAACCGGGTAAGGTTGACTAGGACAGAGCCAACTGGAACTGATCCTCTTAAGCAATCATATACTTTAGAATAAATGCTGTACTCTCGTAGTTTGAAGCGACTTATTGTTAAATATATTTTTACCCTTTAGGTCATCGAATGCAGCAAAATGTTGCAGGAGAAGCAAATATAGTACTGTTTATTCGCAACAGATGTCATTAATCACAGTGAGCGTAGACTAAGTTGACTACACATATGGAACTTATCAGAATACCAATATTCAAGCATTTTATTTCTGTGATACTTTAATTAGGTATTCAGTTTAACTAGAAAATACCTTTTTTAAAAGCACTATTGGGAACTAAATAAAAAAAATCCTAGAATGATGAATTTACTATACAAATAATTGAAGACGTATCAGCAGTTATCTAATTATGTTTGTTACAGATTGAAACAGACATTCGATGTGATGATTTTAGAGCGAATGAATTATCCTTGCTATTATGGACTTGCACACATGGTTGGATCGCCGATTCTGATCGGATTCAACTCAATGACCCCCGTACCATCCGTTATGACATCATACGGGAACCCGGACAACCCGGCATATATTCCACAGTGGTTTGTTCCGTACACAGACCATATGAACTTCTGGCAGAGACTAAACAACGCTTATTTACAGACATATTTTAACTACATATATTATTACAAACTAATGCCAGCCCACGATGAGATGCAGAGGAAATATTTTGGACCCAATGTGCCATCAGTCTATGAAGTTGAATCCAACTTCAGCCTGCTTCTGATGAACAACCACTTCAGCGTAAGCTACCCGCGACCACAACTGCCAAGCATCGTTGAACTGACTGGACTCCACCTTGAGGCAGAAAGGAAACCACTGCCAAAAGTAAGTAAGAACAAGGCTATATATGTCATCGTGTTATAAATTGGGATACAATTTACTTAAATATGTAGTATACGGACGTCTGAAAATGTAGTGAATTTTTTCTTGACACAGCTGAGAGTCTTGACTTTCCACTTAAATTGATATACCTTATGTCCTTCAAACCTCAACCAAATAAATACCTATTAGAGACTGAGAAAATTGTGGCAAACATGGTTACAATGATTAAATGTTGAATGTCCTAAGCAAGAACTTTCTTTTTTCCATATTCTGATGGTAAAAATTCGTTGCCTGCACAGGACCTCCAGAAATGGCTGGATGACGCCAAGGATGGTGTGGTGTACTTCAGTCTCGGTAGCAATGTGCGCAGCAGCACGATGCCAGAAGACAAGCTCAAGTCGCTGCTGACAGCATTTTCACGGCTGCCACAGAGAGTCCTCTGGAAGTGGGAGACAGACACTCTACCTGGACAGCCAGACAACGTCAGAGTAGGAAAGTGGCTGCCTCAACAGGATATTCTGGGTTCGTGCATCTCTTCTCTTCTAGCGTCTACAACGTAAATCTTAATCCGATCGTTTATGAACGGTAACATTGTCCTTGTGTTTTCAGCTCACCCAAACGTCAGAGTTTTTATTTTCCAAGGTGGTCTGCAAAGTTTTAATGAGGCCGTCTACCACGCAGTTCCTCTCGTTGGAATTCCAATCTTCGCAGATCAACCACATATCATTGCGAAGGTGGTTCAAGCTGGAATAGGAGTTAAAGTGGAATACCACGACATCACAGAAGATTCTATCTACAATGCTATACGAAGTGTTCTCGATGATGAGAGGTAATAAAAAAATATATATCGCTAATCTCTCTTAATGAGTCACTTCATTTGCTTTGGTTATAATGCTCTAATACAAATTGTTTTAAAGTTTTCAGTGAAATTTTACGACCAACGTGTTTTTTGTTTCATTTGCTTAAATTTTTGTAAGAATTTTAATGTTCAACACTAATACGAACCTTTGAATAGTAATTCCATTACATTTTATATTTGAAGTTATGCAAATGTGGCCAGTAGCATCCCTTGTCAGACAAACTGTTCGTAATGATATCACTTATAAATTCAGATTCTAAAACACTCCCTTCAATTATTTTTAGTACGAGTTGTCTAATTTTATATATTCAATTGCAGTGGGGTATATATGCTAATGGCAATTTTCGTGAACACGTACTTTTTTATCTTAAATTTGTTTACTTTTAAGATTTTTAACTTAAAATTACTTCACTATTTCAGGTAAACTGTTCACCATTTTTCTTTGTGAATTATTCCAGTACCTGGTTTTCTCACCTACAAATTAAATTTTTTCTACTTCCCAATGCCTAAAATCGAGCGCCAGATTGTGGTCAAAATAATCTCTTCCCTTCCGCGACAGGCCTACTACGTTTAATTCTAGTACCACTATCCAGTACGAGCCTTATCACCAATATAACGCATTATACACGCAGAACACTTTATTCATCCTCCTTCTGTTTTTTCAGTGACTCTCAATCTAGCTTCTTTATCGCATCAGCTACTAGTTTGTGCTATGGCAATTTCATCAAATATATCTAAATGCATTCCTTTGAAACCCCTTCCAACTTGTGTACTTCATACCCATAGGATTGGTAGAATATTCTAATAACTATACTATCGAGTTTTGTTAACTCTAATCCTTTACTTCCCTGCTACATCCCGTCGACAGCCTCTCCAGTAAATGAAGGATTTGGAAACCTTTCCCTACCATATACCCAATGTGTCTTTCCTGATAGAAATTTACTATCAAATTTTTTTTTCATAATATTTACAATCAACAAAGAAGTTCTCCTGCAGCCTATAATCATAATCAAAACCATTTTTACCTTTGTAACTGATAATCTGATTCTTTTTGTCATTTATCTTATTTTATGTTGACCTTCACAGTTAGATATTCTATATGTATCAACAGGCTCTCTCCAGTTTTGATCCAATTATAAAACATTATGTCATCAGCGAACTTCTGACGATAAACAACAGAATACTGCACATCAATGATCCAAATGCACTTCTCTGTACAACTCCTACTTTACATGAACCTCTATTAATGCCCCAATTCCCAGCCCAACTCTGGTTTCTAAATTTTGAGAAGTCCTCCACCAATTTACTTTTTCATACAGTTCAATGGTTTTTACAAATCCGCTGCGGAATTATTAAAGTTGTTGTATGAAGAGTGGAAGAGTATGATTTAACCATCTCGATAAAACGAGGGAAACTGGAAGATAGCCGCATAGAATACCAAAATCCACGTTTTAATGCGGTATGCATATTTGTGTTTTAATGTTCAATGTTAAGGAATTACGAACGTTGTGATATCTGTATCAAAATTTTATAAACAGTGCGTTACTGAATTTTCCTTATTTTCATATAGAGTTTCTAGTAGCAAGTAACACCGTATGTTAAACCAATGAGCCAAACTATAATTATCACTGCTGTTGTAGTTTTGCAGGCAATTCTGCACCGATTTGACGTGGCATGGAATCGAAAAGTGTTTTGTAGGTTTCGTTAGGTACTTGCCACCAGGCATCTATATAAAGGTCACGCAATCACATTAAATTGCGCGCCTTTGGTGCGGAGTTGGTGCCAGATAACATGTCAGCTGTTTGAGATGAAACGAATTTTGTGTCCAAGACACTCCTCAACCCATTGTTGCAGGATCCTAGTCTTGTAGCATGGACAGTTATCCTTCGGGAAGATGACACGAAGCATGAAAAGATGCAAGTTGTCCACAATAATTTTTACGCACTCCATAAATGTTACGGTGCCTTCGAACATTACCATAGATCCTAACGAATAATTGGTGATTGTCAACTGTAACACACTATTGCCCCACCACCCTGTGTTCGTGGAGCGGAGCATGATTCGAGCTGGAGGAAGGGCTCGTCCAGATACGACCACCAACTTGGTGTAACAAGAAACGTAATTTATCAGACCTAGAGACACGTTTGCATTAATCAACAATCCAATCTCTATTATCTCATGCTCACCGCAATTGTAATTGACGATGTTATCGGATCACCAGAGAAACGTGTAGAGGCGGGCTTCAGTGGAGCCGAACATTCAGCAATGAGCGTTGAACAGTGTGCTCCAAATCGCTTGTGCCTGCATCAGCATTGAATTCTGGGGTCAAATGTGCCACAAATTGCTTTCTATCCTGCTTTATACAGCAGGCAAGTCTCTGAACTCCATTTTCTGTAATAAGGCGTAGACGTCCTCTACCTAATCGCCTATTCATAATTTCACCGACCTTCAATCGCTTTCCATAGATGCTCACCAGAGTAGCAAGCAGATCTGCCTCAGCTTTTCAGAGATACTAGTTCCCAGGTGCCGGCCCATAACAACTTTGTACTATATGCGGTTGATAGCACCTCTTGCCACACTCATCGTCGCTAGAATGAACCACACATGTCTATGATCCACTTATATACTTTCCTTACCCTATGACGTACTCGCAACAATCCGTCAATTTTGACTGGTTTAGAAGCAAGTTTAATATATTGCGATAAATGAGTTTGCTGCTTCCCGCAGGTACTCGTTCACCATGCGGCGGCTGTCTGCGGTGTTCCGCGAGCACCAGGCGGAGTCTCTGCCCAGGGCCGTCTGGTGGGTGGAGTACGTGATCCGACACAGTGGAGCCCGCCACCTGCGCAGCGCAGCGCTCGACCTCGCCTGGTGGCAGCTCCTGCTTCTCGACGTGCTGCTCGCTGTCGCCGTAGCGGTCGCCGCGCTCCTCTTCACGCTGTACGCTGTCTCCAGGCTGCTGCTTCGTCGCCTCGGATTCCTCCGCAGGACCAAGGACAAGCAGCAATGAGTGCCGATGGAAGGCAGAAACCACGTAGAGGATTTTAGCTGATATTTTCGGCGGAGAACCAATAACAATCATTGAAGAAATCTACAACATTTTACACATTCAGAGTTCTCTTGTGTATTTAATATTTCCTTTTCGTGGCATTCTTCCAATATAAATTTTTTATTATTTAAACGGAATAGTATTTTTGGATTGCAATAGATTAGATTTGTTGGCTCTGGTCCTATGTGAGAACACTGTTAAAAGTTTGACAGTACATATATTAAGAATCCAATAAGCGATTACCGGCTAGTTAGGATTTCCACTACAAAAGACAGTCAGAAACGGATGTTTTGTACGGAGAGTGCAAGTACACCGGGATTTTTTAAACAGATTTCTCCACATTGTCCGTGAGCTTGTACAACAAATAATTCTTACGGCACGTTTTTGTGACACTTCCTGTAGTTTAAACCGCTTCTTCAGAAGGAGGGAGTGAAAAACGTGAAATACGCCAACTTGCTTGTTTCCAAGTATGTTGCAGGATTAAAGTTGTTAAGAGTTTGCTAAATATGTTGTTTCCAGTTATAAAGATCTATATATATTCTCAGAAATTTTGTGAAAGAGTTTTGCTTGAATGTATTTTCTTCAAATATCACATTATAGCTATCTTTTATTTATTTTTTATAACAATCTGAAAGAGATGTATTTTTTCTGTTAGATATTACTTTATGAGATCAGAATCATATGTTAATTTTCTTTAGAGTATCACGTCGTGTTTTGGCTATTTTGTACTGCTGGGCCTTTAAAAATTTCCTAATATTGTCTGCAAAAGCACAGTAAATTTACTATCACATTATACGCTTGTGAGGTGATTGATTTGAATAAGGAGCAGCAAAGGACCAACAATCGACCCTAAAGGGAAACCATAATTTAACTATTTCCTGTTCTGAGTTAACAACATCTGCACAACCTTCGCAGATACACATTGCTTTCTATTTTATAGATACAATTTAAATAAAAATTCTGTACTTACCACTGCCACTATAGTGTTGTAATTTACCCAGAAGAATCTTGTCTTATGATCAATAAAATTAAGGGCCTTAGCTAAATCACAGAATATTCCTAGGTAATTTAATTTTTTGCGTATTTTTCCTAACATGTTGCTACAAAAGCTACATGTGCTAACTGTTAGAATACCTTGTCTTATACAAAACTGTATACTTCTGGAAGTCATTATTATCTAGATGCAGTGTACATCCCTCTTTGTGCATTTACAAATATCGCATTCCATTTGAATATAAATCAGAACAAGGCTTGACTGTAACATTAATACTCTTCATTGGATACTTCCAAGCAATCATAGCGTTGATAATGTTTTTATTTTATTTATTTTATTCTATTTATTTTATTTTATTTAATTGAAATGAAGCATACGCTCCGGTGACAATTTCCTACACACCCTACTAATATTAACAATCTATCATATCAGTTCGATTATTTTGAATTTATCTTTTTATTCATGCACTGGAAATTCTTAATATGTAACGCTGATTATTTTAGACTTAAAAAAATTAAGTTCTTTAATCAGTTTTGCCATTCTAAATTCAATACATCAGAGCATATGTTCAATTTCTGTATTTTCCATCCTGCTTTTGCAAGGCAAACAGTTGCTGCGAATCTCATTTTCATCTTCCATGTTGCAATATACCCAATGAAAACGAATTACATGATCTATGGTTAAAATCTAGTCTTGTGGCAATATTTCAAATTATCTATTATATTATATTAAACATAGATACTTCATTACAAAAATCTAGCAGTATTTTAAAAAATTAAGGAATACAGATTTAGTTTGACCATAATATAGACTATGTTTGAGACACTACTTTCCTTTCACTGTTTTTCTGTCACAGTGAATATTAACACGATTTTGTAGCGTCAAAGCAATGGTGCCAGTAACTTCCGCTGTGCATTTTTGTATTGGGTTATATGATGGTATCGAACATGTCTCCTGGAAACGACACCCCATGCGTTACACTGAGCCAATAATCGTTGTCATAGTACTACAGTATAACTTAACACGTGAAATTGCAATGAAAATAATACATATTATTTGTATAAGGTGTTTTTTTGTCACAAGCCAATGTCTCCGTCAAAAACTAACCGAAATGTATGAATGGGGTGTCATTTTAAAGCAAATAGTCTCCACTTTGGTCACATCATATTTTAAGATGGGTATTTTTCGGAATTCAAGCATTAAAGGGCAAAAATGTCTATGTTTCTAAAATGTAATTCTTTGTACCACAAACCAATTATCTACCTGCATTCCTAACCGAAATTGATAAATGAAGTATCATTAAAAAAAAAACAAGATTCCGCTTCAGTAACATTATTTATTAAGACAGAGATTTTTCGGAATTCGATCCTTAAAGGGCAAAAGTATCAATTTTTCTGCAACGTGAATTTGTGTCATGAGCCATTTATCTCCCTTCACATCTAAACAATATAGAAAAATAAGGTATCATTTAAAGATTAAGGTCTCCACCATGGTCATATCATATTTAAAGAAACGAATCTTATGGCATTCAACTCCTAAAGGGCAAAATTATTATTATTTGCACAACTTTTTTCTTTGATCACGAGTTATTTATCTCTCTTGATCGAGAAATGAGTTATTATTTTAGAGATTAAGGATTCCACTTTGGTCAAATTAGATTTTAAGAAATTATTTTTCCAAATTCAACCCTTAAAGCGGAAAAACATCAATATTTCTACAACGCATTCTTGTGTCACGAGCCATTTATCTCCTGTGATATTTAACCGATATAATAAAAAATGAGGTGAAATTTTAAAGAGTAAGATCTCCGCAGTGATTACATAATATTTTAAAATAGGAATTTTTCGGAATTCGACCCTTAATGGGCAAAATTATCATTTTCCCATAACGTATGTTTTTGCCAAGAGATATTTATCTCCCTTGATATCTAACTGTAATCGTGAAATGAGGTATTATTTTAGAGACTAAAGTCTTTGCTTTGGAGATACCATATTTTAAGAAAGGATTTTTTCCGAATTCGAACCTTAAAGGGCAAAAGTATCAATATTTCTACAGCGCGTTTTTGTGCCATTTATCTCCCCTGATAGCTATCCGATATAGATAAATGAAGTATCTTTATAAATATTATTGTCTCCGCCGTTGTCACATCATATTTTAAGAAATGAATTTTTCGGAACTCGACCGACCCTTAAATGGCAATATTATCTTTATTTCCGTAACGGTTTTTTATCATGAGCCACTTATCTCCCTTAATATCTAAAGGAAATAGATAAATGAGTGATCATATTAAAGATTAATGTTCGCTGCTTTGGTCACATAATTTCCTAAGACCGAAATTTTTCGGAATTTGACCTTTAAAAGAGTAAAAGTAATAACTGTGAAATTCACGCATCTTATACAGTTCCCAGCCTAGCCCTAGATAGCACTATCGTCACAGAGATATTACTGAACTGTTTTCAATGGCATCGAAGTTTGTTATGTACCTAATACAGTAAACAATTGAAACAAAGAAATCGGTTCTTCATTCATCCTATTACAAACCCCCAACGTTACTATTCATTGTATTCGTGACATTCTCGCACGAGTAATCTAGTTTATTAAATTACAAAAAAAAAAAAAATGCCTAATAAATTAAATTTCATAATAAAGAAACTAATGATTGTATACAATTTTTGTAGCATGTAAGGGGTCAATACATCCCCGTAATATTTATGGCAGCGTTGGTGAATTTTTTATCCTTCTTGAGCGCTGCTGGTATCTGCACATTCAGCAGCCTTGACGGCTGATGACTCGTGGCAGCAGTTGCGGGCGAGCCTGGGAGAAGAACATAACGGATGTGAATGTAACACGCGCGTTACTGACAGTTAACTCCAGTTTATCCAATTTCGGCAATATTCATCTCAATTAGTCTAACAATTTGTGTTCTAGACGATTGGCCATGGTTACTGTGGTCGTTACTTTGTGGGCGTTTTATGATGTTATTGGATTGAGCAACTATCAAGTGGGCAGATTATTATAGAATTATCCTGAATTCGTCAGTCTGACACCAGGTGCGTTTAAGTGAAGCAGATTCGCCGACTGTATTAATTAGTAATCGATGAAGACTAACATTACTCTTAGCAAATAGACAGAATATGTAGTTCTTACCTTGTAGACATATCACTCACATTATATACGTACATTATACCTGAAACAACTGGGTAACGACTGGTAAATGATTTGTGAACACCAACCGAATGAATTGAATGAGAGTATTTATTCATTAGATGCCGAAACATAATACATGCGTCCACATTTCGAACTAAGTTACGTTGGGTGGAATAACACGCACAGTTGCTCCCAGATTTACCAATATGGTATCGACCATAATGGAACTAAGTCTTCTTCAGACGTGAGATACTGATTTAACTATGGCATGATTTGGAAAGAATGATAACTTTAAGACTATGAATAACCAATAAAAACCCAACGCGAATATTATAAAACAGTGATGCACGAGACTCAAGTTATAAGCTAAACTATGAATTTAGGAATGCATAATAATTCTGGAACTTAAATGACATACAAGCTATAGAACAGAATGATATACTAATACTACAAGAACACTGGAATACACTGTGTCGAACTGCCATGTGGCAGCAGACCGACTCGCAACTATTACCTTGCTACATCGTGTCAGTCACTTCTTCAACTGAGCTGCCAGAGAGCGAGACAAAATGGCGTCTCCCTCTAAATACTATCAAGTTACTGACGCTAGACGGGGCAATGCTCCATGTGTATGGAATTTGCGACTCAGCGCCTGAAGCCGCTTCGGCTGTGCTCTTAAGTGGAGCAGCTCTCTCGAATGTTCACGAATCAATCTTACAACATTTATTCTCATACCCATAATAATATTTGGACCTTTACAGCGTGGTCATAAGCTACAGTTCAGTGTTTTACGTTCGTGAATTGGAATATACTATGGACTTGTAATAAGTAGGAGCTTTTCTGGTAGCAACTGCTCTCATTTCGCAAAACCCTTCCACATTTCAATAGATATAACACATTCATGTCTTTGGTTGCCATCATCAGCAAATTTTCTTATACAGTTTGATAATTCTGCGTTATCTAAAGGTTATCTTGTGTCAGACAAAAGAAGATCATCATTCTGAAGTAACAAGAAACATCTATAAAAGAAGAATATGATGTTATCTGGTGTATTATTTAATATCAGACCCGACAGACAATAGATCAATAACCACTCGGTCAGCCTACATACTCTGGTGTCATCTCCGTGACCCTGCACCACACACACTAGACATTACCGGTATTACAAAAGTAGTGATCAGAAAGTGGGATCATCAGACCACCGTTTAGGCTATATTACAAGCATACTAAGTATTTAAAAGAAAAAAAACTAATTTTTTTCGCTGTAAAGTTTATTATAAATAGATACAAAATATAAAAGAAAAATGTATATGATCTTCTACCTCCCAATATTCATTGTTATGGTTGAAATAATCTTGACCTTTATAAGCATATGATTTATATACACTTAGACGTCGTTATTGACATTAGTATTTTTTTTTTTTATATAGTGGACATATTCACTGCAGATGCAGTTTGCCTTTTTGTGCAGCCAACTATGCAGAATGTATATAAATTATTGTAACGTACTATTGGAAATACATTTAAATACATAATCTTACATATATTACAGTGCACATTCCACAACTATGTACAGGGATATTTTGTACAAAATAATTATCAGAATTATTGCAATGTACAAAAACATTTCACTATGTGAATTTTGTCACTACACAACTATATAAAAAGATATTATGCACAACAGAAACTATAACATTATTGAAATGTACGTAATATATTTTGAGATTGCATACCCATAGAACAAGATAATTTCTACAAAAGAAACTATAAACAATACTGTTGTTTAAAGAAATTTTTACTATTTATTTACTGTCTAGCCTCAGCTGACGTCTCCAACAAACAACCGGGCAGCCACCCGGGGTGAGTATCTGGCATCGAATGCTTGCTTGTGTGGCTCTGTCAATGTTTTTCCGTCGTCCCGCAAAGAGAGGGGGTGGGCGAACCAATCAGGGCTCGAACCGGCGTCCTCTTGGTCGACGGCAATGGAACAATGAAACATTTACATGGCTGTTTAATTGAGGCCATATACGTCGCATTAAGCACTCCATTAACTGCTGACAAGCTTGGGGTTACACCACAACATCCATCTATAAATATAATTGTACAACAGTTTCTAAACAGATTTCATCACGACGTACATATAAAAGGTAATTTACTTCAGCCGTGATTTTAGCCTAGTATATGAATATAGAGGATAAGTGAAAATCCTGTAGTGTAGCGACCCAAAGGTAGAGTGCCACAAGAAACTGCGAGTTCGTCTTCGATCAACCACTCCCTGATTAGTTTTACCAAAGATATGTGATTCTATGACCGAAGCGATCACGTGCCTACTAACATATAGTATGTAGGAAATTGGTGAATGCGATAAATAAGCGCAATTAGAAGGTTGACTGACTTTAATAAATGAAAATTGAAGAGTACATGAGAACATACATGAAATACTTCTTAAAATAACTGGTATCTACTAATTATTTATCTTAGTGCAACTTTCAGTCAAAGTAACCTTCCCAGCCAGCAGAGAGAGAGAGTCGGAACACATTACCTTACTATAAAGCCAATTACGCTCACTCTGGTGATCTTACATGCTGCATGTCTGGACTCTAACTGCGCTCTCCACAGCTCAGTGAGTGGAGGGGCATAGCGCGCATCTATGGTTGGCTGAAAAGGCCTTACCATGCATTTTTCAAATCCAAGGTTAAGGTGCCCTTTCTCACGGGACGCTCTTGCTAGCCTCTCGACTAAGCTGAATATTAAGAATCAGGTTACGTCTCTGTGCGAGGCCTGAGAATAATTACCTTCACTGATATACATTAATTCTATTGAAAATCCTTACAGTCTATACACCTTCCCCCGTGGGAAAAGAGTCGAGCCCGGCCTTAACCGAGGTGCAGACTCTTACCTTTAATGCGTTGCATCATGGCATTCAAGTGCTTAAACAGAAAGACAAACAATTTATACACATTTGAACTAATTGATTACGCTCTAATTAACTGCTACATACATGGTCAACATAAAATGATCTTTGATTGTTTCATTTCCTTATCCTAATCTACTGATTATACTGTCTTAATGCTACTAAAATTGTTTCTTATGTTTTGTTACTACAATCATTACAATGATTCAAAAGTGATTCTAATAAACATAGTTGAAACAGAGAAATTACATATATATGAAATATCAAGATATTTATCTCCGATCAAAACGTGATATAACTGACACTTGGTCAAGATCGGCTTGTCTTTGTCCAACAGATGAATGAGGTCTTTCAAACACAATTATATCATCATCATTGAGTTCATTGTTTAAATCACTGTTAGCGTGAATAGGTCGACGACCTCTTATACGCGTTAACTCAGTACCTGTTGTTTGATTCACAATTGTTGTTTTTACACAAATTTGCTTACAACATTCACCTGCGGTATTCCGCCATAAGTACTTAAAACAATTTCGTAAACAACCACAATGTTTACATACACAAAATATAGTAATACAAAGGATTAAAATTACACAAACATACGATAAAATCGAATAGTGAGACAAGGAATGAATTGTAGAGGCATTTCTCTCTTGTTGCTCAATTTGATCCTGTAGTTGATCAATTTTGAATCCTGCCATACGTAAATCATCGAGGTTTTTGACAATATTTTCCATTGGAAGATTTAACTTTAATTCTGAGATATTACGTTTCTCTTTGTTTATAATACAACAGTCAAGATCTAAGTTTAGATTGGGTACAATATCCTTGCTCGTGATATTCGTCCTTATCGTTTGCTCAGCTTCAATCAGAATCTTGGCTCCATACCCTCTACATCTTTGAAAGAATCGAATTTTGCCGGTTCCTTTGAATATAGCATCAGTTGGCTGATTGTCGCCACATAGAATGGTCATCCCCTCCTCTTTAGGAGCGACGAATAGCCATTCGTTATTACTTAATTTAGTAAACAAACTCTCGTTTAAGGAGATTAACTTTCTGGTACAATCCTGGGGGATTGTCCTGACAGGTTGGAGTAACCTTATTTCGCATGGAGCAGATTCGAATGAAGTGGCTAAAATAAAATTTTGTTTACAGATACTAAGATCAGATGTTAACTGCTTACATTTTAAGTCATGATAGTTCACCTTAGCATACATTCTGCGGGAATCATCAATAATCAAGGTATCCTTGTCTGGCAAGATAAACAAATAATTGTAATTGTTACCAACTTCAATAGGTAATGGTAGAATTTTGTAAATGTTAAACTGATTGTTATTTGTGAGAGGAACAGTCAGTACATAAGACAAAATGTGTTGTGACAAAAATACATCTAAGTCTATCATTTTCAATAATAAGTACCCGTTTTCTTCGGTAAGAGGAACAGGAAATCTTTTATCTTTAATATCGTCTCTAATTAATTTTAAATAGCTGACAACTTGTGATGGGTTGATAATAAGTGGTTGCAGTATTCCATACTGTGCATTTACAATAGTTATTACTGCTATTGTTATTAACTTGTGCTCAAATATACGGATATATTTTCCAATGGAGTGTTCTCTGTGATTTGAATTTACTTATACCTTATGTGGTATTGCTGTCATCCCTGAAAACAAAATATCTACGTGAGTAATGTATCTTAACCTCCCCAATTAAATTGTGTGACTGTTTTAATTTGTTAATATGCCAGAGTATCTCTTGAGACATTTCATCACATTCATGTGTTGCTACATTTAATTCAACCAATTTGTTTTTGCAAAAAGCGATAGACCTAATTGCATAATTCTCCAAACTTTCACATGCGTCGTCTAGTTCTTTCAAGTTCACGTAGGTGACGATTTTCCAGCTCAGCGTGTAAACTTGTGCACCAGTTACATGGTCAAAGTACAACCCAGGACTCGAGCTAAATTTTTCGATTGCGAAGTCTTGCGTAGCTAGACTGGTGTGAATAATTAACAGTAGACCGTTCAACAGGTTCATCTGAAAAGCAAAATTAATTCTTAGTAAAGTGTACTATGGTAATTCATCAAACAATTGTGTAAGTTTGTCTGCAGTGGTGAAAGTGTGTGATGTATTATTACGCTCGCCGCGTTCGACTGCTGTCTCGCTATCAGTTAAATGCCCAGTGCGTGTAGGAGTGTCTCAGCTGGTGTTATCGCAACCGCCACGTCACAAGGACGCCGGGGCTCGTCCGCTGATAAGCCTCGCCGCCATCATGGAGTGTGCTCTTATCAACTCGCGTGGGCGAGCCACGTGCTCTGCCGCCACGTGCTTATGTTTACAATCCGTTCGCTTGTTTTGAATGCGGTTTTCTCCCTCTATACCTAATTAAACTCACTGTAACTCACCTAACCTTTTCTATGCTGTCTTATAACCACTAAGATTCCTTCCTAATTATTAACCTTAATTAATTAATGGTAGGGCTTCAGTCTGTTTGCATGTACTGTAAGTCTCTTGTATCGACCGAGTTGGATCGTAACATTGGTGCCACGTTTCCCAATTACAACAAATGGTCCGCGCCAACTACTGTCCAACTTTTGTGATCTACCCCGACGAACCGATTGATCTTTCAACAGTACTTTAGATCCAATCGCAAATTCTCGCGGATTCTGTGTTTTATCATAGTATTGTTTGTTTTTTTCCTTCAACCCTTGATTCAATTCTCTAGCCTGTTTGTGCAGCGTCTGTAAGATGGCTCGTAGCTCCTCTGCATATTGATCATACGAATAACATACTTCCTTAGGATCAGCTTGCAGTATCCAGGGACATTTGGAATTCTACCGAACATTAATTCGTGTGGAGTGTACCCTGTTGCACTATGAACACTGGTATTGAATACAAATACAAAATAAGGCAACCAGTCGTCCCATGTGCTCTGATTCTTATCAATGTAATGTCGTAAGTACTCTGAAAGTCCTCTGTGCATCCTCTCGATAAAGTTACTCTGTGGACGATATGCCATAGTTTGTATCTTATTTATCTTTAAGAGTTTACACACTCGCTGCAACGTTTCGCTGATAAAACAGCTACCATTATCAGAGATCAAAATTTGTGGACAACCATAACGTAAAATGACTTCTAATACCAACGCACGAGCTATTGTGTCCGCGTCTTGCCTAGCGATGGGAATCGCCATAAAAATTTTGTCAATTCGTCTTGAAACGTAAGCACAAATCTGTTCCCATTATTTGAAACCGGAAGTGGCCCAACCACGTCCGTAGCACATCGTTCGAACACGTATTCAGGTGCCTTAGTGAGCTCCAATGGCATTTTTGTATGTGGGACTGTGTGTTTGTTTTTCTGACAACTATCGCAGTGTTTAACATAATTTTCGATGTATGACTTCATGCCTGGCCACTGAACATACCTCCTAATCTTTCATAAGTTTTAGCTATTCCTTGGTGCCCAGCTAAAGGACTGTCGTGAGCTTCCTTAAGTATTGCTCGCTTTTCCTCCTCCGTTAACGTGGGGAATTCATTCTCGTTTGTTTGAATTTGCGCATCAGCTGTGGGTGACGAGGTTTCTCCACTAGTGTCCATTGTTTCGTCTGTGACAGGTTCTGACTGCGATGTTTCTGCACTTCCCTCACTTCTCTAATCCTACTAAGTGCGTCTGCAACTGTGTTGGACTTCCCCTTTCGGTAAACAATAGTGTAATCATATTCCTCGAGTTTCAATCTAAATCTGAGCAATCTGGACGATGGGTCTTTGACACTAAAGATCCATATTAATGGGCGGTGGTCAGTATATACGGTAAAGTGTCTGCCAAAGACATATGGCCTGAATTGTTTTACGGACCATGTCAGCGAAAGAGCTTCTTTTTCCGAGGTCGAATATCCGGTTTCTGCTTTATTCAATGTTCTAGAAATATACGCTATAGGTCTATCTGACCCTAATTGACCTTGAGAAAGCACAGCTCCGATCGCGTACGAACTAGCGTCCGTGCTAATGATATAAGGAAGATCTGGATCGGGGTACGCTAGAACTGGCGCTGAAATCAATTTGTCCTTGAGAGTTTGAAAAGCGTTATCAGTTTTCTGACTCCACTCGTACGGTACATTTTTCTTCAACAACTCATACAATGGTTTGGCTATCTTGCTGAAATTCTCTATGAAACGACGGTAATAACTAACGAACCCAAGAAATGTTTTTAATTCTTTTGTAGTTCGAGGAGTTGGGTAATTCTGAACCTTTCCAATTTTTTGTGGGTCTGGGGAAACACCATTTTCTGTCAGCTTGTGTCCCAAGTAAGTTACTTCCTTTCGTAAGAATTCACATTTGTTTGGCTGAAGGCGAAGGTTGTGAGTTCTTAATCTATCAAAAATATTTCTTAATCTCTCATTGTGGGATTCCAAATTTGGACCGAAACAAATTAGATCGTCGAGGTACACAAAACAACGGTCTCCCTCCAGTCCAGTAAGAACAATAGACATCATTTTCTGAAAACTAGCCGGCGCCGAGGTCAAACCTTGAGCCATTCTACGAAACATAAAGTGACCTTGACCCGTACTGAATGCGGTCATAGGTTGGTCAGATTCCTTAATCAATATTTGGTGATAACCCTGTGCTAAATCTAAAGTTGAAAAGTACTTTGCCTTCCCCATGAGTCAAGAATTTCTGAAATTAGTGGTAATGGAAAAACTGTACCTACAGTGATATCATTTAATTTACGAAAATCTACCACGACTCTATAACGTTGCTTACCACTGGCATCTGGCTTCTTAGGTAAAATAATCAATGGAAAGTTCCAAGCACTAGTAGATGGAACAATAATTTCGTCTTCAAGCATTTGATCAATTTCCTTCTTCAAAACAGGCTTCATAGTGTCTGGGATTCTGTAGGATCTTTGGTTGATAACTGTACCCTGAGCTTCTGGCTTCAATTTAATTTCATGTGTAATTGTGTTAGTGTGCGTCAGTTTATCGCCGGGAAGATGAAATATATCATTATACAATAGACAAATTTCAAAAATGGATCGCCTTTCTTCGTCATTTAAATGATCTACTCTAAATGGTCTTTTAATAAACTGGTACGCGTTTTCCCTTGGTCGGGTGATCTATTACCGGTTGGTTGTTTACCTCCGCAAACTCGAATGGCTGCCTGCTGTCAGCTGTGTTATCACGTGACTGTGACGTCGTATCGCGCTCTGCGCAGTACGGCTCAGCTGATATCGCACCGCAGTAGAACTCAACATTATCTTCTCTGGTGTTTAGCATAGACAAAATACAAGTGCCATTTTCAACTTTAACTAATGATTCAGGAATAAAAACGCCTTCGATTATTTCTTGTTTTGCTATAAGAGCTTCAGCACTATTTTTACATTGAACCTGAACTCGCAAAATACGTTCTTCTCTCGGCCCTAATTTCACTGTATAGTCGTCTGGAAGACTTACACTTTCTTTTGCCTTTCTAGAACTGTTGCTCAGCTGTCTCGTATTGTCCCTATTTTGACTGACATCGCTAGCATCTCTCCGATCAGATACTTCTACTTGATGTTCTTGTGTTTGAGTGTGTTTCTGTTGTTTACTCTGTACAGGCTGTGTAGTGACTTCCTCACTGTTTTGTTTGTCATCCTCGTTTCTACCACGATAATTATTCTTTCTGTTGACTTTGTTCCTTCGTCTTCTACGAGTGTTTTTATGTGGGACCTCAGTGTTTACGTTACTCTGTATCGTAGAAGATTTGCCTTGCAAATTTTTGACCCTTTCGAAACCCTTCTAGCATGTTTACTGTGTTTACTGCTTTTCTCTGGAGCTGTCAATTATGGGACTAGAATGACCACTGATACATACAGACATATTTTCATAATTAATTATTGCTCCCTGTTTAATTAAAAGAATCTCTCCCGATTAATCCTTCCTTCACCAGATCTACAGATTCTTCCACAACATGAAATCTATGTTTAATGAATACATGCTTACCCAACTTTAAGTGTAACATTACCGTTCCTTTAGTTCTAACTGTATGTGACATAATTCCCTTTATACTTAATGTTTTCTTTGTGTCAATTGAAACATTTCTTGCTAATGCATTTTTGTGTATAAGTGAGATCTGCGCCTGTATCAAGAGACAGAGTATCTCCCCATTGTTCACTTGTTCGCAATCAATTTTGATAAAATCATTTTCATGCTCACAGCCTACCGTGTGTACTTGGCCATACTGACGAGTGTAAGAGTGGCTGTTATCTCTCACACCCTTCGCTCGTTTCCCGAAACCTTGTTCGCTTTTTGTGTGTTGTCATTGTTGCGGCAATTTGACGCATAGTGTCCCGAACGGTTACATCTGAAACAGACTGCACTCTTTACTCTGCAATCGGCAACAACATGACCTTTTCGGTGACAGAATTTGCATGTGACAGAACTTATTCGTCTGTACTGTGTGCGTGTTTTACAAGCTGTTGCAGTGTGCCCTTTCTCTCGACATATTTGACAGATGGGTTGGCTTCTACAATCCTTACTGATATGACCTAGCTTATTGCACAAATAACACCTTTTAGTGACATTACCCTGTGTGGTGCGTGTGTCTGAACGCCCAACGAATGCCTTTTCTTTTTGTGACATTAACGCGCTTTCTTCAACGCTTGCTATCTCTATGGCAACAGGCAACGTGATAGTGGAACCCCGTGCCCGAACAATTGTCTGAATTCTGTCATTACTTAAGCCATTGATGAATGTGATGCGAGATAGTCTGTCAACTAAAGTTAAACTCCCTTTTACGTCCTCCTCAGGAATTTCCTTAGCTACAGCATTTCTAAAGTCATGTGAGAGCCTGTCGATTCTAGCGGCCCATTCAACAATTGGTTCTGTTTTTCCCTGACGTGCTGCAAAAAGATTACAAGCGTAATGATCCAAAGAACGCCTCTCCCCATAATTTTCAATTAAAATTTCCTTTACAGATTCCCATGTTTTTGTAAATTGTCTTACGAGCAATTTGCTCCTGGCGTTACCAAGGATTTTGGATTTGACAAAATGAAGAAGAACATCATGATCTTTCTTAGCAACTAATTTAAATGCAGTAGAAACATTTTCAATGAATGGTTGTAATTCGTCTTTTTCGCCACTAAATGTATTCGCAATTAACTTTAATGCTTCTGAAACTGGCAATTTTCCCACACTACCCTCTTCACTATTCACTTCACTCGTTGCTGCATTCATTTTGAATCACTGCGCAGCGCTTACTCACTTTTGATGCGCTGTCGTCTGCTATAGCTGCTCCAACTCGAATATGGCGCTGTCCGGTTTGTTGTGGTGAAGACGCTCTCTGATTGGTCGCCGCCGTCCACCCGTCTCGCAATGGTGATGCCTGCTGGGTAGTCCGCCGCTGGCGCCCTCTGTCCACTGGCCTCCGAACTTCCAACTGCTTATCGGTCGCGTCCTGTACGTCTCCGGTTTCAGCTCCAAGGTGCACTCTCTAAGCTCGCAAAATTACTTTGCTTCACTGACTTCTCGTTCCGTTTCTGGCTTTGTGTTCCACTCTCTGCGGCTTCTACGCCTAAGAAAATTTGTTACAGCGATAGAGAAGATCCGTCTCTATGCCGTACTAACAGGAAAATAACTTTCCAAAATTTTCAAAATTTTCTGCAATCAACAATCACCGATATCACGTGATCTACCCCAAAATCTGACACCATTTTTATTTTGTTTCTGTAGCGACCCAAAGGTAGAGTGCCACAATAAACATGCGAGTTCGTCTTCGATCAACCACTCCCTGGTTAGTTTTACCAAAGATATGTGATTCTATGACCGAAGCGATCACGTGCCTACTAACATATAGTATGTAGGAAATTGGTGAATGCGATAAATAAGCGCAATTAGAAGGTTGACTGACTTTAATAAATGAAAAATTGAAGAGTACATGAGAACATACATGAAATACTTCTTGAAATAACTGGTATCTACTAATTATTTATCTTAGTGCAACTTTCAGTCAAAGTAACCTTCCCAGCCAGCAGAGAGAGAGAGTCGGAACACATTACCTTACTATAAAGCCAATTACGCTCACTCTGGTGATCTTACATGCTGCATGTCTGGACTCTAACTGCGCTCTCCACAGCTCAGTGAGTGGAGGGGCATAGCGCGCATCTATGGTTGGCTGAAAAGGCCTTACCATGCATTTTTCAAATCCAAGGTTAAGGTGCCCTTTCTCACGGGACGCTCTTGCTAGCCTCTCGACTAAGCTGAATATTAAGAATCAGGTTACGTCTCTGTGCGAGGCCTGAGAATAATTACCTTCACTGATATACATTAATTCTATTGAAAATCCTTACAGTCTATACAGTAGTACTGATTAGATACTGGAAATATTTGTTTATTCGTAATTGAGGAGGAAACCCTAAAAAGTAAAATTAAATAGTGTCAGAGCCAGAGCCACTCAGCTGTGTAGGGAGGCAACAGGACGTCTCATACAGGCGTGAATAATGGTCAGCCGGGTCGGTGGCCAACCTCTGCTCGAGTAAGAAGATGGTCACGCATGTAGCGGCAGCCGCCTTCGTGTGATGTGGTGGAGACAGACTGTTTAGAGTGTCTCATACTGAATTATTTTTGAGCCGTTATATGCAACAGTTCATTGCCGCACAATGTATTTGTGTTGAATAAATGTGTTACAAAGTGCTTAGTTTAATCCGAGAGAATTACTATGAGTACCACATTCTTTAAATCAGATTCAAGCTGCAACTATAATAATAAAAAAAAATGCTTAAATATCCGAATTGCTGAAATGATTTGGTAGAGTACCATGTGGAATAATGGTAAATAACAAACAAACCATTCAAAATGTCAAACTTTCAACTAAAAAAAAAAAAAAAAAAAAAAAGAAGGTAGAATACTAAGAAACGTTACACCTAGTTACCAATGAATGGTTTGTCAGTCTAAGATACCAAAAAATATCCTCAGAGAATAAGCCACCCACAAGAGAGACATATTGTCAAGAAGGAATTTCATGCTGGGTGAATAATAACAGATACAAAAAAATGTATGAATGTTGATGTCACGTTTTCGGAGCCCGGCAGTAAATTAAGTTTTCCAGTTGCCACCCACAGAACACTGAAAAAATAACCCGTAAACGACTATTTACAATTCGCATATTAATTTAGCCGACGTCCTGGGAAAATAATTAAACATATTGGAGATGTATTTTCCACTTATTTTTTTAAAATCGAGGGAGAAAAAATGAAACCTGGTATTATCATATTCAGTAATTAGTTTACACCCAAAAATGTAAT
>JARYHS010008074.1:96660783-96759784 GCA_031002005.1 Vandiemenella viatica | reverse complement strand
AATTATTCAACTTCGACACACGCAAAACGGAATTCCTTCAGTCACTTTTGTGAACAATACCTATTTATAACAATCACACATAGCCTACGACTCTACGAATCTAAACTCTGGATACACGTGCAATCATTCCATCACTTTCGATATCGCATAATAACTCACAATAAATAATGTCAATGATGTATTCCTTGCCAATAAGAGTGAAATTGGAAAAACAGTCTCTACATTTACTGTTCAGAATTCTTGCTTCTTACATGAATAGGCCTACTTATCATCACTTCATGGATTATATGAAAAATCAATGTTTTTGAAGTAAATTAACTACTTCAGAGTGACAAACTTCATTTCTTTAACACACCTCCAGAATAAACTTCCGTATCTTGACTTACAAGATTAAGTTCGAAAGAAGCTGAACATCAAATTTATCTTCTCTGAGAATCTCAACAATCGTATCAATTTCAGTTATACTTTTGAGTATACTAGTGTGCAGACGGCCTTACTGCTGTTCTTCCATACCTACTTTTACAACTCCTAATAATGGAGTTTCAAAGGTAGGTATAGTTATATGTTGTAATCATTTTTGGTGTTTACAATTTATCCTTTCGATTATTCCCTCAGCTAGCGAATTAATAAATCCCGCATATCTTAAAATATCACCATTCATCACGTAATCTTTTTATAAAAATTTTCCACAAACTTAACCCATGATTTCATTAACATTTTCATTTCAGCATCATTCAGAAGATCATAATTCATATGGCTAAATTTTGTTGCTTAGTGGCAAAATTAAGTTCTGTAAGTATTATGGAAAATTATCATTATTCATCATTTTACTTGGTAATTTATTCCAATCCCTGCCCCGCTTATGTACGAAAGAAAATCTTCCGACAAACCTAGTGCCAGTTTGTGTCATGGTCTTTTCCCTTCCATGCACCTCTGATAATTCTTCCACCAATATCTTTCCACGCCTCATCACTATTATACTCCTCGTACACTTCCACCACTCTCTTCGCCCTCATTCTGTCTTCATTGAAACCCATTTTATCACATCGGTTACTGATTGTATTCTGCGGTAATTGCCAGAGACAAACCTAGCAGCCCTTCTGTGCACCCTCTTAAACTCCTGTACTTGATACCCAAAATGTGAGGCCCATATTACACTGACAAATTCAAGCAATGGTATGACCAAAGATTTGTAAACTAATTCTCTTACTTCTCTCGGACATCCCTTCATCACTCTCTCCAAAAAGTGAATTATTTTTAAACCTATACCTACTTCATTTCCGACTTGTCCTGTCCATTTGAGTGTGTATCAAATGTTATGCCAAGATATTTACATCTCAAGTCTTCAACAAACAATTCTTTGCCCAAGTTATAATCATAAACAATCTTTAGCTTTTTTTTTTTTACCTGCGTACGTAATAAGCCGTTTCCTTTGCTTTTATCTTCATCCGATGTTGACTTACTCAGGTAGTGTTCACAGTCCTTTGCCTTTGTATCCAATTGTATAGGATTATGACATCTGCAAACAACCTAACTCCTGATAGTAAACAATGAATATAATAATTCATTAAATAACGAATAGCAATGGTCCCAATAAGTTACCCTGTGTCACTGTCATTTTCACTTCAACTTCTTTGAATACTGCATTTCCTACGGCAATCTTTTGCTTTATGTCTTGTCTACTTTGTGCCCTATATGTACTGCATAGTTTTGTAGTTCTATCCGATACTGGTCAATGTCTTAAATACGCATTTCGCAACCATTTTTAACCTTACTAACATGTATGGGCTTAATTTTTTACGTATGTATCACGAACCAAACCTATCAATAGTTAGCAGCATGCTGTACTCCTTTAAGACCTGCAGCTATGGTAAGGCCATTAAAAGAGTAATTAACTTAATCCTTAAAAGAATGCCGCTCTCCTTGATTTCAACTATAAAAGTATTTTGTTGTAGTAACAATGCAATCATATTCTGATATCCCACAAATATGATTTTTGCCTGGTCGTTAAAATATTTAATTTTTTAAAAAATAGATTTAAGCTTATAATCCCTTATACAAGACGAACACTTTTCCGGTTTGTGTAAAGAATTTTTATTTATATTATTGTTTTAATATCGTTAATTCAACTGGGTGAGGTACTTGACACTAAAAAGAAAACTATGAAACTTTATTTGAAAGTAGTAAGGGTACAGAAAATCAACTTTATTTGCTCGATAAGATTTAAAACATATTATTTTTGATAAAATAAAATGCAAAAAAGTTATGTCGCAAGAAAAATCAATCTGAGTGCGTGACGTCACGTCACAGTACGCACCGGTTTTATTCCGTGTGTTAAGTATCTGCCGCCAATTGGACGTCGTGTATTTAAGATTCTAAGTCAATTTACTTAGTTCTGGTTGTCAATCCATAATGCAAATAATATTTTAAATGAAATCTGGATTTGCCAAAATAAACGGGTTTAATTTGCCCAAAATAAACGTTGATTTTTGCGCAACGGAATTTCAGAATGTCAAAATGTACCTCGAAGTATATGTTCTCAAAAACTGAAATCTTAGTTTTGCTCGAAATTGAACATATTGTGGTACAGTTAAGAAAATTTATGTAGGAATGAAGTCTTTCTCGGTGTTGTTTCTCAATGATAGGCTTCAGAATCAGCTTAGAGGATAGGTTTCAGAAACTTATAACTATATAGCCTAGTAAGAATGTTATTATTAGCAAAATATTCATATAGACCAGCCTTTCCCAATTAAGTTTAAAACAGAACAAAATATTGAGGTACATAGCTTATTAAACGTAATATAATAGTATACAAAAACTTATATCGCAATAGCTTCTCAAAAATGTATTTACGACTTTGTATACAAATATGCTGGGTAATGTCGTGTAAGCTTCGACCAAGTTTTCTGCATGCCTTCCTTGTGTGGAAAGTAAATAAACAAATTGTTTGTTTTTTAAATGATATGTTTACACACACACTGAGCGAATATACATCACTTTCAAACTGCAGAACCGCGCTTTACTTACAGCCGCATGTCACAAGAGACGTCACGACAGCTGCGGCCGTTTTGGCACCAAATTCAAATCAGTGTATAAAAACGTAAAATTTTGCATTTATCCGGGTTTTTTTTTTCAGGAAATTATTTTTTTGTTTTTTTTATAGTAAACGCACAGCTACAATACTGACTACTTTACCAAAATTAGTGAAGTACCCCATTGAATTTGTAATATTCCGCCTGCTGATCACCTGGTGATCGCAGGTTGAGAAACACCATTTTAAAGTAAAATGTTTCTCTGTTTGAAAGAGGTTCTTTAGCGACATTTTTAATTTGGTCATTACTTTTGGCCTAACAGAATTGTTTGCTTCCATTAAATCTGTCCGTTCTAGATATTTATCTGGACTTAGTATCATTTCCACTGCACTTCCTAACTTTTGTCTTTCTTGGTTTACAGTTAATCCAGTTTTAGCTCCAGGTTTTTTTTCTTATTTTAGAAGTTTAGCAGTATCACCATTTCCATGTGTCAACACACTTGTATCACAAGCAAAACGTAGTGAATTGACTGTCACTCCTTAAATCGTCATGGCAAGCTCAAATTTTTCATTTACTTTCGATGACTGATTTCTTTGCAAGCAAGGTGGATAGTAAAGATATTAGACTACAACTATTTAACTAAAGCGTGTGTACCATGATTATATACTAGTTTTGAAGCACCAGATTCTCCCGGTATACATTTTTATATGTGACATTTTATAAATTTTCAATAATATTGTCCGATCTAAGAAATTTTTTGCAAGTAGAAGAGATATATGAATGTACTCTTTTCGTTCTTGATACATTTTTAAATAATAATTTTAACCCAATAATTGCATGCTTTATGCCCCGTTTCTCCTGAACCAAATTGATCTTCATCTAGTATCTCTTCGACTTTCAATTTTATTCTTTACTATTGTAACGATCCAGTTAGTTTTGATTCCGTTCAGACCTTGAGATAACAGCCCGGACAAGCCTGCTGGAATGCATGCAGGGTGGGGGTGGGGGCAGGTGCTCTCTGACGGGAGGTTGTGGCACGAGGACAGGAGAAGAGTGCTGTATGACCAGCAGGATGGTGCAAAAGTTGAAGTGAACGTCGCACGTCGGAGTTACTAGTGCATGTACAACAACGGGACGCCTGCCACGTAATGGATGTCACTATGCTACGACAACTGATTATCCTAAGCAAAACCTTTTGCACGTAGTGAAATAACGAGACGCCCTACAATTATTGCAGAGGTCAGTTATCCACAGTGCAAGTACACTTCATTTCGAGTGATCGGCAAATAGGCTAATCATCATTAATATTACCTATAAGCGCCCTGAGATTAAGAACAATTTCACGCTCCACATACAGCCAGGAAATATTTAGTTCCAGAGTTTTATTTTGCTAGTCGAGTATCAGATTATATTTTATTTAATATTTTATTAGTTTATTTGGTTATTTGCTCTAAAAATGTTAGTAACTAAGGTTCAGGACAAAAATCTTTCATTTCTGGTAGTTGATTTAATTAAAGTTTTACAGCCATGAGGGGTATTAAACTATCTTCGTAATTTTCAGAACGTAATATTAAATATCGTACAGTAGTTTTCATATTTCAGATTGTGTTTTGTTAGGTAATTCTATGATAAAGTTTCTTTTAAAAAAATTCTTCGGGAATCTTTCATACAATATGCCTTTTTGATACCACTGTGAATATTGTTTTAATGTTTTCCTATCCAAGAGAATCCAGTATTTTTGAGATGTCACATAAACTCATCTTGATTAGATTGAATTTAAATTTTTAATAATCTGAATCTATCCTTTCATTTGCATTTCGATATCAACATCTTTCTCTTTTACAACACACTGTTGCCCTTGTTATCTCTGTCATATAGATTTTATAAGTAGATATTCAATCACTTATCTCTTTTTTATAAGCTCAAATGAGATTTTCCAGATTCACCTATGGTCGTGAGCAATATTTTGGCTAAATTCTACTTGACTATCGCAAAGGCCGCATTTATTCCACCCAACCGTTGCTTTATTTCTATAATACTACAATTTTTAGCTTTCAATGCACGTCGTGATCATCTGATTTCTAAAATATCTGTTTTATTGTATTATGGCATCATTTTCTGTATGATAGTGCCATCGTCTGTGATTCACCAATCCTTAATTTTATTTTATTTTTATTTCATACTGAAGAAAATCCATTTTGTAATTTGTATGGCGTAAGTGGAGTGGGCTATTCACCGTGACGCTCCTTTCAAAGGAGTGTCAAGTACATCTAGTGGATGAGAGATCATGGTGATCGATTCTGGGTCAAGTGGTCCTTTGATTTGATATTGTGATGTATGCTAGAACGCGGAGTGATACGTGAGACTATACATCTCTGTAACCGGGTAAGGTTGACTAGGACAGAGGCAACTGGAACTGCTCCTCTTAAGTAATCAAATACTTTACAGTAAATGCCGTACTCTCGTAGTTAAAAGCGACTTATTGTTAAATATTGTTTTTTTATCCTTACCAAAACACTGTATTTAAGTCATCGAATGCAGCAAAATGTTTCAGGAGAGTCAAATATAGTACTGTTTATTCGCAACAGATGTAATTAATCACAGTGAGTGTTGGCTCAGTTGACTACACATATGGAACTTATAAGAATACCAATATTCAAGAATTTTACTTATGTGATACTTTAATTAGGTATTCAGTTTAACTTGAAAATACCTTTTTTAATAGCACTATTGGGAACTAAATAAAAAAAAATCCTAGTGTGATGCATTTACTATACAAATAATTGAAGACGTATCAGCAGTTATCTAATTACTTTTGTTACAGATCGAAACAGACATTCGATGTGATGATTTTAGAGCAAATGACGCATCCTTGCTTCTATGGACTTGCACACATGGTTGGTTCTCCGATTCTGATCGGATTCACCTCAATGACCCCCTTACCATCCGTTATGACATCATACGGGAACCCGGACAACCCGGCATATATTCCACAGTGGTTTGTTCCGTACACAGACCATATGAACTTCTGGCAGAGACTAAACAACGCTTATTTGCAGACATATTACAACTACATATATTATTACAAAATTATGCGAACCCACGATGAGATACAGAGGAAATATTTTGGACCCAATGTGCCATCAGTCTATGAAGTTGAAACCAACTTCAGCCTACTTCTGATGAATAACCACTTCAGCGTCAGCTACCCACGACCACAACTGCCAAGCATCGTTGAACTGACTGGACTGCACCTTGAGGCAGAAAGGAAACCACTGCCAAAAGTAAGTAAGAACAAGGCTATATATGTCATCGTGTTATAAATTGGGATACAATTTACTTAAATATGTAGTATACGGACGTCTGAAAATGTAGTGAATTTTTTCTTGACACAGCTGAGAGTCTTGACTTTCCACTTAAATTGATATACCTTATGTCCTTCAAACCTCAACCAAATAAATACCTATTAGAGACTGAGAAAATTGTGGCAAACATGGTTACAATGATTAAATGTTGAATGTCCTAAGCAAGAACTTTCTTTTTTCCATATTCTGATGGTAAAAATTCGTTGCCTGCACAGGACCTCCAGAAATGGCTGGATGACGCCAAGGATGGTGTGGTGTACTTCAGTCTCGGTAGCAATGTGCGCAGCAGCACAATGCCAGAAGACAAGCTCAAGTCGCTGCTGACAGCATTTTCACGGCTGCCACAGAGAGTCCTCTGGAAGTGGGAGACAGACACTCTACCTGGACAGCCAGACAACGTCAGAGTAGGAAAGTGGCTGCCTCAACAGGATATTCTGGGTTCGTGCATCTCTTCTCTTCTAGCGTCTACAACGTAAATCTTAATCCGATCGTTTATGAACGGTAACATTGTCCTTGTGTTTTCAGCTCACCCAAACGTCAGAGTTTTTATTTTCCAAGGTGGTCTGCAAAGTTTTAATGAGGCCGTCTACCACGCAGTTCCTCTCGTTGGAATTCCAATCTTCGCAGATCAACCTCATATCATTGCGAAGGTGGTTCAAGCTGGAATAGGAGTTAAAGTGGAATACCACGACATCACCGAAGATTCTATCTACAATGCTATACGTAGTGTTCTCGATGATGAGAGGTAATAAAACAGTATATGTCGCTAATCTCTCTTAATGAGTCACTTCATTTGCTTTGGTTATAATGCTGTAATACAAATTGTTTTAAAGTATTCAGTGAAATTTTACGATTAAAGTGTTTTTCTTTCATTTGATTAAATTTTTGTAAGAATTTTAAAGTTCAACACTAATACGTACCTTTGAATAGTAATTCCATGACATTTTATATTTGAAGTTATGCAAATGTGGGCTAGCAGCGTTCCTTGTCAGACAAACTGTTCGTAATGATATCACTTCTAAATTCAGATTCTAAAACACTCCCTTCAAGTATTTTTAGTACGAGTTGTTAATTTTATATATTCAATTGCAGTGAGGTATATATGCTAATGGCAATTTTCGTGAATACGTACTTTTTTATCTTAAATTTGTTTACTTTTAAGATTTTTAACTTAAAATTACTTCACTATTTCAGGTAAACTGTTCACCATTTTTCTTTGTGAATTATTCCAGTACCTGGTTTTCTCAACTACAAATCAAATTTTTTCTATTTCCTAATGCCTAAAATCGAGCGCCAGATTGTGGTCAAAAAAATCTCTTCCCTTCCGCGATAGGCCTACTACGTTTAATTCTAGTACCACTATCCAGTACGAGCCTTATCACCAATATAACGCATTATACACGCCAAACACTTTATTCATCCTCCTTCTGTTTTTTCAATGACTCTCAATCTAGCTTCTTTATCGCATCAGCTACTAGTTTGTGCTATGGCAATTTCATCAAATATATCTAAATGCATTCCTTTGAAACCCCTTCCAACTTGTGTACTTCATACCCATAGGATTGGTAGAATATTCTAATAACTATACGATCGAGTTTTGTTAACTCTAATCCTTTACTTCCCTGCTACATCCCGTCGACAGCCTCTCCAGTAAATGAAGGATTTGGAAACCTTTCCCTACCATATACCCAATGTGTCTTTCCTGATAGAAATTTACTATCAAATTTTTTTGCATAATATTTACAATCAACAAAGAAGTTCTCCTGCAGCCTATAATCATAATCAAAACCATTTTTACCTTTGTAACTGATAATCTGATTCTTTCTGTCATTTATCTTATTTTATGTTGACCTTCACAGTTAGATATTCTATATGTATCAACAGGCTCTCTCCAGTTTTGATCCTATTATAAAACATTATGTCATCAGCGAACTTATGACGATAAACAACAGAATACTGCACATCAATGATCCAAATGCACTTCTCTGTACAACTCCTACTTTACATGAACCTCTATTAATGCCCCATTTCCCAGCCCAACTCTGGTTTCTAAATTTTGAGAAGTCCTCCACCAATTTACTTTTTCATACAGTTCAATGGTTTTTACAAATCCGCTACGGAAGTATTAAAGTTGTTGTATGAAGAGTGGAAGAGTCTGATTTAACCATCTCGATAAAACGAGGGAAACTGGAAGATAGCCGCATAGAATACCAAAATCCACGTTTTAATGCGGTATGCATATTTGTGTTTTAATGTTCAATGTTAAGGATTTACGAACGTTGTGATATCTGTATTAAAATTTTATAAACCGTGCGTTACTGAATTTTCCTTATTTTCATATAGAGTTTCTAGTAGCAAGTAACACCGTATGTTAAACCAATGAGCCAAACTATAATTATCATTGCTGTTGTACTTTTGAAGGCAATTCTGCACCGATTTGACGTGGCATGGAATCGAAAAGTGTGTTGTAGGTTTCGTTAGGTACTTGCCACCAGGCATCTATATAAAGGTCACGCAATTACATTAAATTGCGCGCCGTTGGTGCGGAGTTGGTGCCAGATAACATGTCAGCAGTTTGAGATGAAACGAATTTTGTGCCCAAGACACTCCTCAACCCATTGTTGCAGGATCCTAGTCTTGTAGCATGGACAGTTATCCTTCGGAAAGATGACACGAAGCATGAAAAGATGCAAGTTGTCCACAATAATTTTTACGCACTCCATAAATGTTACGGTGTCTTCGAACATTACCATAGATCCTAACGAAGAATTGGTGATTGTCAACTGTAAGACACTATTGCCCCACCACCCTGTGTTCGTGGAGTGGTGCATGATTCGAGCTGGAGGAAGGGCTCGTCCAGATACGACCACCAACTTGGTGTAACAAGAAACGTAATTTATCATACCTAGAGACACGTTTGCATTAATCAACAATCCAATCTCTATTATCTCATGCTCACCGCAATTGTAATTGACGATGTTATCGGATCACCAGAGAAACGTGTAGAGGCGGGCTTCAGCGGAGCCGAACGTTCAGCAATGTGCGTTGAACAGTGTGCTCCAAATCGCTTGTGCCTGCATCAGCATTGAATTCTGGGGAAAGATGTGCCACAAATCGCTTTCTATCCTGCTTTATACAGCAGGCAAGTCTCTGAACTCCATATTCTGTAATAAGGCGTAGACGTCCTCTACCTAATCACCTATTCGTAATTTACCGACCTTCAATCGCTTTCCATAGATGCTCACCAGAGTAGCAAGCAGATATGCCTCAGCTTTTCAGAGATGCTAGTTCCCAGGTGCCGGCCCATAACAACTTTGTACTATATGCGGTTGATAGCACCTCTTGCCACACTCATCGTCGCTAGAATGAACCACACATGTCTATGATCCACTTATATATTTTCCTTACCGTATGACGTACTCGCAACAATCCGTCAATTTTGACTGATTTAGAAGCAAGTTTAATATATTGCGATAAATGAGTTTGCTACGTCCCGCAGGTACTCGTCCAACATGCGGCGGCTGTCTGCGGTGTTCCGCGAGCACCAGGCGGAGTCTCTGCCCAGGGCCGTCTGGTGGGTGGAGTACGTGATCCGACACACTGGAGCCCGCCACCTGCGCAGCGCAGCGCTCGACCTCGCCTGGTGGCAGCTCCTGCTTCTCGACGTGCTGCTCGCTGTCGCCGTAGCGGTCGCCGCGCTCCTCTTCACGCTGTACGCTGTCTCCAGGCTGCTGCTTCGTCGCCTAGGATTCCTCCACAAGACCAAGGACAAGCAGCAATGAGCGCCTATGGAAGGCAGAAACCACGTAGAGGATTTTGGATGATATTTTCGGGGGACAGCCAATTACAAACTGTGAAAAACTCTACAACATTGTACACATTCAGACTTCTCTTGTATATTTAATATTTCCTTTTCGTGGCATTCTTCCAATATAAATTTTTTATTATTTAAACGGAATAATATTTTTGGATTGCAATACATTAGATTTGTTGGCTTTGGTCCTATGTGAGAACACTGTTAAATGTTTGACAGTACATATATTAAGAATCCAATAAGCGATTACCGGCTAGTTAGGATTTCCACCACAAAAGACAGTCAGAAACGGATGTTTTGTACGGAGAGTGCAAGTACACCCGGATTTTTTAAACAGATTTCTCCACATTGTCCGTGGGCTTGTACAGCAAATAATTCTTACGGCACGTTTTTGTGACACTTCCTGTAGTTTAAACTGCTTCTTCAGAAGGAGGGAGTGAAAAACGTGAAATACGCCAACTTGCTTGTTTCCAAGTATGTTGCAGGATTAAATTTGTTAAGAGTTTGCTAAATATGTTGTTTCCAGTTATAAAGATCTATATAAATTCTCAGAAATTTTGTGAAAGAGTTTTGATTGAATGCATTTTCTTCAAATATCACATTATAGCTAACTTTTATTTATTTTTTATAACAAACTGAAAGAGATGTATTTTTTGTATGTTAGATATTACTTTATGAGATCAGAATCACATGTTAATTTTCTTTAGAGTATCACGTCGTGTTTTGGCTATTTTGTACTGCTGGGCCTTTTAAAAATTTCCTAATATTGTCTGCAAAAGCACAGTGAATTTACTATCACATTATACGCTTGTGAGGTGATTGATTTGAATAAGGAGCAGCAAAGGACCAACAATCGACCCTAAAGGGAAACCATAATTTAACTATTTCCTGTTCTGAGTTAACAACATCTGCACAACCTTCGCAGATACACATTACTTTCTATTTTATAGATACAATTTAAATAAAAATTCTGTACTTACCACTGTCACTATAGTGTTGTAATTTACCCAGAAGAATCTTGTCTTATGATCAATAAAATTAAGGGCCTTAGCTAAATCACAGAATATTCCTAGGTAATTTAATTTTTTGCTTATTTTTCCTAACATGTTGCTACAAAAGCTACATGTGCTAACTGTTAGAATACCTTGCCTTATACAAAACTGTATATTTCTGGAAGTCATTATTATCTAGATGCAGTGTACATCCCTCTTTGTGCATTTACAAATATCGCATTCCATTTGAATATACTACACACCTATAAATCAGAACAAGGCTTGACTGTAACATTAATACTCTTCCTTGGATACTTCCAAGCAATAATACCGTTGATAATGTTTTTATTTTATTCTATTTATTTCATTTTATTTTATTGAAATGAAGCACACGCTCCGGTGACAATTTCCTACACACCCTACTAATATTAACAATCTATCATATCAGTTCGATTATTTTTAATTTATCTCTTTATTCGTGCACTGGAAATTCTTAATATGTAACGCTGATTATTTTAGACTTAAAAAAATTAAGTTCATTAATCAGTTTTGCCATTCTAAATTCAATACATCAGAGCATATGTTCAATTTCTGTATTTTCCATCCTGCTTTTGCAAGGCAAACAGTTGCTGCGAATCTCATTTTCATCTTCCATGTTGCAATATTGCCAATGAAAACGAATTACATGATCTATGGTTAAAATCTAGAGTCTTGTGGCAATATTTCAAATTATCTATTATATTATATTAAACATAGATACTTCATTACAAAAATCTAGCAGTATTTTAATAAATTAAGGAATACAGATTTAGTTTGACCATAATATAGACTATGTTTGAGACACTACTTTCATTTCACTGTTTTTCTGTCAAAGTGAATATTAACACGATTTTGTAGCGTCAAAGCAATGGTGCCAGTAACTTCCGCTGTGCATTTTAGTATTGGGTTATATGATGATATCGAACATGTCTCCTGGAAACGACACCCCATGCGTTACACTGAGCCAATAATCGTTGTCATAGTACTACAGTATAACTTAACACGTGAAATTGCAATGAAAATAATATATATTATTTGTATAAGGTGTTTTTTTGTCACAAGCCAATGTCTCCGTCAAAAACTAACCGAAATGTATGAATGAGGTATCATTTTAAAGCTTAAGGTCTCCACTTTCATTACATCATATTTTAAGATGGGTATTTTTCGGAATTCAAGCATTAAAGGGCAAAAATGTCTATATTACTAAAATGTAATTCTTTGTACCACAAACCAATTATCTACCTGCATTCCTAACCGAAATTGATAAATGAAGTATCATTAAAAAAAAAAAAAAACAAGATTCCGCTTCAGTAACATTATTTATTAAGACAGAGATTTTTCGGAATTCGATCCTTAAGGGGCAAAAGTATCAATTTTTCTGCAACGCGAATTTGTGTCATGAGCCATTTATCTCCCTTCACATCTAAACAATATAGAAAAATAAGGTATCATTTAAAGATTAAGGTCTCCACCATGGTCATATCATATTTAAAGAAATGAATCTTATGGCATTCAACTCCTAAAGGGCAAAATTACTATTATTTGCACAACCTTTTTCTTTGATCACGAGCTATTTATCTCTCTTGATCAAGAAATGAGCTATTATTTTAGAGATTAAGGTTTCTACTTTGGTCAAATTATATTTTAAGAAATTATTTTTCCAAATTCAACCCTTAAAGCGGAAAAACATCAATATTTCTACAACGCATTCTTGTGTCACGAGCCATTTATCTCCTGTTATATCTAACCGATATAATAAAAAATGAGGTATAATTTCAAAGAGTAAGATCTCCGCAGTGATTACATCATATTTTAAAATAGGAATTTTTCGGAATTCGACCCTTAATGGGCAAAATTATCATTTTTCCATAATGTATGTTTTTGCGAAGAGATATTTATCTCCCTTGATATCTAACTGTAATCGTGAAATGAGGTATTATTTTAGAGACTAAAGTCTCTGCTTTGGAGATACCATATTTTAAGAAAGGAATTTTTACGAATTCGAACCTTAAAGGGCAAAAGTAACAATATTTCTGCAGCGCGTTTTTGTGCCATTTATCTCCCCTGATATCTATCCGATATAGATAAATGAAGTATCATTATAAATATTATTGCCTCCGCCGTTGTCACATCATATTTTAAGAAATGAATTTTTCGGAACTCGACCGACCCTTAAATGGCAATATTATCTTTATTTCCGTAACGCTTTTTTATCATGAGCCACTTATCTCCCTTGATATCTAAAGGAAATAGATAAACGAGTGATCATAATAAAGATTAATGTCCTCTGCTTTGGTCGCATAATTTCCTAAGACCGAAATTTTTCGGAATTTGACCTTTAAAAGGGTAAAAGTAATACTATGAAATTCACGCATCTTATACAGTTCCCAGCCTAGCCCTAGAGAGCACTAGCATCACAGAGATATTACTGAACTGTTTTCAATGGCATCGAAGTTTGTTATGTACCTAATACAGTAAACAATTGAAACAAATAAATCGGTTCTTCATTCATCCTATTACAAAACCCCAACGTTACTGTTCATTGTAGTCCTGACATTTTCGTACGGGTAATCTAGTTTATTAAATTACAAAAAAAAAAAAAAATATCCTAATAAATTAAATTTCATAATAAAGAAACTAATGATTGTACACAATTTTTGTAGCATGTAAGGGGTCAATACATCCCCGTAATATTTGTAGCAGCGTTGATGAATTTTCTATCCTTCTTGAGCGGTGCTGGTATCTGCACATTCAGCAGCCTTGACGGCTGATGACTCGCGGCAGCTCGTGGCAGCAGTCGCGGGCGAGCCTGGGAGAAGAACATTACGTATGTGGATGTAACACACGCGTTACTAACAGTTAACTCCAGTTTATTCCATTTCGGCAATATTCATCTCAATTAGTCTAACAATTTGTGTTGTAAAAAATTGGCCGTGGTTACTGTGGTCGTTACTTTGTGGGCGTTTTATGATTTTATTAGATTGAGCAACTATCAAGTGGGCAGATCATTATAGAATTATACTGAATTCGTCAGTCTGACACCAGGCGAGTTTAAGTGAATCAGATTCACCAACTGTATTAATTAGTAATCGATGAAGGCTAACATTACTCTTATCAAATAGATAAAATATGTACTTCTTACCTTGTAGGCATATCACTCACATCATAAACGTACATCATACCTGAAACAACTGGGTAACTTACTCTAACTACTGATAAATGATTTGTGAACACCAATGGAATGGATTGAATGAGAGTATTTATTCATTAGATGCGGAAACATAATACATGCGTCCGCATTTCCAGCTAAGTTACGTTGGGTGGAATAACACGCACAGTAGCTCCCAGATTTACCAATGTGGTATCGACC
The DNA here is from genome assembly GCA_031002005.1 of Vandiemenella viatica. Classification (NCBI taxonomy): domain Eukaryota; kingdom Metazoa; phylum Arthropoda; class Insecta; order Orthoptera; family Morabidae; genus Vandiemenella; species Vandiemenella viatica. The sequence continues at coordinate 96,745,172 of JARYHS010008074.1, read as the reverse complement.
ATAATGGAACTAAGTCTTCTTCAGACGTGAGATACTGATTTAACTATGGAATAATTTGGAAACAATGATAACTTTAAGACCGTGAATAACCAATAAAAATCCAACGCGAACATTATAAAACAGAGATGCACGAGACTCAAGTTAAGTTAAACTATGAATTTAGGAATGCATAATAATTCTGGAACTTAAAAGACATACAAGCTATAGAACAGAATGATATACTAATACTACAAGAACACTAGAACACACTATGTCTAACTGCCATGTGGCAGCAGACCGACTCGCAACTATTACCTTGCTACATCGTGTCAGTCACTTCTTCAACTGAGCTGCCAGAGAGCAAGGCAAGATGGCGTCTCCCTTTAAATACCATCAAGTTACTGACGCTAGACGGGGCAATGCTCCATGTGTATGGAATTTGCGACTCAGCGCCTGAAGCCACTTCGGCTGTGCTCTTAATCGGAGCAGCTCTCTCGAATGTTCACGAATCAATCTTACAACATTTATACTCATACCCATAATAATATTTGGACCTTTACAGCGTGGTCATAAGCTACAGTTCAGTGTTTTACGTTCGTGAATTGGAATATACTATGGACTTGTAATAAGTAGGAGCTTACCATCAAGTTACTGACGCTAGACGGGGCAATGCTCCATGTGTATGGAATTTGCGACTCAGCGCCTGATGCCGCTTCGGCTGTGCTCTTAATTGGAGCAGCTCTCTCGAATGTTCACGAATCAATCTTACAACATTTATACTCATACCCATAATAATATTTGGACCTTTACAGCGTGGTCATAAGCTACAGTTCAGTGTTTTACGTTCGTGAATTGGAATATACTATGGACTTCTAATAAGTAGGAGCTTTTCTGGTAGCAACTGCTCTCATTTCGCAAAACCCTTCCACATTTCAATAGATATAACACATTCATGTCTTTGGTTGCCATCATCAGCAAATTTTCTTATACAGTTTGATAATTCTGCGTTATCTAAAGGTTATCTTGTGTCAGACACAAGAAGATCATCATTCTGAAGTAACAAGAAACATCTATAAAAGAATAATAAGATGTTATCTGGTGTATTATTTAATATCAGACCCGACAGACAATAGATCAATAACCACTCGATCAGCCAACATACTCTGGTATCATCTACGTGACCCTGCACCCACACACTAGACATTACCGGTATTACAAAAGTAGTGATCATCAGATCACCGTTTAGGCTATGTTACAAGCATATTAAGTATGTAAAAGAAAAAAAACTAATTTTTTTCGCTGTAAAGTTTATTATAAATAGATACAAAATATAAAAGAAAAATGTATATGATCTTCTCCCGCACAATATTCATTGTTATGGATGAAATAATCTTGACCTTTATAAGCATATAATTTATATACACTTAGACGTCGTTATTGACATTCTTAATTTTTTTTTTTATAGTGGACTTATACACTGCAGATGCATTTTCCCTTTTTGTGCAGCCAATTATGTAGAATGTATATAAATTATTGTAACGTACTATTGGAAATACATTTTAATACATAATCTTACATATATTACATTGCACATTCCACAACTATGTGCAGGGATATTTTGTACAAAATAATTATCAGAATTATTGCAATGTACAAAAACATTTCACTATGTGAATTTTGTCACTACACAACTATGTAAAAAGATAATATGCACAACAGAAACTATAATATTACTGAAATGTACGTAACATATTTTGAGATTGCACACCTATAGAACAAGATAATTTCTACAAAGGAAACTATTAACAATACCGTTGTTTAAAGAAATTTTTACTATATACTTACTGTCTAGCCTCACCTGACGTCTCCAACAAAAAACCGGGCAGCCACCCGGGGTGACTGTCTGGTATCGAATGCCTGCTTGTGTGGCTCTCTCAATGTTTTTCCGTCGTCCCGTAGAGAGAGGGGGTGAGCGAACCAATCAGGGCTTGTTCCGGCGTCTTCTTGGACGACGGCAATGGAACAAGGGAACATTTACATGGCCCTTTAATTGAGCCCATGTACTTGGCATTAAACACTCCTTTCACTGCTGACAAGCTTGGGTTTACACCACAACCTCCATGTACAAAGATAATTGTACAAATGTTTCTAAACAGATTTCAGCCCGACGTAAATGTAGATAAGTGAATATGATGCGTCACTGAGATATTTGCAAGTAATGTGTCCACGTGCTTCATGAGAGGCGGGCTCAAGCCTAATCAGTAGGGTTCGGATCTTTAGGAAAATCATATTTTTTTCCTGCCTTCTTTTTCTGCTGAAATGCTGAAATAAACACTGATTCAACGTTTCTGATTGTATTTAAATGTATTTTATATGGCCTAGCCTATAAATGTATATTCGGGTCATTTTCCTAATTCTGGTCATATTTCAACAATTTTTATTGTCATATGGTCATATTTTGAGGAAAAATCTGGTAATTTTTGATAGAAGTTATAGATCAAGAGAAATTAAGATAATTATTCAAAGAAATATATCCTGTTATACTTTGGAGAAAGAAACGAAACTAATTGTCACTAAATTGTTCAGAATTCACCAGTCAAGAATTAAAGTTATAAATTATTGTCACTCTATAACCGTTAATATTCCGCCCACTTTTTAAATTCGACTATGCAGCAGCAGCATGCCTGTGTCGAGCTGCGCCAATCAATCTCTTACTTGCGACGGTATCGCGGGAGTTGAGTTCACTGCAGTGACCACCGATGAGTTGAGAGGAATCAACTGTCTTCCTATGATTCAGTACGGCGAAACTGCTGCTTAACAGGAAATCCCTCATACAAGGTTTATCGTCCAACCATGAATTTTAGCCAGTAGTGGTTCTCGAAAAAGTGGGACACAGTACCAAAGTTATACTAACGTATGAAGAATGGAGAGTGCTGATTGGATATAGTTTCAGATCTGTTCAACACAGGCAGCTCCCAGACCAACATTCCACTTGGTGAGAACGCAGTCTACTTCCGTACGATTGCCCAAATGCTGAATCTACCAACGGCGTCTTCATCAGCGATTTGACTTGGAAGAACCTCATCGACAGCAGCCTGCAGTGTCCAGCGCCTTGGCCGTCAAGAACAGGTGGGGATACCTAGTTGCAAGATACTACACAGAATTTGTGGACATTTTATCTAGTTAAGTGCTAAGAGACTATCATATGGCCATAGTGCAAAAACTGGTTGATATGTATATTAATGATGTTTATGTGGCTAAAGTGAAGCCCAGTTCGTCACTGGATTATAATCTACTAAAATATGAACTTATTGCATATAAAAATTTACTTGTATTGCCTGTTGTTTACAATGTAGCAATTAAGAATTATAATCCCGGATACAACATGCATTTGAAAAGTATGAATAAAACACATATAGTAAATTTTTCACTTTGTTTTATTTTACCCACTTTCCATTAATAAAACCCTTTATCGAGTTATTTTTCATGAGTTCTTGTAGTGGCATGACGCTTCATCACTTACATACTAATCTTAAGACCGAATCGTAATAGACGCCAACACTCGAAAAGACATATAAGTATGTATGCGGCAATTTCTATGAATTTGATTAAAAACAGTGTGAAAATGTATAAAATCAAGAAGTTTGGTCATGTATAGCAAAAAATGGTAAAAATTGTAAATTTCGTCCATGATTGAAGTCAACGGCCGACATAAAAATGACACCTGCATGTATCAGAATATCATTCATATAATGTGCGTGGATTACAGAAATGTGTGCTATATGGGCGAAAAGAAGTTTCTACTGTAATGGCAGTCTCTAGGTAAACTAAAATGTGGTAATTTTTAACAATATTTCAAATTTTTCTACTAAATAACGAAACATGGTAGAGTTCTGCAGAGTCAGCACACACTTCACGTAACCATCACGATAGACGGGTCGGCGGGAGTGCATTGGATGAAGCCTATATAGTTGTGCATGATACTCCTCCACAAAAGACGTATAATGTATGAATTACCTGTTTGCTCTCGCCTTATTGTCATAACAATAACCTACAGAGTCCACAACCACATTACATCACCATCATGATAGTCCAATCAGAGGAAGTGCACATGGTGACAACTATACATAAAGCTTAGTGTTTGTATCAAACGAGGTGAATCAACGTATATGTACACAGAAACTTACATTAACACAGTTACATATAAGGCAAAGTGAAATTTGCGAAAAAATTGCACAGTTTCAGCAAGTAGCATGAAAATAGTATAAATTCCAGATATTTTATCAAAATCAGCAAAAGATCATGAATACAGGTAAAACATCACTACAATTATGTAATTTCTCTCTACAAAAGATGTCATCGGTTTACATGGTTAGAAGGTGTGCAAAAGATGTCAATTGCAGTTTCATGCATCATACCATACGATGTGTATTGAATGCCTCCACCAAAATAGAAAAACGCACGGTATGATGCGATGTATCATCATAAATGAAACTCATTCTTTTCATGGCCCTATAAGACATCGCACAACTCGAGTAGTACAGCAGACATATCTGTCGAAAGTCACACTAAAGTATTGAAGCTGAACTAAACAGAAGATGACAACATCACAAGTTTCATTAAATAGTATGTTAACAGCACGACCCTTCACACGGCCGAAACATAATGGACTCAACACCAGATGAGACATAAAATGTGTTAGATATAAGTTAGTATGTATCACTTTCGATGAATTTCATTTTAAAAAAGTGTGAAAATAGATAAAAATTCATTAACACTGGTCAAATATAGCAAAAATTGGTTCAAAATTATGCCACTTTCCACTATCAATGAATACGGTTGACATAAGAATTGCATGTTCCTGTATCACACTACCAGACATATAATGTACATGCATGACCGCAGAGGATTACAGAAATGTATACAATTTGGACAAAAAGACGGAAAGTATATGTTTCTTCTGTCATGACAGTCTCCAGATAAATCTGCAGAACTCATACCACACACATCACCTTACCATCATTCAGGTGTCTAAAGTATAATACCAATAGATGTTTGCATTATACAGCAAGGACACGTCACTATATATTGTATGCTTCACCAGAGCATAGACAATGCTGACCGAAATGGAAGCATAAACATTCAGTAAATAAAACAATAATACTGCAAACTGTGCCATCTGTAGTTATTACGATCTGTGGAACAGATCCCGAAGCTGGTTGTTAAGAATCTACTCGTTAAATATCAATATATGTTGAACAGGCGTAAGTAAGTTTCAAATGATTATATTTATTATCATCTCAGTCACGTGTATAATTGAAAACTTCGATTCTCCGCAGTCGCTTGAAACTGATAGTTAAGTTAAATTCAGTATGTAACCAATAGACGGACACTAGGATGTACTTAGGACAAAATATCAAATCCTGTCATTGACCTGCCATTCATCTTGTCAATAGTTTGGCTTTTGTGCATTCTCATCTTTTTGCCTCATATATAAACGATTCACAACTAGATTACTCCACAAAGAACAAACAACTTAAAGCTTACACCATTTGCCAAACAGATTGTAGCGATCATCAACGGAAACGTTAGATTGCATAGAGATCTTGAAAGACGCATTAAAAATATTAATTAGATGATATAAACAGAAGCGACTAGTGTAATCAAAATGTAGTAATTGGCGAAACAGCTTTGAAAAACTAAGTGATGCCGATAAACAAAAATATCATACAAACGTCTGCGATGTGTGTTATCAACACTGATAATAGGGAATGTGACGTTACTCTCCCGAACACTTTGAACGGGCCAATAACACCCACAGATTTTTCACGCTCAATATCTTCAGTTAAAGCAATCAAGCAATCTGAGATGATGGTTTCTTAATTTTCATTCTTAAATGTTACAAATCGCAACATCAAGGTAATGAGCGTTATATAATAATAATTTTATCTCATTAAACAACTGCGAAGAAAGGAATTGCCAGAGCTACGCGCCATTTTTGACGGGATTAGAAGCTATTTTAATATATAGCGACAAATGAGTTTAGGGCTTCCCTCGGGTACTCGTCCAACATACGGCAGCTGTCTGCAGTGTTCCGCGAGCACCAGGCGGAGTCTCTGCCCAGGGCCGTCTGGTGGGTGGAGTACGTGATCCGACACAGTGGAGCCCGCCACCTGCGCAGCGCAGCGCTCGACCTCGCCTGGTGGCAGCTCCTGCTTCTCGACGTGCTGCTCGCTGTCGCCGTAGCGGTCGCCACGGCCCTCTTCACGCTGTACGCTGTCTCCAGGCTGCTGCTTCGTCGCCTAGGGTTCCTCCGCAGGACCAAGGACAAGCAGCAATGAGTGACGGTGCAATGAAAAATCCGCGAAGAATATTTCTTAGCCGATATTTTCGTAGACCAGTTAATAAAAAACTTACAACACTGTAAGCATTCAAACTTCTCTTGCATATTTGATGTTTCCTTTGTTAAGTACCTTGAAATAAAATAAATCGTGAAAGATATAAAGAAAATGTAAACGCTTTTATTTTATTCTCGTAAAATAAAAGTTGTTGTACATCCTTGCGAAGACTCTATAACAATAGTCTCTTTGAAAATTGTGCTGTTTTGGAATTGTTGCACTTTTAGGCTAAATCAAGAAATATTTGGGTTATGAATGAGAGTCACTTCAACAGTTCAATTTTCTGCCAAATCGTGATCTTCATAAATGGAATTGAACTAGTTGCACATAAGAAAATAGTTCCATTCTAAAATCAGAACCCTCCTGTTGAAAGATATTAATAATCTTAAACTCGATATAAGTCTTTGTGAATTATCACTCACCATTGTGTATGTGTCTGCCAAAATTGACAAACAGATGTAAATACTAATAAAATTAATCACGAGATGATTAATATAGGAATTTCATTTTAGTTTCTCATTTCATAAGATGGGACAGAAAGACATTTTCATGAGACAACCTATAATAAAGTGAAAGGAAAAAAAAATTGGATGTATTCTTCAACACTACATATAAAAGTTATTGTTTCATGTAACACGGTTTTAATAGTTTTCTAGTTTTCCGAATGGCGTATTTGTTTTCATCTCCATGAAATGAATATTCTCTGTCATAGGTATAGCCAAGTATTCATCACTTCACCTAAGCAGGATACAACTATACGAACAATAAAAATAAACGAGAAACGTTTCTAGAGAATATTTAATTGAACCATTTCTTTGGGCATTTCAAAAGAGAATTGTAAATATATAAATATATATATTTATTATTATTATTATTACTCCGCGATTCACTAAAAGTGTGTGGCGGAGGGTGCATTGCACCTATCGAAAAGGGTTATGGTTTGGAAGGGTTATAAGGGATATGGCAGGAGGCGCCCATGGGCTATTGTGAGGAACCATCCCCGCATTCGCGTGGAGTGATCTGGTAAAACCATGGAAAACCCCGATCAGGATGGATATATATATATATATATATATATATATATATGTGTGTGTGTGTGTGTGTGTGTGTGTGTGTGTGACATGGAATTTGGGAAGTGGCATATGAAGCTCATTTTATAGCTAACTTTGGGTACAGTTAAATTAGACCACTATGGAGTTAGTGGAAAGCCAGGAAGCAATTTGTATCACTGAAAGATGCTAATACAGGAGATGTTATAAACTCAGAATGGGGTATAGTTAAATGTGGTGTGCCTCAGGGTTAAATTCTTGGCCCTCTGCTGTTCTTAATCTATATAAATGATCTCCCACATATACTAGGTGATAATGAACACATCGTGCTGTTTGCAGATGATACTAGCATAACCTTGAAAGACCCATCAGCACAAAACCTCGAAAACACAGGAAATGATGTTATAAAGAAAATTAACAGGTGGTTTAATGCCAACAAACTAATACTTAATGTAGAAAAGACACAGTTACTTCAGTTTGTTACAAAAAATAAAACAAAGGACAGCTATAATGTGATATCAGAAGGAAAAGCAATCAATGAAAGCAGTTTCACAAAATTCCAGGGTGTATATATAGATGACAAATTTAACTGGAAACAGCATATTCAACAACTTCTTAAAAAACTGAATTCTGCAACATTTTCACTGAGGGTAATATCTAGAATAGCTAACATAGAAACCAGAAAGTTAGTTTATTTTGCATATTTTCATTCCCTGCTCACTTATGGCATCTCATTCTGGGGAAACTCGTCACAAGCACAGAGGGTATTTAAATTGCAAAAGTGTGTTATAAGAACTATTTGTGGAGCAAGCCCACAGGCGTCGTGCAGAAATCTATTTAAAAACCTGGGTGTACTAACAATGCCAGCACAGTATGTGTACTCTGTACTATCATTTGTAGTGGAAAATCCTGAACACTTCAATCTTAATGCTGACAATCATAGCCATAATACTAGGAATAAATATAATATTCACAAGGATTACAAATCACTGTCAATTGTACAGAAAGGGTTAAGATTTACTGGAGCTTCCTTATTCTATGTATTACCAACAGAAATTAAATGTTATCTACAAAAACCCAACTACTTTAAGTCCAAACTGAAAGAGTTTCTGCTTCAGAACCCATTTTACTCTGTGAAAGAATTTTCTTCTTGGAATTTGGTAACTAAGAATGACTGATAAAATAGTATATATGGTGTATGGAAGGGGAAGGGGACAAAATTATGCACAATTACTAAAATGATATATGGTTTTTCCTTCTGTTGAACCTTTTGACAAATGAACTAATTACATAGTTTACAAAATTTCACTCATATATAGTAACTAACATGGGACAGCATGCACTCAAAAACTGCTGTGAAAAATTTTCATACTAACAGGTTTTTAAGTAATTGACTGCTTATGAGTTGTTGGTAATATAATAGATATTGCTAGTAAGTGTGTGTACTGTTCCACATAAATTGCAACTAACATAATAGAATATGTAGTCACAAATTACAGTGAAACTTATCATGGTAACTGGTTGGTAAGAAAATAACTGGTTATTAGATGCTGGTAACAAATGTATACACTGTTCCACATAATAAGTATTAATTAACTAGGGATTGTATTTGTAGATTACAGGAGATATTGGTTATACTAATGGGTTGTTGCTAACTTGTTGTCAATATATAATAATATTATCAATTATATTGTAATTTTGACATTACTAATAAGTGTATGTACTGTTCCACATCTCCGAGATTATTCTCACATGGGATCAAAGTGAACATATCTATCTATCTATCTATCAAGACTAGATTATGAAGAAAGACAGCAGCGTTTTCGAACAGGCTGTTATAGTTCATTCTAACATTACTTACTTGATACTGCGAAAAATTTTGTAGCAATTAATTTCATTAATTGGAAGGTTTCTATTTCTAGCTGTAATTAAATAAAGCTCTGAGAAATTTTTGCAGCTGTAAAAAAAGGAAAAATAATATTTGTTTTATAAAGGCTAATTTTTACAGATAACCAGTTATTTCTTAATCTATAGAAAAGGAGTGGAGTAATTTACCACATACGCAAAGTATTTTTCACCCGCATCATATTTGTGAATTACAGTTTATTGAAGCCCTTATGTGTGATAAATATCATTCCCGCGTCGTTAGCGTATGAAGGACACAAGTTTAAATGTAGATACGTGAATCTGATGTGTCACTGTGAAATCAGCACTTTAATACATCCACATGTTTCATCAGAGCTTAATCAGTCTGTGCAAGTGCTTCAGCCGAGAAACAGTGGGTGAAACCTTTTAACTAGAGAAATTTGTTACAGGTGTTTTTATCTAAACACCTATTGGAACAGCAGGGCAAAACTATACCAGACATAAACGATTCATAAACATTTAATTGTTGCATCGCGTCTGTAAGTAGCTACTGAAAAGTTCTATCTAATTATTTCTTACGCTAGTGTATTATAATGGTACCAGGAGCTGAGGAGTGTTTCAGAAATTTACTTGGTGCGAAATTACTGTACATAGCCAACAATTTTTTAAACTGTTTAATTTGACCAATTATCAAAAGTTTGAAGTTTCTTTAAATGTGTTCCTGTTGAGGCTTTTTTTCATCAGAATTATGATTTTAAAAATTAACTTTGTTCTTAAAGGAAGTTAATTAAATAAAATCGTACGTGTTCATACCAAAAATAATTTCTATGTAATTTTGAGCAACGTGGATTCTTAGTTGAATTTACAAATGCATGCTTGCTTATGCCTTTAACCATTGCTGCTTCAAAATTGTTTCGCCTCATCGCCCACGATACTATATGCACTAGAACACATGAAGTATTATTTATATTTCTAAGTTTTTCTCGCGTTTTATATTCCAGTAAAATCATTGTGCTCGCTCGCGTCTTGAACTCACCGAGTTTGCGAATTATTTGTATGATCATGAAGCGATGAACATTAACTCACATTCACTATAGCGATGTTTCGACATAATTATGTTTGGCGTATTGTATTCGTTTTTTTAAAAGCTTTGGTTTCATTTATTCGGAAATTTACCCAGCCGGAAAATCAATCCAAACTTGGTAGCCCCTACTAACTTGTTCATGATGCACTGGTGAGTCCTTTCACTGCTGGTCCTTCATAGTGCCTTACGTTCTAGATAATTAGCAATACAACACACACAAAATATGGATGATTAAGCTTGTAGCGTATCACCAGGGGGGGGGGGAGAATTATTAATTAATTCTTAATATCTTACGCTATATAGGAAACTATAATTGAATATCAAAATGTAAATTATTCAAATGAGAATTGGATGATTCTGGGATTTGAAAACTGTCACAAAAAGACATTTTAATAAAGATTTTCACAATGGCATCTACAAATCTGAGCGTATTTACCATTACGTTAATAAACAAGAGGTTTTGCAATTTTCTAAGCAACGCTCAGACGTACAATGAGCCCTTTAAATGCAAGCAAACAAGTATAGTTGTACTTTAAAAATCTCACAATTATTCTAATACAAAGTATGTTACCAGTTATGATGATGGCAAACAATAATGAATTTTAATAGGTTGGGACGCCACGAATGATTGACCTGTCATTCGACAGTTACACAGTCTAGCTCATTGGTTTTATCAGATCAGAGCAAGGATCTTTATCTCAGATGCGCTTAAGGGTACAGTACAGTTTCACGGAAGTTGCAGGCTGAATGGCTTCGAAGAAACACATTACCGTTCCACGGCAGGTAGCGCTGAGCGTCGTAACTGGCCACGCCAGCAGTATGCGGCAAATCGCAAGTTAGAAGTCAGTCCAGCACACATGGACTTGTCTGCTCCGGAATGAAATGATCCTGGCTGGCCTCACGACTGGAGGGAAGCCAGGAAGGAAGTGAAGCTCGTCTTTTCTGTCGCCACGGAGGTAAACTCTGACTCCGCCTCTTGTGGCTCGAAGACGACATAGAACATAAAATTCCCCGAATCTTAGTACTATGGTCCCTGTGATTGGCTGACCATCTGACGTCATGTGAATCTGTGCTTCTCTTGGCCACGTTAAGTTTCGGCAAACCTCGGGAGCCGATGTCTCCTTCGGGAGGAAGGAATTCTGTTTACCGGTTGCCCGACAGAAATCCCTAATCCTCTTAACATTCTGCCCAAAAGGCGCCAGCCCGTCTGCCCTTCACTGAAGCGTAAAATCCTTGCCTCTTATCCTTTCAATGTGCATCTTTCGAACATACAGACATCCCAAGAAATGGAAAAATATTCTATTCCTTTACTTTATACACAATAAAAAGTGATATGTAACGGGGAGCTTAGCGAATCGTTACAAGCTGAAGTCTGAGTGACTCTTTGTTTGCTGTATATACCCCTAATCGAAAATAAAACACAATTTGGAATGGAAATAAACAAATTAACAAAATTATTGGATTAGCTGTAAAGAAGCAATGATAAAACGTGTTTAAAATACAGTCACTCCTTCGTATGTTGGGGAAAATCATGAAGATCTCTCATTAAGGGAATGTAGCACCGAAAGGTCGCTAGGATAGGGTTGGAAAAACAATCATTTTTTTTTTCATAAAAATAACTGATTCTTTGAAAAATCAAATTACTATGATTTTTTCAATTTTTTTAGTGCTATAATTCAACCATTATCATTGCAAAACGAAATGCATCTGTAGGCAGCGGAGAAAAGGGGATTCCCATAGCTTTGTTGTTACAGCTGATACTGATAAAACGTGTTTATACGAGTTTTTTAGCTTGATGTGGCTTAAAATTAAAAAAAAAAAAATCCTGGTGGAAGACATAAAGATCCCATATAACAATTCTTTTTGTAGAACAGAGTATTTCATCAAAAACTGAATTCGTAGCTATTTGTAAGAAGTGCAAAAAAGAAATGCAGTGTCTAAATGCGCGAATCAAACGTCAAAATGCAGTCTGTAGAAATGAAAATCGGATGTTACTGAAGTTGGTACTTTTGTGATGGTTATAACAATATACTTATGGGAATCTAGTCCCAACAGTCTATCTAATTTAGTAGTGAAAAAACTTAAAACCATAACTCATTTGTTTTCTCGTCGGCCTAAATTTTGTTTTAATTAATCGATTTCTTTACAGCTAAAGTATATTATTACTACTTAAAAAGTTTATGTACAGACATCTATCCTATTCATGTACAACCTCTTGTCATAGCCAGCCACCCTAGGCATAAAATACTGAGAAAAATAGGTAAATACTTTTTTCGAATAACGACACGAAATTATCACTACTGTCCCAGCCCAGTAAATCTTCATTAAATGACGTTAATTGCACTCTACTTCAAATTAAGAAGAATAAATATAGAAACTTGAGCCATTTTTAGTAAAAACTTCAAAATATAACAAAGAAGAATCAGACAAACAAATAGCAAGGGCCATGTTTACTGCAGAACATTCTCAAGTAAAAAAAAAAAAAAAAATTAGATGAACTATACCTAGAAGAAACATATTTCGCAAACCTAAAAATGATTTTGTTAATTTGTTTATTGATGGTTCGTCAAATCTGCATAATGAACAGAATATTTGCGCCACTATTACAATAGAGCAAAGTGAAATATTTCTGTTTGACATCATAGACACATTTGAAAAGCCACATGCGTCTTAATATCTTACTGAACTTGATATGGCTCTAATAGAGCGTCTGAAATCTCAGTATAATTGCAGGTTTGAAGTTTTTTTAACAGATAATGCTGCCGCTATTGCCAATATGGGTAGAGACATTCAAACTGAAAATACTTTAACATATTGCTGTTCAGCAGTTACTGAACTTACTATCAAAGGAGTTTGAAATGTAAATACAAAGAAGCATTTTGTACAAATTGTCAAACATTTCCGAAACAATCAAGCTGCAAACGTGAAAAAGAAGGTGGAAAAGCTTTGGTACGGCTACAAAACGTTCGTTGGCTGATTGTTTTGAAGTGTACATTACTGAATGGTAAATTGTTTTGAAGATTTGTGAAGAGAACAGAAATGTAATAGACACAAAAAGTCTAAAACGTGGTAATAAAAAAAAGTTTGTTGAAAAATTTCAGTAAATACTGAAACCAATAATAATCACACTGGGTACTCTACAAAAAAGTAATGCATCTCTGTCAAAAGCAGTAAAGGCATGGAAAAAGACTTGAAGACAAAATTGAGGAAACTAACATTAGCTATAAATTTAAGTTCAAAAATAGATTCAACCAAGTTATGACGCCCAGCCACTTTTTGGCGCATTTATTAGGCCCAACTAAAACTGAATTCAGAGTGACAGAAGTAGAGGAAGAAAGTGTATTGGAGGAAGCTAGAACTCAATATAATGATTCAGGTTTACTGCAAATAATTATAAAATTAAAATCGCAATCAAAGCTCTTCAAATCTGTGATGCTTACTGAAGAAGTTTTTAAAAAAATATTAGTGCTCTGGAGTGGTGTATGTCACGAAAACATATTTATAATAAAGAGGAATAATACCATTCATACGCAATTTTCAGCCAACCATTTAGAATCTTTGGAAAACATATTTATAATAAAGAGGAATTATCCCATTCATACCCAATTTTGAGGCAACTATTTGGAATTTTTCATCATGAGCGTCAGTGGGTAGAATATTTCTACCTTCGGACTTGTCCAGTCTAATTTACGAAATAGGTTGGGACAGAGAATGCTGGAAAATTATTGTTTCTTTTTAGTATTACAGTTCCTACTTTGATTAGTCCAATAAATGACAATTTGATTAAATCCCTGATTTTTATTGATAAATCATTAGGCTCATATTCAAAGAAAGTGCACGAGTAGAAGAAGAGTAATCATATTTGCTCGTTTAAAGTTTGCAGTAGGGATAAATGACTATACTCATGTGAGTAAAGAGAGCTTCGTTCCGACTCACCGGCCAAAAGAAGTTGCTACAAACTTGGGCAGTTGGTTAAACCAGTCGGTAGTTATTGCACTATGGAAATTTGCAGCCTTTATGTCACAGTCTCCAAAAAATAATCCTATTATTCTCTTTGGGAACAAGTGTTGTTCCTTCCTCTGATAAAAATGCTGTATTTTGGACTAGTGTGATAATCTGTTCAATCAAGTCGATTTAACTCTTTCTATAAAACGTTTAAAACTCTAAGGCAGTTAAGAGGATCTGGAATGCTAACGACGAGACCGTTAGTAAGTATTGTGAAGCTGCAATAATCCGGAACGACTGATTCCAAAAGGCCTGCCACGGAGAAACTTTGCAATGTTTAAATACTTCAGCTTTCTTATTCTCCAACCTCTCAAGTGTTAAAACCTGTTTCGTGTGGTAAAAGTGATGTTAAAACATCAAATTGTAGTCGAAAAGTAAAAGTATGTTACTTAAACTGAATAATGTCAACGTTAAGAATAAAGAACATATTTCCGTATCTCACTGCTATGTCAAAACCAATTTTAGTTACCATTGTACAAATATATTCAGGATAGCCTGGTAGAGCCTATCCATTCCAATATTTGACGATATGAAGGTTGAACGTAATGGCTCAAGATGAAAGCGGAATCAGGGGATTTAGTCAGCAGAGGAGACCTTGGTTCATGAGTCTCTTCTTCGTCTTTGTCATTCAGTTTGTCTGTCCGGGAGAGCTGTTAATTGATGTCTTTGTTTAAGTCTCACGTAGTGGAATAAGTGTTGATTACTATTACATGTCTGAGATCTTTAATATGGAGCAAATGTAACTGAAAATATCTAGAAGATACTCCATAAATTGTTTATTAAGATGTATAGAGTTCTCATACTGAACAATTGGGTTGCAGAATCACTTCAAGAAGTTAATTTTTGCTATTGCAAGGAAATAAGAAAGTTGTAAAACATCGTTATTTGTATATGTATTTCGAAAAGCCTTTCAGTACAAAAAGTTTCTAAAAATATTATGTCACTTGATATAATTGCTCACCATCATGAAAATCATTCGTTAGTCGGGCTAGGTCCATTCTATACTGTATCTTATATACTCGTTTTATTCCTGGAAGGCAAGCTTTCGTCGGAAGCCCAACGAAATGTGTTAATGAATGGATGGGAGAGATAAGTTTTTTCCCGGCGTATGACTGACAAAAATTCTTCACGTGTATTCTGCCGGATAAGTTATTCTGTCCACAACAAGCGATGACATCTCACCTGACGAAGGCAGCGGAGGTTGCTGCAGAATCGTTGTGGACAGAATAACTTATCCGGCAGAATACCCGAGAAGAACTTTTGTCAACTAATAGCTCCTATAATCTCGTCAGCGATCCAACTGGTGGAAACAGCTGATACATGGAGGGGGAAGAGGATTTTCGAGAAACAACAGGGAGCTTCGGGTCTCGAGGCACATGGTTTGGAACGACTAATGGCAGATAGCCAGCAGGTAGAATCAAGTTTGATAACAGAATATTCCGGTATCCGATGTTAGCACAAGTTTGGTAATTGATCTTGTAGTACAGTGATATGTGCTGCGCAGTATTCGAGTGCAGGTGAGTCGGTCGTTTACCAATACAATCGTGATGAAGGTGTGCGCTCATGGGAAACGAATGGAAGAGTAATTAAACATCGTTGCACAATCCAGCTCACAGTTGTATCGAAACGATCCTGGTGACGAAAGTTACTCAGATAACTGTTAGATTGCCGTCGATGAGATAACATCATTTATGTTTCTCATTGATAATTCTAATCAATGACACTCAGTAAATCATTCAATTAAAAAAAGTGTCGTATGTACATGTGGGTGTACAATTATTGCCCTTAGAATTTATGTATGATTGAGTTGACGGTAATTTATTGTTAAATACAATATTACATTAATTTTTATGTGACGTCAAACTAACATCTCAATATTTTTTATTCCTTTCAATTTTTAAATAAATATCCAATATTGGATTAACATAATTGTTTGTCTAATATTGGAAGGTATCATCTTGTAATTATACACGATATATATGTGCCTGAAGAGTCACGTGAGGAGTCGAGAGCGAGACTCGAGGAGTTGCGGTCGCGTTTGCCGGGAGGCAAGTCATGTGTTATGCGCGGTTACGACAAAACGCGAAGTATGAATTAATTAGTGCTGGATATAGTGAGATAATGTTCGGCATGGTGCCGGGTTGATTAAATAGTTTAGAACAGTGAAAGTAGGCGGAGAAACACTTCTTTGTAAGAAACAGTGTGTGTGACCTCGCGTGATTAATAACTGTTGGTGATCGAACTCATTATCGAGTTGGTGCCAGTGTTAACAAACGCAGGAACCTGCATCTCGGAAATACGAAGTTCAGATATAAAAATTGGCCGTCATATAGTAGAGTGGTAGTCACAGGAAACACTGAAGACGATTAAAATGTTTGTTGTTTTGCACCAGCTTCTGACTTCTTATTTTGATAACATAAAACATTTCAGAACCCTTTCCAACATTCTGTTGGTGGCGACCACGTCCGAAATTGCAGTCTTCAAAAGTGTGGGTGCATAATAAATAATTAATGGAAACGTCTAGAAACCCTTTATTATCCTGTTCAGTCAATTTTTAAGAACTTACATTCTCTAACTCTCAAGGATAAAAATATTATTGATAATAATCGATTTCATAAAAATTAATAATACTAGCGTTTTCATAAATTAATTACATTACGGTACGTAATCATTGTAACTAAATTAGGGATGTAAAATCACGACGTAGACAGAAGGATGGTGAAGAGAGTCATGGGAGTGTACAAGGCATATACTGGTGGATGGAAATAGATGACCATGATCACATGATAGCACTCGATATCAGGCACTAGAATGTGGGAAGTTTCTTTCATGGGGTAGGAGGTCAGGGACTGGAATAAGTTACCAAGAAATATGATGAATAATTTACCAAAAACGCTGAAAGACTTTAAAATGGAAATTTTAATGTTACAAAAGTAGGTAGGTACAAGAAAGGGAAAAAAAGGGTGAAAAGGAAAATTGCCACCGGAGTGTGTACTCTATTGCCATCAAATTAAATCAAAGTCGTAATTTACTAGGCGAAGCAACTGGTAATGCTTAGGAGGCTATAGGCTTCCGTGCAACAGCAGATAACTTCTCCCACGGCTCTTTCAGAGTCTCTGTACTGGTCACATAAGGGCCATAAATTACGTGAGGTGTTTTTCCAGATTTCCAGACCCCCCCCCCCCCTTTTGGTGAGATTTGGCCGCCCCCGCCCCATTTCTGGTGAGATCTGGTCCGTGAGAACCCCACCCCCCCTCGTAATCGCCCTCCAAACTTTTGGAGACCTTCTTTTTTTTTGTCTCATCCTTCAAAATCCGGTCACAATCCCACTTTTAGCCGAAATACCCCTAAAATGGACATTCGCGCAATTCGTAGACCTTCTTTTTAGCTCTACAGTCCAAATTTTTTTCCCAAAACCTCACGTGAGTTTTCCGTAGCCCCCCCTCCCTTGGTGAGGTTTCGCCTGACCCCCCCCCCCCACCTCCCCTATATCCCTATGTCACCTCACGTGATTAATGGACGCTCCCTAACGAGGCGGATAGGTTCATCTAGTTGTAGCTTTCAGTGTCAATATTAAGAAGTGTTAGCTGAAAGCATATTATCGACACTACCTGCTGTAATATAATTGAGATGCATTGGTTCTGAGGTGTGTGAGACTAATTAATTTATCTTTCTATTGCCAAAAGCATGTGAGATAATTCTAGCTAGCAAGATGTCTCTATAATGATTGGAGTATTATGAAGGTGCAGTTTGAAAATTCCTACAGCTGTGCTTGGGTGGCATTAGTGTCATCCAGTACAGATTTGTTATAAAGGCGCCTACAGACGACCCGATTTCGGTCCCAATCTACAGGGGAAATCCGTCGGGCAATCATACGGGGCTTTCCTCCTCACGTAACAATTTCGCTCCCGATTTTAGTTTACATTGGGATCGTGTGGTTGGAAGACCTAAGCGCTTAACAATGGCTCATTTTATTTCAAAACAACAAAGAGTTAGCATGGTATTAACAATAGTCTGTACCTCCTACAGTTTGTACAAAACGAAAAAGAACATATTGGGTGAAAAGGTGGCTTTTATTAAGGAAAAATCTATCCCACATGAAAATTTTGAGGAGTTTAGAACCGGAAGATTTTACGAATTTTCTGAGAGTGAATTCTGAAAGTTTTGCAGAGATACTCAGACTAGTGACCCCTTATATAAAATAGAAAAATACCTTAATGCGAAATAATAAGTGCCAGAGAACGATTAAACGTTACTCTGTGTTTTTTAGTAAGTGGAAAAATAAGTGAAGATTTGAAATTTAGTTCGCTGACTTCACCACAAATGCTTGCGGACATTATTCCCGAAACATGTTGGCGTATCTACAAATGTCTGAAACACTACATTAAGATAAGAAGTAAAGGTATAAGAAGTATAAGTAGTATATATACGTAAAACTTTTATTTAACAATTACTATTTAAGCTGTGATTTAATACAGAAACTAGTAATATTAATTAAAACTAAAAAGTAGGAATCTAATCTAGGAAGTACAACAAATTCAAAATTATATAGTAATGAAATTTCCGAAGTTAATATTTATTTTCTATGTCTGATGATTAAAAAAATCTTTCATCTGGAAACTATTGCCTAGTGCAATAACAGGTGTTTCATTATTAATATCACCAGAACTTAATCAGGATAGATCATAGCTTTCAACTGTAAATGAACACTGGGAAAAGAATTGGGAGGATGGCTTTTGTGACACACGTAGTAGTGATGTTGGATGATAGTTTTGAAATGAATATTGCAAGGGCGGCAAATCAGATGATGAATGTGGAGATAATTCAGGAGGATACCGAAATTGCTCTGTAGATGACTGAACTTTGTACATGCTATAAGGGAGTTCTAAATAGATACAAGATTCCATAGTTAACCTTCCAGCTTTAGCATAAAAAATAGCATCTGATATAAATTTATTGGCAATTGCTATCTGGTCCTTATTTAGGTCTTTTAATTGAATGCCGACTTATTTTCCCACGATCTCCCATTCATCTTCCTTTGAATTTAATAGACATTGGGCAGAATCTCTGAGCTCTTCTTGTTTTATGGCAATATTTATTCTTGGTTTCTTCTTTTTAAATGGAATTCTTTCTTGTGCTTGAGCTGCTGCTTCTTGATTTTCAAATGCTTACCAAAGGGACGGTACATACATGTCTTCTGTGCCACTTCCCGTTTGCATACATGATTTCATCTGTAAATACAAAGCACATTATTAATGAAATTATATTTTTTTATTCAGATTTCAGATAAGGCAGAATTTAGTTCTACACAATCTGTTTTGGAAACTTGTTGATTAAATAAATCAATTTGTAAAATTCAATCCGTTACTTTTCCTTTAAAATAATTTAAATTGAACAACATTCAATAAATACATTTATTGTAAAAGATATTTATTTCTGTTCTTTTATCTATTACCCTTATGTTCCTCTAAGAATTATTATCTGCTATAAATATAATTTACATTTCATAAAACAATAATTATTTAGGTATTTGAGCCTTTACTTACCTATTTTAACTCACGCGAGTAAGTTGTTCGCATATTTTTTTTTCAGAACTGCAACTATTGGTTCCTAGTCCAATAATTTGTAAATTTCTAGCAAAACTCTAAATCCTTCTTCCCGCATGTTGTGGTTCATGTAAGTTTTGTTGAATTTGTCCCATTACTTCAAAAATATTAGTCCACACCTCTTTCTATTTAGACATTTCTGACGATACACACACCAATGGCACGAAACGCACTCGTTCGCTGCTCAAAGCCAGGCCGTATTTCAACCTAACCACGATTTCTATGACAAAACTAAACTGTTTAGGTTGAAATGATCCCTGTACCTATAATTTTTATGTTATTTTAGCAGTGCTGAAAGCATTTAGCAGTTGCTCAGCCTTTCATATTTCGGCATTTTTAATTAAATTCCTGGCGACTTTTCCGGGATGTATGATCGCAAAACGTGAAGAGGACATCTTGACGAAGCGACTGATGTAAATTTCAGCAGGTTAGTAACAGTTTCTCGCAGGTACCGAAAGTGGTGCAGTTCCCAAAATATTTAATAAAAGCACAAGAAACTAACGAATGGGCTATTTCATTTTCAATTCAAAGAATAGAAATAGCTGAAAATTAATCTTGTGTCATCGAATTCCTCAAATATGTTTTAACATTTTTTAACCATGAAAAACTTCTTTCTGCTGACGCAAATGTATTAAGTGTGGCGGCAATAATTCTCAAGACTACTTCGACAGTGGGGTACACTTCAGTAATTCAGTAATTATTTTTTCTGTTGTGTATGTCATCACTGTGATAACGCGGTCGTTTTCTTCATACAGTTCTAGTCCATCAATATCAGCTATTTCTCCTGTTATTATACGAATGTGACAGTCACCAAATCTAATTAAGAAATTTTGATTAGTTAGTAATTAATATATGCTTTACCATCAATTAAACAAGTTTACTTTATTGTTACACTAACAGCTGAAGATAAAATAATTTTTTTAAACATGAACTTTAATCAACTTGGGTAGCTGCGCGAGGCCCCTTCAAGAGCGAGGCCCTGGGCGATTGCCCTGTTCGCCACCCCCAAAGGCCGCCTCTGCAAAAGTCAGTTTTGATAATTGTCTACGCAGGCAAAATAGTTATTTATATTCAAAGTAGATGAACCATACTACTCGGAACAAAGGTTTATTTTCAACGAATTCACGCCTAACAATAGAAAAAATAGTTTGAACAATGGGCTTCCTGTGATCCACTAAACAAGCGCTTCAGTCGGCCGCGATAATCCATTCATTGAGTTTGGTCGATGATTACGCTGTATTTCTGCGTGTTAGTAGTGATTTGTGTGTTGCTATTGCTTTAGGCGAGCTTCAAGGTAAGTTTACGCATGATTTTTCCGTGTTACAGTAGCATCATTAAAACAGAACGAGATTATTTTTAATTAAAAAAAAACTACTGAGCCAATTTCATGTTGAGTTTTAGTTCATTATACCACATTATACCGATTTCTTACTATATTTATTTGAAAGAGCTTATTAGCTACAAGAAATACCTTCATTTGTTTGCGCATATTTGCGACACCCATACAACTTTTCTTTATTTTCAGCATGACTGCACAAATTTCGCTTACAGAATTTTTCGACGTATGGTTTGCTAACGCAAAACAATCAATCTCTAACTTTCAATTTAAATATAAATGAGTCTCAAATAGAAGCTGTTACATTTTTAAGCTCAGTAGAATAAAAGTCAGGTTTTTTTTTCTATAGCCAGCCCCACAAATAAGGTGTCTATTTTCGTTATTTTTCCGCTGTAGGCTTTTACATAATGTTCCCGATTTTGTATTCAAAATGAAATTTCATTAATAACAAGAAATGACCAGCAACATACAATAAAAATTGTTGAAAACTTGGATAATAGGAAACGCTCCATTCCTAGCCCCAGCGTTTACAGACGTGTGACATCACTCAAGCGACAACCAATCCTAGAGCGTTTTCTGTCACGTGACCAGAGGTAAGAAAAGTATAATTTTTATTTCGCTTTTTTATTAAAACTAATCCACTTTTCTTTTCAAAATTTAAAAAATTAGCTTCCTGAAGCATTAATCTATGAGAATGAGTTCAATTTATAATATTTTTTTAATATTGTCAAATAGCCTATTGTCTCAATCGTTGCAATCACGCTACGCACGTCTCAATTTGCTCCCTGTCTCCAGGGACTATCTGTAAATTGTTTGGTCGGGCTCTGCCGATCTCCCGATATCGGGAGCAACATACCCAATTAGCCTCCTCACGCGCCAATCTGCAGGGACTCTGCCGGATTGTCCCTGTCGAATGGGACCGAAATTGCCTCGCGTGTAGCCGCCCTAACTTATCTCACCTAGACCAGTGCACTGACAGAGTGTAAGGCGGTTAACAACATTTCTACTCAAGCTACTGTAGCTGAATAACTCAGAGTTAATATTCAATTTTCATTGCGCCCCTTAAAAAATTCAGTATTATCATTCGGTACCGCTATGTGGATAACTCATGCGTTGGTTCCTACTTACGAATACTAACTTGTTACTGCAAGGCATATTACTTCACCTCAAATAACAGAAATAAATTATCACGAACTTGACTGAATTCTTCACTCACTATATTTCAACTTTTTCCTATATGTTAATATTTAACAGTTGTTACAAGTGATATCAATATCGGTTAGAATATGCATGAAGGGAATTGTGAAAGTCGTAACTCCAGCGATAAATCTCAGAATAAGATTTACGGCGGACGCTAATTTCTATCGAGAACTGGACAGAATAGTGCGTGATTCAATCAACATTTTTTTGCTAACGACATTACGCCTCGTCGACGTCGAGGTCATTATAGGCGAAAGGACTGGGGACGAGGAACGGGAAGCAATTCGACCATGGCATTTGGAAGGAAGCATCCCGACATTCGCCTTGAGTAATTTGGGGAAACCATTGAAAACCCAAATCTGGATGTCCGGATATGGATTCGAACCCGCGTTCTCCCGAATGCAACATCAACATTTCCTATTATTTGTATATAAGAGTGACTTTATTGTACCCAACATTTTCGATAACCACCAATGGTTCAAACTCCAGTTTCGATGACAGATCGACAGTAAGCCATTTGGTACAGCTGCTATTTACGTTTTTCGATAACGGAAACAAAAGCACTTCATTATAGATTTCAGCAGACTGTACTAAGTCGTCTGGTTCTAATTGATTATAACAATTAAAATTGATGATAACAGATAAAACACACCAATAATTGTAGTAATAATATTTATAACAATTAGTAATAAGTTAGCATTGACATAAGGTCGTCGTTAGGAATTGTGTAGTTGATATCATTTGACTCACAAGGTCGATTTGGGAGTGGCAGTTTGACAGGAGAAATGTCAAATTTTTTTTCCACCGTTGGTACGTCACGGAAAGTGCCGGCGTATATACACGTCTTTGTCCACCAGCTTAACGTCTCTTTATAACCTTCAAACAGGCAAAGGGCATGACATCATCTAAAGATATGTTATCAGATTGCGGAAATAAGCTGTATTTAGGGGTGTGGTATCGTCCCACATCTACAACAAATATTATGAACTCAGTCTTACATTGTATCAAGGTTCATTTCTCATAGCAAACCTATCGTAGTATAGGTAGGAACAGATGTTTCTTCTTAGTCTAGTTGATAGTGAACTATACTACATTCAGTTTGCTCTCTTGGATTCATCTAATTATTTTATCCACTTGTAAATCATTTAGTATAATGAAATATTAGCTTCATTTGAACTGGAGATGCTTGGTATATCAAGAAATTATTTGTTAAAGTTGGTTGACCCACCGCTATGAAGACTCACTCTGCTGCCCATATGCTGCTGCTCACTGTAGCGTTGTTGTTGTGTTGTGGGCACACCGCCCGCATCCTGGGTGTGGTGCCTACGGCGTCCATCAGCCATCAATTGCCCTTCAGACTAATCGCACTGGAGCTAGCAAGAAGGGGACACGAGGTCACCGTAATAACATCAGACCCCATCAAGGTAATTTTCTCATATTTCATTTACTTCAAATATGTTAGTATAAAGTAATTATACAAAATATATATTTTTAAATTGAGCTCCGATATTTCTTTCATGGCATCCGCGAACCATTATTGCACCCGCTATTGGTAGTTTTTGTTTAGTACTGTGTTTGACTTGTGTTTCTGAGTTAAGTGGTTATAGTGTAAACAAAATTGTAGATTAAAAATATAAAAACACGCTTTCGTAGTAATGTGAACTAAAGGGTTAAAAATATTCTTTAAATATAAAGATTTTGTTTAACAGTGATAGGACGTCCCACAATTCAGGATAAATTGATTTTTTTAAATAAGCTTAAAGAATAAAGTCACTGATTACAAAATTAACTTTAATGTAAAAAAGCATGGGGTGCTATAAAAGTTATCTTATATTTTTTGTCGTTGACTGTTTGTAAAGGTAGAATCACTGTCAAAAGTTGTGTAGAGAGCACCCCACGCTTTTTTACATTAAAGTTAATTTTGTAATCAGTGACTTTATTCTTTAAGCTTATTCAAAAAAATTAATTTATCGTGAATTGTGGGACGTCCTATCACTGTTAAACAAAATCTTTATATTTAAAGATTATTTTTAACCTTTTAGTTCACAATACTACGAAAGCGTGTTTTTAGATTTTTAGACTACAATTTTTTTTTTAACTTTTTAGTTCAGATAGTTTCAAAAGTATGTTTCCTACTGTTGTCTTTTCTTCGCCGATCTCTCTTTTTCTTTGTGTTGTAGTTTCATTTTAATTATTATTTCGACGAGTTAAATACGATTAAATGGTCAGCTCAGCCAGACGTCCAATAGCAGGGTAAATGTCGAAGACTACTCTTCTTTAATAGTACGAAGTAATGTTTCGAATACTCACTATTCAACATCACGTTAACCGACAGCAGACAGATAAACCTTTCTGGATAGGAGACAGTGGAAGACGATCGTCTTCAGAAACCAAGGCTTGTAAATCACACCCGGGAAACTGGAGATGGTCCCCAACGATGATGATGATGATGATGGCTATATTTGTCGGGAAATCTCCGATGGGTCTGGCCGCCAAATGAAGTAGGTTTCTCGAATCGCGCCTGTACACTAATGCCGCGGCTGCATTTGCCTAATTCGGTAATCCCATCAAGTGTAGGGTACGTACAGTTTAACTTGAAATCCGAAGCATGAATTATCCTAATCTTTTCCATTTATAATATTCGCAAAAGTTCGAACCGAAATCGGGATTCGATCAGGGAACGTCTGTTCGCCAGTCACGCGCCTTAACCAGATGGGCCACAAAGGCGATGCGGAAAGTGGGTGAAAATGAGCCACATCTGTCATAAGACGGTTAAATCACTTTAGTGTTCTTACTGTCAAAGAAATGAGTTTACCAAGACGTAGATACGAAATTATTAAATTGTCATCGGTTCTTAATACAAGTACAAAATTTCAGACAATTCGGACTTTCTGAAGTGGGTGAAAACTGAATTGAAATTTTCCATTACATTCAACCACTTTTAAGTTGTTTCTGACAACGCGGTGAGAGTGAAATTATTGAATTTTTATCGGTTCTTAATAAGTGTACAAAATTTCAAACGTCAGGGTGCGGGTAAACACTGAGATGAAAGATTCCCTTACACGCAGCCATTTTTCTATTGTTGCCGTCAAAGTAATGAGAATAGCAGGACGTTGCTAAGGCTGCTTTTCCACTACGCGGCTAGTCGCGGGCGAACGCTGTCGCTAGCGGCTAGTTTTGTAGCGACTGTTGTAGCGACTGCGCGCGCGCCTGTGTTCCCCAAACCAGCTCATTTTCAAAATGGATGTCGACGAAATACATGATGTTAATAAAAGAAAACGAAAATATAGATTTGGATACAACCTTTGTTTTTTGCATTGATGTCGGAGCTTACGGAAAATGCAGTGTCGTATCTATATTTCGATATAATATATACTATAAAAAGAACACACCGATACGTTACGTTTTCGTCGGTGATGATCCTTTCTAACTAACTGATAATGTTTTGCGTCCGTAAAGAGGGCGAACTTTGACAACAAAAAATAGTTTTTAACTGCTGGTAAGGCGATAAATTTGGTATAATTAATTAAATTAAATTGCAATAGAGCGCACGCTCCGGTGGCAATTTCCCCTCTTCCTGCATCCACCTACATTCGCACTCTACATATTTTAACTTTATATTCTTTCAACTTTTTGGTAAATTATTCATCATTTCTCTTGGTAACTTATTCCAATCCCTGACACCCTTACCTAAAGAAGAGAATCTTCCCACACCCTTGTGCCTGAAATCGAGTCCCAGCTTGTGGTCATGGTCATCTTTTCCCTTCCATGCATTACTTTTCATTCTTACACCAATATCTTTCCATGTCTCCTCACCAATATACGAGTTGTACACACCCATTACTTGCAATTAATCCCATTCCATCTCTTTTCAAATGGCGTATATTTTACAGAGCTTTAAACGCATACATAGATTTTTCTATAGATAGCATAAGCTACGTTTATTTTGCGTAATTTTGTGCGTGAGAGATTGCTGTATTGTCAACGGAGGCCCGCCGCTAGCTGTTTGAGCGCCCGCGTGCAATCCTGATTATGCCGCCCCCCGTCTAACTACAGCCGTGGTGGAACTAGGAAATTTCCGAACCGGGTCAAAAAACTGTGATATTGCCGCCCCTTCCAACATTATTTGCCGCCCCCATTGTTGCCAACCCAAGTGTCGCCGACCGCCCGAACAGCTGTTGAGCTAAAATAAAAAAATCTCCGCGGGGACAATGGAGTGGTAATTATCGCTGGGTGTGCAATTTTTTCTGCTTTTACTGTCATTGTAATGAGAATATCAAAATATAGCTAAGAAATTATTGTATTGTAATTAGTTATCAATACATGAGCAAAATTTCAAACAATTCGGACATCTGGAATTGGGTTAAAATTAAATTGCAAAATTTCACGACATGCAATCATTTTTCTGTTGTTACTGTCAAAGTAATGAGAATAGCAGGATATAGCTATGAAATTATTGTATTGTCACCGGTTCTTAATATGTGTGCCAAATTTCAAATGTAAAATTCTGTTACATTCATTTATACATACATACAAGTCAAGCTAATATAAAGCGTGTAAAAAAATATCTTTGGTTCTTAGAGAATTCAGTTTAATCACTTGTAGCTGGTTTAAGTGCTGCGAAAATATATATCAGTTCCCTTTTAAAGAAGTGAAGTAAAATAAGACTCGAAAGAAACTGGAATTTATAATACTTAAGGGAGGATGTTTGTGCTTGTTACCTGTTACAATCATTGAGAACTGCCGTCATAAGGTTACTAATAATTAATCGCTCTAACGTTACATTCGATTAATGGCACTTGATAGATAATTTACTTGAACATGTTAACTCTTATAATAAGTGTCCAAATGAGATAAATACTCATAAGACATTATTTTTACGACATTTATATTTGGTTCATGCATGTAAGCTGGAGCAAGACCCGTTTATTTAACAGCTTGAGAAGAACATTGTTGCACTAAGTTAGAAGCATCACGAATTGAAATATGAAAATGTGTGAGGTGTTTAAATTGTACAATTTAACTGAGAGAACTAAAATGTAAGGAAACATTCATATCTGAAAATTTCGATTTACAACGATCTTACGTTGCTGTCGTGGATCATTTACTCTCGGTATAGACCCCAATAATTTGCCACCTCATCTTCAGCAACTGTTGATTTCCCCATAAGGACTGTGCATATCACCCAGTTACACCCAGGCGAATAACATTGCCGATTTAAGAGATTTTCTTGTTCTTTCTGTACTGAGCTATTGCCAAGAGTAATTGTGAATAATCTTTTGATCCTCAGCTTCATGTTTTTTTATTCCATCGAAACATATGTTTGTTTGATTAATTTAAATATTAATAAATCAACATATTTTCTTATTTATTAATTAATACATTTTGTAATTAATGGTAGAGTGGCATTTTAATTTTTTGACGTCTCCCATTTATCGTGTGAAACTAATCCCTGGCGCTCAACATTTGCTGGTGATACAGGATCAAAAGATCAAAGGTCTATTCTCAGGGTTCGTAACTGAATCAAACATTGTTGCAAATGTCATTATGAAGGAGTTTTTTCTATAATATATCAACTACCGTGTCAGGAAAGATTAAAAGATTAAGGTACCCTTCCACTGATGAGCGGTTGGAGTATACTTGAAGACGAGTTTCCATATGTCCTCCGGTTCCCAGGAAACTTCGGTTATGCCACACTTCTCTTCGAACGCGAAGGTGTCAAGCCGTGCTTGAAGTACCATAAAGAAAACAAACCCTGATGTTAATAATATTGTCACCGAGAATAATAATAACCTGGACTCCCTCTACCACTCGTCGAAAGCACCAAAATACTATAAAAATATTATAGTATTTCGGGCATATTTTGGCAACATTTAGCTGTGTCCATACGTGTCCAGTATTTCAATTTGTTAGCTTCCCTAAGTACCGAAGTTTCTTGATAGTTCTTAAGCAATTTGTTGAAGCAGTAAATATATCTTCAGAAAAAGAGAGGTTGGGCAGGAAATTCACTCGCCAGCGGTCTCTATAGTCGCGGCTGGCAAATGTCAGAAACACTCCTGTGTGTTCCCTCAAATTGGCGTGCAGGCATTGTAACAACCACTCTTGTGCACTGTGCAAGAAAGTCAGTTACTCAATGATCCAAACCAAATAGAGGCTCACTACGTAGAAGGCGGATTCTACACGATTTTTATGTGGGTTTGCAGAATTTTCGCCGTAGGGACGAATTGTTAATACTCACTTCTACCATCCACATCGCGTTTGCTATTTTACGCCTTTCAAAATGTTCCAATTTTCGGGTCACCGTATCGAATCAATTCATTGCGTTTACTGAATTTAATTCGATTTTCAGCCCTCACACGGGTGATCGGTTAATGTAAGGTATCATTATGTAAATAGTATTCTGATGGCGACATTTTAAACCGAAAGCAAGTATCTGACAGTATAAGGAATTATATCTTGTCGATATTTATAGGATGGGATATTTCTCCGGTATGATTACGGTCAGGGTCAGAATTTGTAACGTATGTGGTGTTCTGCTTCAACTCTTTCATGAAGTGATGCATTCGTGAAAACGCATATTCTAATACCGATTCTGCCAGCAATTCGCAATGAATCTCTAAACAATTTTAAGAACCATTTGATATGTGTCTCCAGTAAAAATGGCAGTGTAACGAAGATTCCCAATGTAACAATTGATCTAATACAACTTCGAAAATGTATTTTACGAAAACTTGAAATATTCGGCGATGTATGTGAATTAAAGCACACCACCTTATTTTTTCATGTTTATGTTTAGTCATTTCTTTTTCGTTTAAGAATCATCTGCGGATCTATATTTTCATAATGTCATATCACATTGGCTGTACATCTGACTGTGGATATGAAATCAAATTGTATTCTGTAAAAGCAGTTCGGATTCATTCTGATGACATGAAGCCTACAACGTTAAGTGTAAACTGGCATTTAAAAATTAACATTTCATGTTGTATTATCAAATTAAAAATGAAGACTTAGCAAAAATTAAAATCGCAAAACCTAGCATTTATTCACCAATTCTTGCAATTAATAAAACAGTAGAATCAAACAATTATAACATTAAAATTTCCATCGACTCTTTGATTCCTATACTAGCCTGTTCGCCTATTCACACGTTCCGACAGAATAGGAGTTCCTCGCATTTTTCTACGTTGGTTGTAATTCGCCACCCTGTAAGCCAAGGTTCGGCTACATTGAGCGCTGGTGTAATCCCTAAATACAGACCGGGGTTTAACTTCAGGGAGGGGCAAAAACAAGGAAATTTAATAAAAATACTTAATGAAAATAGTTTTACTTGAAGAAAACATAATTAAACTCTAATTTAACATATTTAAGTTCTAGTCTGAATAATCTTTGTCAAAAAAAAATTTTCAGTATTAAAAGTTGGATTTTTATTTATTTTTTCTGGCTACACACATGGACCTAGTGGCTACGCCCATGGACTGAGTTTGAGTCGCATGGTGGTATATTCCAGTGCGCCACTATTCGAGTTGCCTTGCGGGTCATTACAGTATGCAACTACTATGAGCGTCTGTCGCGCTACACCATTATCGAGGATTTGCCGCGAGTTGTGGATATGCAGATGTAAGATTTTTTTCAAGTACAGCGATGTACTTCTCTCCGCATTGTTGTGTCTCAAGGAATCCTTCTGTTTCTCTAACCGTCTAGTTTTCTTGGCGTTCGTCTCCAGATTGTCTTTCGGAACAGTTTCCCACAAGAAAGGAATTATACCATCTTGACGTGATTCTTTGCATAAATTTTATTCAATTACATTATTACTTATTTAATTGCTTTTATCACTTGTTTTACACTGTAAAATGTACACTTTAAAGAATGCATCCGATGATATAATTTACCAAGAGGAATGATGAATAATTTGCCAAAAACGTTAAAAGAAATGAAACTTGAAATTAGTAGGGGGAAAAGAAGGTGCAAACAGGAAATCTGAACAATGAGTGTGTAGGAAAATTTCCACCAGAGCAGGCTCTCCATTGCAATTAAATCAGATTTACCCTGCGCTGCGAGTGTTGTTGTTGTTGCTTTAGGGCGCGTCGACAGCGGGGTCATTAGCGCCCTAACAAAAACCAAGCGTGACAACGTGGAAAAATTGCCGTCTGTGTGGCCGACTGTAAAGGGGTCGGCCACAGAGACAGCACAATAAAATACTAACATACTAACTAAAAGAACCGTCTGCGTGGCCGACTGTAAAGAGATCGGCCACACAGACGGCAACATAAAATATAAAAGTCCGACAAGAATATAAAATTACATACAATAACTGGTTGGCTGTAGAAAGGCCAACCAGTTAAAAAAAAAAAAAACGAGTTAACTGGCTGGCTGTAAAAGGGCCAGCCATATAAGCAGTGTCACAAGTAGAATCAGTACTTGGATTGGTGGTTGTAAACGACCACCAATCCAATCTAAAACCTAGGCCGATCTGCCCAAAATTTTTGGGACAAGACCGGCCAAGCTGCAAAACTTTAAAACCTTAGCCACGTTGTCACGGTCATCGTTTAAAATAAGGGACAGATCGTTGGCTAAGCCGACGTCTGCCCTTTAGTCTAAAAACAATACACATTCGGTTAAAATGTGGCGTACCGTCAAAGGTACGCCACAAGCATCACATTCCGGAGGGTCCTCTCGGCGGAGAAGGAAACCATGTGTCAGAGGACAGTGCCCTATGCGGAGGCGAGTAAGGAGAACCTCATCCCTCCTCGCCCGCTGGAAGGAGCTGCTCCACGGCTGAACGGTCGGTTTGACCAGCCGGAGCTTGTTATGCTCAACTTCCAGCCACTGCCTCTGCCAAACATCAAAAACAAATCTCTTCGCCGCCGAGGCAAGGTCTGACTTTGGGACCGGTTTCAAAGTCGGTTCTGACCTTGTCGCAGGCTAACTTGGCAGCTACATCAGCTGCCTCCTTCCCCCTGATTCCCACATGGCCCGATACCCAGCAGAATAATACCTCCTTTCCACGAGATTGGAGGAAAAGGAGGGCGTCCTGGATGTCCTGGACTAGACGATCTGCTGTATACATATTTCCTATGGCCTGAACACAGCTCAGGGAATCACAGCATATGATGAAACACTTTTCGCGATTTACTTTCATATGCTGGAGCGACTTTAGCACGGCGTAGCACTCGGCAGTAAAAACGCTGCACCTGCCGTCAAGTTTATACGTGTAAGTCGCTCGAGGGAACACGACGGAGCAGCCAACTCCGTTAGCCTGCTTAGACCCATCCGTATACACCGGGTAAAAGTGTGATGCTCATTTAGAACGTCTCTAAAAACATAATTAAAAACACTGTCAGTGGTACAAACTTTGTTGTACCGAGACAGGTCTAAAATAATTCTGGGCCTCTCTAAAAGCCAGGGAGGAGATTTACTCCAACCCTGGTGATAAAAACAGGGAAGCTCAAATCCGTATTGTTCTAAAATAGCCTTTGTACGGTAGCTGAACGGTTTAGTGGCTCTATACCGGTTGGTATAGAGCCGCTCCTAGTTGGGATGGAGCACTATGTCGTGCACGGGACTGCCAGGTGTTATGGCAACTTGCAGGTAGTGTCGCACCATGAGGAGTTGCCGGCGGATGGTAAGCGGCGGCTCGCCCGAGTCAGCACAAATGCTAACAATAGGACTAGTGCGATATGCACCCGTGGCGAGCCGAATTCCAGCATGGTGGACACTATCCAATATACGGAGATAGCTGTCCCGTGCCGAACCATACACAATACAACCGTATTCCAGCCGCGACCGTACAAAGGCTCTGTAAAACTGTAGCAGGCAGGAGCGATCAGCGCCCCATGACCTGCCACACAGACATTTTAAAACATTTAGAGCTTTTAAGGCTCTGGCTTTCACATCTTTGAGATGTGGTAGCCAGGTTAATCTGTTGTCTAAAATGAGGCCCAGAAAACCGAACTGATTCAGTAAAAACTTAATTCGGTGTTCCTCAGGGTAAGGTGAGGCTCTGGTAAAAGACTTCTGCTGCGAGTAAAAAGTACACACCGGGTTTTCTCAGCGGAGAAACGAAAACCGGTGTGCACTGACCATTCGTCCAGTCCTGTTCAACGCGAGCTGCAACTGCCGCTCAGCGCTCTCAGGCTGGACGATACAATAAAAATTAAAAAGTCATCCACATATAAGGAGTACCGTAGGGGACTCCTTATAACGGCTGCTATGCTATTAATAGCAATGGCAAAAAGTGTAACGCTTAAAACTGACCCCTGAGGGACACCGTTTTCACTGAATAAAAAGATCAGACACTTCACTACCGGACTCGGTACCGGAAGCAACGACCAGATAAAAATGATTTTAAAAAACGAGGTAGGTTTCGCCTAAAACCCCATTCATGTAACTGTTTTAAAATCAAATGCCGCCAGGTAGTATCGTAGGGCCTTTTCAAGGTCGAAAAAAACACCCACAAGTGTTGGCTGCGGATGAACGCATCCTGTATTGCCGCCTCCAGGAGGATCAGGTTGTCCAAGGTGGAACGGAACTTCCTGAATCCACACTGAAAGCGGCTCAGCAGATTTCGGGATTCAAGACACCAGACGAGGCGGCGATTGACCATCCTCTCCAGTGTCTTACCCACGCAGCTTGTAAGGGCGATGCTACGATAGCTACCTGGCAGCAATTTGTCCTTACCAGGCTTTAAAATAGGGATAAGTGTTGCTTCTTTCCACGAGTCGGGGAAGTGTCCTTCGGTCCATATCTGATTAAAAATATCTAAAAGGTACTCCTTAGCATCTTTACTAAGATGCCTCAGCATCTGGTACTGGATCAGATCAGGCCCTGGAGCAGTGTCGTTTGCGCTGTTTAGTGCTGACTCCAGCTCCCAAGATGTAAATGGGCAGTTATAGGCCTCTGTATTCGACGAATCGAAGCACAGTGGGCGCCTCTCGGCAGCGACTCTTCGTCGCTGAAACCGAGGGTCAAAATTAGCAGTCGATGTGATGGCGGCGAAATTCTCCGCCATCAGCTGCGCTATGCTTCGTTCGTCGGTAATTATACGTCCGTGATCCAGTAACCCAGATACTGGTGGACGGGAGTACCTTCCAGATATACGGCGGATAGACTCCCATACTTTCGACGAAGGTGTGGAACGGTTTATGGTGCTCACAAAGTTCTGCCATGACCTTTTCTTGCTCTCCTTAATAACACGACGCGCCTTAGCTCTGGCTATACGGAACGCTGCCAGGTTGTCGGATGTAGGGTACAACCTGAAACGCCGCAACGCTCGTCTGCGACCCTGAATGGCGGAACGACATTCGTCGTTCCACCAGGGGACGTGCGTCCTTCGCAGCGTTCCGGAGCTTTTCGGCATGGAAACGTCAGCTGCCTGGTGAATCGCCTGTGTAAGGTGATTCACCTTCTCGTCGAGACTGTTATACTCCTTTAGAGTAATGGAGTGGCGGTAGAGTTGCCAGTCGGCTTTGCTGACGTTCCATTTGCGTCGTTTATTGCCTCCTCCACGCTCAAACTCTACGTGCATCCATATTGGGAAGTGGTCGCTTCCATGAAGGTCACGATCCACCTCCCAATGCACGGAGTCCGCGATTGAGGGGGAGCACAATGAAAGGTCAATGGCAGAGGACGATCCGGAAGCACCTGCGAGTGTTATTTCATCATAAAAGAGTTCCGTAACACAATAGTTTTGTACAACGCTTCATACCCATACACAGTAAAATGAATGATCTTCTACACTCTGCTAATGCTTGGACAATTTTAAAACGCTATCACTTCATTGGAAACTGTTGCAGCTTCAGTTTAGCGTCTTGTTAATTGATATCATGAATAGATGATGAATAATACTTTTGTAATTTTAAGGGTCAAATTCTGAAAAATTCCATTCTTAAACTATGACGTGACCAAATCGGAGACCTTAATCTTTAAAATGATACATCATTTATCTATATCGGTTGGATATCAAGGAGATAAATGACTTGACACAAATAAACATTGAAATATTGATACTATCGTCCTTTAAACGTTGGATTCCGAAAAATTCCTTTCTTAATGCATGATGCCACTGAAGCGAAGATCTTAATTTTTGAAATTATACTTCATTTATCGATTTCGATTATTCGTCATCTATTCGTGATTTCTTTTTCAACACTGTCCAATTGATGTGCTCGACACACATGGCATGCGCTTTGAGGGCGATTTAAATGCTATTTAACATCTGGAAGTTGTGGAACATTTTCCTTAATTGCTGTTAATAATGTTAAATCCATGCTGCCAAAGCAACCCATTTTTTTCTCTTTCATGTATTTGTTTTGAGAATGCATTTCACTTTTACAGAAGCATCTTCAGCAGTTTCTCAAATTAAGTGTTTTTACATATCATATTATGGTTATGATATTACACATTGTGCACCGAAGTTGTGATACAAATTATAAACCACCAACATTACTTTATATGGAGTATAAATATAAAAAGTAAATGCTCATCGAATTGTTGACCCCGAAAGCTGTTTCGGCAGCAGCCAGAATTACATTACGCTGCGAATTCCACCTCTGCCTTCTCTTCTGTTAGCCCTGCAATCAAAACGGGTCAAGTAACATGAAGTTCAAAGTGAAATCCAAAGCACGCAGCGTTTTTATGTACTTTAAATGAACAAAAGAAAGTTGCTGGCATACATGCATGTCATTTCATATACATGTAAACATTACTGCTGACACCGTGATTTGAACCAGATAACTCAACATCTCCCCACCGGTGGCAGAGAATGGAAATCGAATCTAATAAGATCCTACTGGTAAAGCGTAACGGACAGCCGGAAGAGAATATCATCTTCAACGTATGCTTAAGATATCTCTTCAACTCTGTATATTTTCCCTTCGGAATAGGTAAGACGTAGGTTTCATTGCTACTTTTTTTTTTTTTTAAAGTAATAGAAAATTTTACTATTTTGTGTTTAATCTAGCCATTTTTTCCTAAACGTGTTTTATGAGTAATATTTTGCGTTTGCTATCTACCGTGCAGCTAAACAATTTAATGGTTTGTTTCTAAAGGTTTAAAAGTAAATTTTTTATGTCAACTTGGTCACTATAACCTGTTATAAAAATTTTAATTTAATTTGCCTGTTCCTCATATTTCTTTCCTTTTACAATGGTGTTCAATATTGTAGGGTAATTTAATTTTGTACATTTTAATGTAGATGTTAACAAAGTTTTAATTGTAAGTTTGTATAATTATCTGGTTGCCGAGGTGCTCAAAACTTTAAAAATAATATCACAGACCGTCAGCCAATAAGCGAAAGAGAATACTCCAGTAAACAGCTCAATATAGAAAGTTAACTATGTGATTAGTACCACAACCTCCACACAGTATTTTATTTAATTGCACTACTTTTTTTTTTCCTCACCACCCCTTGCTTTCCAGTCAATGATAAGATGAACTTACTAAAGACACCAATCCCAGAAAAAATCTTTGTTGAAGAGTTGTAGGAAAAGACAAATTTTGGAGTGTTGTTTCCATTATTATTGTGTCATTGATAAAACAAGCTATTATTATTATTATTATTACTCCGCGATTCACTAAAAGTGTGTGGCAGAGGGTGCATTGCACCTATCGAAAAGGGTTATGGTTTGGAAGGCTTATAAGGGATATGGCAGGAGGCACCCATGGTCTATTGTGAGGAACCATCCCCACTTTCGGGTGATCTGGGAAAACCATGGAAAACCCAGATCAGGATTAAGGAAATGTATCTCATGTTCTTCTAAATATATTTACATTCAGCAGCATGACTGTTAGGAAACAATTTTTATTTTTCAAAATTGTAGAGCTTTCGACCGCATCACAATTCCGCACTCCTGGCATATTTTGGAGAACCAATTCTCAACCCTCATACACAGGAAACGCTGGTTATTCCTCTAAAACGATAAAGTATTGCGAAGTCGCTGCAAATTCAAGTTTTTGCCAATAGATAATACTGTGAAATCCTTCGATTTTGCAGAATGTTTTACTGCTGTTCTGTAAACTAACTTATGTTTTCCTCTTTACGTTCTATAACAAGAGATGCTGTTGATCAGTACATTTTCTTTAACTACATAATGTATATCTTGTAATGTATGCCTTTTAAAAATATTAACATACTTGTTAATTATTACTGTGTTTATATATTTTTCATATGTTACAGAAACAAATCACAAATTATACAGAAATTGATACATCTTTTATGTATGAATATATACGTTCCAAATTTGGAGGAACATCAATGGCCGACTGGTCTCCGAAGGATCTTATTGACATGTCGTATGATACATCAGTAGCTACTTGTGAGATGCACCTGGGATCTCAACAAATAAAAGATTTTTTGAAGTAAGGTGACGACCATATGTGCATATTTTTAAATGGTATATATTTGCTTTTATTTATGTAATTTAATTGTGATTGACTATGTGCTCCGGTAACAATTTCCCTATACATTTTCCCTTTTTTTGTTTTTCATTTTAAATTCTTTGATTGCTGCTTTTGTTTAAGAAAACAGAAATATTAATAAAAAATACTTAGTGAAAAGAAGCTGATTAATCATGTGAAAGGAAAGAACTACTCTGTATGTTATATAGCTATGCCATCTATTCTAAACCATAAACAATGACACTCCCTCACGTCCATTGTTAACACGGAAACACAGAACACAACAGATTAAAACTTAACAACACTAGTTCATTTTTTGTTTTTAAAGTAAGGTATAAAGAACAGTTCAATTCAGGATTTACTACACAATATAAAGAATTCCGAATTTTTATTTTAGGTTCAGGCACCGATGTATTTAGTCACAAGCTCTTTATCATCTATGAACGAAAATATCTGTCCAGTAGCATGAACTGATATCACTGTCTGCTTTGGAATCAATGATAAATCAACCGTGACTTTGATGGAAGCTAATTTAAAGCTTAGGTTCATCTGCTTCATATAGCTACTGATCACAATGCAAAACTCTTACCAAGAGAATTGAAGGAAATGAGGACATAATGGGTCCTCTGTGTTAGCAGTTCTGCTACGAATATGAAGTATGTTGAATTTCTTCACAGAACTAGTGAAAATAAAGAAAATGGGACAACGTATCTTTGTAATTTAAGATTTTCCGGATGGACTTAGTTACAGTGGAACATTCGTCTCTATACAATAGGCCAGCATTTTTCAACCCAATGACCAGTAAATTGACAAAAATAATGCCCGGGGGCATTAACTTGTAGGGGCCTAATTTTTTTACCTATGTGTACATTATGAACATCTGGGATATATTGTGTTGTATAATAAAAGTATGTTTTGAATTGAAGCGGAAACACAGTTATGAAATTGGAAGGGAACTATTAAAAGTCAATTTGAAATTGCCCAAACGCTTAATATTCAGTATTTTATAACGGACTAAAATATTTAAAATAATTTTCTAATCCTTATGAAGGACAAAATAACATACAGACTTCTAACATCTTCTAAATTTTACTGAAACTTATACCTTGAAATTTTTTATAGCTATTAAAATATTTGTAAGATTGGTGACGAAAAACTTGGGGGGTATGCAATAAATTACTATAAGAAGCGTACAGAATAGCTATTAATGGAAGAGCTTACTTACCATTATTTGCGGCAAAATAAAATTGTTAGTTCAGCTATTAATGCATCAATTATCTGTTGGATGCGCTCCATTTCGTTTCCAATCTAACAAGTATTTTAATTCCTATGAAAAAGCATAAGTTTTCAGTACAATTTAGAAGAAGTTAGGAATCAGTATGTGGTTTTATCCTTTATAAGGATTAGATAAATTATTTTATATTTTTTAGTCTATTATAAAAAGACGGCACATTAAAAAGTTTTTTATTTCTATCCGATCCTAGGTCAATGTTTTAAACTCGCGTTTTGCAACTTTTTTCAACCCAAGGACCATTGAAATGACAAAAATAATTGTGCGAACCACTAACTTATATGGGCAAAAATATTTACGTATGTGTATATTATTAACCAAACCTATCAATTGTACTCCTTTAAGACCTGCAGCTAAGATAAGGCCCTCATGAAAGGATGCTTAACTTAATCATTAAAGGAATGCCGCTCTCTTTGATGTTAACCGGAAAAGTATTTTGTTATACGTAGTAACAATGCAATCAGATTCTCATATCCCGCAAATACCAGATTTTTTCCTGGTCGTTAAAATATTCATGACTTTAAGAAACTTTTTTGTATAGATTTATGGTTTATATCCCTTATACAAGATGAGCACTTTTTCCGGTTTGTGTGAAGAATTTTTATTAATTTATTTTGGTTTTTATATCGTTAATTCGACTGGATGTGGTATTTGACACGAAAAAGAAAACTATGAAACTTTAATTGAAACTAGTAAGGGTACAGAAAATCAAATTTATTTGCTCGATAAGAATTAAAAACATATTATATTTGATAAAATAAAAATCCAGAAAAGTCACGTCGCACGAAAAATCAATCTGAGTGCGTGACGTCACGTCACAGTACGCACCAGTTTTGTGACGTATGTTAAGCATCTGTCGCCAATCTGTGCGTCGTGTATTTAAGGTTTAAAGTCAATCTTTTACTTAGTTCTGGCTGTCAATTCATAATGGAAATAATATTTTAAATGAAATCTGAATTTACCAAAATAAACGGGTATAAGTTTCCCAAAATTTATGTTACGTTGCTGGGAAAGTTTTTCGCTTAAAACAGTAATTTTTGCGCAGCAGAACGTGAAAATGTTCCGCAATGTATACGTTCTGAAAAACTGAAATCGTAGTTTTGCGCTCAAAATGGTACATATTGTGGTACAATTAAGGAAAGTTATGTAAGATTGAAGTCTTTCTTGGCGTTGTGTTTCAAAGATAGACTTTAGAATCAGCTTAAAGGATAGATTTCAGAAACTTATATAGCCTAGAAAGAATGTTATTATTAGCAAAATATTGTTTTATGGGACCAATAGAACTTAATATAGATTAATTGCTGGGCTCGTAATTAGACAAAGAACTGTCCGTAAACACTCTTTGAGGCACTATTCCAATATTCAGACGAGATGATGAAGTATAGCTAAACCTATCAAAATGTAAGTGTATTCGTAGTAAGCATAGACAATTAGAAAATAATTAATAACTCGCAGACACTGTTAATAATGAACAGCGCGCTCTTAAGAGTGGTGTCGTTGCGAAAATTACTGACATATTTCGAAAAAAAATATTAAATTGCTATATGCGTTATGTAGACTTGTATTCATTTAAATCATGTATCAGATCATATAGACCAGACTTTCCCTATCCTTTTAACGGCGGGCCAGTTAGAGACTAACCAAGGACCCTTTAATAAAAGTAATAATTGGAAAATGGCTATTCTTGAACTGTTATTTGATAGCTCGACTAGCATCTCACACATTTTGCTCGAATTCGCTCGTTCTGAAGCTACTATTTACGTTTCTCTCTTTCTTTTTTTTTTTTTCTTTTTTTTTTTAAAAAAAAATACAGTATATTAATTTTATTTTGTTCCTGTGCCCCGTATTGTATTTATGAGAGCACGTGATATTCAACTTACGAAAGTGATAATTCAATTATCGATGAAAAGTTTAAGTTTAAAACAGAACAAAATATTGAGGTACGTAGCTTATTAAACGTAATAAAATAGTACATAAAAAATTACATCGCAGTAGTTTCACAAAAATTTATTTACGACTTTGCATTCAAATATGCTGGGTAATGTCGTGTAAAACTTACATCGCAGTAGCTTCACAAAAATATATTTACGACTTACAAATATGCTGGGTAATGTCGTGTAAGCTTTGCCAAGTTTTCTGCATGCCTTCCTTGTGTGGAAAGTAAATAAACAAATTGTTTGTTTTTTAAATGATGTGTTTACACACACACTGGGTGAATATACATAACTTCCAAACTGCAGAACCACCGCTTTACTTACAGCCGCATGTCACAAGAGACGACATGACAGAAATTCAAATCAGCGTATAAAAACGTAAAATTTTGCTTTCATCTTTTTTTTTTTCTTTTTTTTTTTTTTTTTTTTTTTTTTTTTTTTTACAGTAAACGCACAGATACAGTACTGACTACTTTCCAAAAATTAGTGAAGTACCCCATTAAATTTTTAATATTCTGCCTGCTGACCACATGGTGATCGCAGGTTGAGAAACACTATTTTAAAATAAAATGTTTCTCTATTTGAAAGAGGTTCTTTAGCACAACATTTTTAATTTCGTCATTACTTTTGGCCTAACAGAATTATTTGCTTCCATTCAAACTGATCCCTTCTAGATATTTATCTGGACTTATTATCATGTCCACTACACTACCTAACTTTTGTCTTTCTTGATTTACAGTAAATCCAGTTTTAGCCCAATGGCTTTTTTTTTTTTTTTTTTTTTTTTTTTAGCCAATTAGAAGTTTTGCAGTATCACCATTTCCATGTGCCAACAGACTAGTATCACAATCAAAACGTAGTGAACTGACTGTCACTCCTTCAACCATCATGCCACGCTCAAATTTTTCATTTACTTTCGATGACTGATTTCTTTGCAAGCTAGGTGGATAGTAAAGATATTAGGCTACACATTTTTAACTAAAGAGTGTGTATCATGATTATATACTAGTTTTAAAGGCACCAGATCTTCCGGTACACAAGGTAGTCTTCTATTCCTTCAATTTTATATCTGACATTTTTAAAAGTTCAATAATATTGTCCGATCTAAAATTATCAGAAACATTTTGCAAGTAGAAGAGTTGTATAAAGGTACTCTTTTCGTTCTTGATACATTTTTAAATAATAATTTTAACCCAAGAATTTCTTGCTTTATGGCCCGTTTCTCCTGAACCAAATTGATCTCATCTAGTACCTCTTCGACTTTCAATTTTATTCTTAACTATCTTCGTAATTTTCAGCACGTTATTCTAAAATATAGTACAGCAGTTTTCGTTTTCAGATTGTGTTTTGTTAGGTAATTCTTTAAAAAAATTCTACGGGGATCTATCACACAGTATACCTTTTTGATACCTCTGCGAATATTGTTTTAATGTTTTCCAATCCCAGAGATTGCAGTATTTTTGAGATTGCACATAAACTCATCTTGATTAGATTGAATTTAAATTTTAAATAATCTGATTCTATCCTTTCATTAGCATTTCGATATCAACATCTTTCTCTTTTACAACACAATGTTGCCCTGGTTATCTCTGTCATACAGATTTTAAAAGTATATATTCAATCACTTGTCTCTTTTTTATAAATTCAAATGAGACTTTCCAGATTCACCTATCGTCGTGAGCCATATTTTTACTAAATTCTGTTTGATTATCGCAAAGGCCGCATCTATTCCATCCGACCGTTGCTTTCTCTGTTGCTTTAATTCTATCATACTACAATTTTTCAGCTTTCAGTGCACGTCTTGATCATCTGATTTCTAAAATATTTGTTTTATAATATTGTGGCATCATTTTCTGTATTATAGTGCCATCGTCAGTGATTCATCAATCCTACATTTTATTTTATTTCATACTGATGAAAATCCATTTTGAAATTTGTATGGCGTAAGTGGAGAGGGCTATTCACCATGACGCTCCTTTCAAAGTGTCCAGTCCATCTAGTGGCTGAGAGATCATGGTGATAGATTCTGGGTCTACTGGTCCATTGATTTGTTATTGTGATGTATGCTAGAACGCTGTGTGATACGTAAGACTATACATCTCTGTAACCGGGTAAGGTTGACTAGGACAGAGGCAACTGGAACTGCTTCTCTTAAGCAATCAAATACTTTAGAATAAATGCCGTACTCTCGTAGTTTAAAGCGACTTATTGTTAAATACATTTTTACCCTTACCAACACACTGTATTTAGGTCATTGAATGCTGAAAATTGTTGCAGGAGAGTCAAATATAGTACTGTTTATTCGCAACAGATGTCATTAATCACCGTGAGCGTAGACGAATTTGACTACACATATGTAACTTATCAGAATACGAATATTCAAGCATTTATTTATGTGATACTTTCGTTAGGTATTCAGTTTAACTTGAAAATACCTTTTTTAATAGCACTATTGGGAACTAAATAAAAAAATCCTAGAATGATGCATTTACTATACAAATAATTGAAGACGTATCAGCAGTTATCTAATTATTTTTGTTACAGATCGAAACAGACATTCGATGTGATGATTTTAGAACGACTGTCGTATCCTTGCTACTATGGACTTGCACACATGGTTGGATCGCCGATTCTAATCGGATTCACCTCAATGACCCCCGTACCATCCGTTATGGCATCATACGGGAACCCGGACAACCCGGCATACATTCCACAGTGGTTTGTCCCGTACACAGACCATATGAACTTCTGGCAGAGACTAAACAACGCTTATTTGAAGACATATTTTAACTACATATATTATTACAAAATTATGCCAGCCCACGACGAGATGCAGAGGAAATATTTTGGACCCAATGTGCCATCAGTCTATGAAGTTGAAACCAACTTCAGCCTGCTTCTGATGAACAACCACTTCAGCGTCAGCTACCCGCGACCACAACTGCCAAGTATCGTTGAACTGACTGGCCTCCACCTTGAGGCAGAAAGGAAACCTCTGCCAAAAGTAAGTAAGAATAAGGCTATATATGTCATCGTGTTATAAATTATGATACAATATACTTATATATGTAGTATACGGACGTCCGAAAATGTAGTGAATATTTTTGACACAGCTGAGAGTCTTGACTTTCCACATAAATTGATATACATTATGTCCTTCGAACCTTAAACAAATAGTAAATACCAATTTGAGATTGAGAAAATTGTGGCAACCATGGTTACAATGATTAAATGTTGAATGTCCTAAGCAAGAACATTCTGTTTTCCATATTCTGATGGTGAAAATTCTTTGCCTGCACAGGACCTCCAGAAATGGCTGGATGACGCCAAGGATGGTGTGGTGTACTTCAGTCTCGGTAGCAATGTGCGCAGCAGCACAATGCCAGAAGACAAGCTCAAGTCGCTGCTGACAGCGTTTTCACGGCTGCCACAGAAAGTCCTCTGGAAGTGGGAGACAGACACACTGCCTGGGCAGCCAGACAACGTCAGAATAGGAAAGTGGTTGCCTCAACAGGATATTCTGGGTTCGTGCATCTCTTCTCTTCTAGCGTCTACAACGTAAATCTTAATCCGATCGTTTCTGAACGGTAACATTGTCCTTGTATTTCCAGCTCATCCAAACGTCAGAGTTTTTATTTTCCAAGGCGGTCTGCAAAGTTTCAATGAGGCCGTCTACCACGCAGTTCCTCTCGTTGGAATTCCAATCTTCGCAGATCAACCTCATATCATTGCGAAGGTTGTTCAAGCTGGAATAGGAGTTAAAGTGGAATATCACGACATCACAGAAGATTCTATCTATAATGCTATACGTAGTGTTCTCGATGATGAGAGGTAATAAAACAGTATATGTCGCTAATCTCTCTTAATGAGTCGCTGCTGCTATACATAATCGTTTCTTGGGAATTTTTTCATTTTCTTTGGTTATAATTCTCTAATACAAATTGTTTTAAAGTTTTCAGTGAAATTTTACGATCAAAGTGTTTTTTCTTTCATTTGCTTAAATTTTTCTAAGAATTTTAAAGTTCAAGACTAATAAGTAAATGAGAAAAGTAATTCCAGGACATTTTTTATTTGAAGCTATGCAAATGTGGGTCAGCAGCGTCCCTTGTCAGACAAACTGTTCGTAATGACATCACTTATAAATTCAGATTCTAAAACACTCCCTTCAAGTATTTTTAGTACGAGTTGCCTAATTTTATATATTCAATTGCAGTGGAGTACATACATCGCATCAGCTACTGGTTTGTGCTATGGCAATTTCATCAAATATATCTAAATGCATTCCTTTGAAACCCCTTCCAACTTGTATACGTGATACCCATAGGATTGGTAGTATATTCTAATAATTATACGATCCAGTTTTGTAACTCAAATCCTTCACTTCCCTGCTACATCCCCTCAACACCTTCTTCAATAAATGAAGGATTTGGAAACCTTTCCCTTCCATATACCCAAAGTGTCTTTCCTGATGGAAATTTACTATCAATTTTTTTTGTATAATATTTACAATCAACAAAGAAGTTCTCCTGCAGCCTATAATCATAATCAAAACCATTTAATTTGTAACTGATAAGTTGATTCTTTTCGTCATTTATCTTATTTTATATTGACCTTCACAGTTAAATATTCTATTTGTATCAACAGGCTCTCTCCAGTTTCAATCCTATTATAAACCATTATATCATCAGCGAACTTATGACTATTAACAACAGAATACTGTACATCAATGATCCGTAT
This sequence comes from Vandiemenella viatica, assembly GCA_031002005.1. Taxonomy (NCBI): domain Eukaryota; kingdom Metazoa; phylum Arthropoda; class Insecta; order Orthoptera; family Morabidae; genus Vandiemenella; species Vandiemenella viatica. Next base: position 96,700,290 of record JARYHS010008074.1, on the reverse strand, counting down.
GCACTTCTCTGCACAACACCTACTTTACATGGACCTCTTTTAATGCCACATTTCCCAGCCCAACTCGGGTTTCTAAATTTTGAGAATTCGTCTACCCAAGTCACTTTTTCATACAGTCCAATGGTTTTTACAAACCCTCTACGGAATTATTAAAGTGGAGTGGATGAGTATGATTTAACCGTCTCGATAAAACGAGGGAAACTGGAAGATAACCGCTGAGAATACCAAAATTCACGTTTTAATGCGGTATGACTCAACATGTTTGATATTTTTATGTTTTAGTGTTCAACGTTAAGGAATTACGAACATTGTGATATCTGTATCAAAATTTTATAAATCGTGCGTTACTGAATTTTCCTTAATTTCATATAGAGGTTCTTGTAGCAAGTAACGCCGTATGTTAAACCAATGAGCCAAATTATAATTATCACTGCTGTTCTACTTTTGTAGCGCAATACTGCAGCGATTTGACGTGGCATGGAATCGAAAAGTGTTTTGTAGGTTTCGTTAGGTACTTGGCACCAGGCATCTATATAAACGTCACGCAATTACATGAAATTGCGCACCGTTGGCGCGGAGTTGGCGCCAGATAACATGCCAGCTGTTTGAGATGAGACGAATTTTGTGCCCAAGACACTCCTCAACCCATTGTTGCAGGATCCTAGTCTTGTAGCGTGGACAGTTATCCTGCGGGAAGATGACACGAAGCATGAAAAGATGCAAGTTGTCCACAATAATTTTTACGCAGTCCATAAATGTTACGGTGCCTTCGAACATTACCATAGATCCTATAGAAGAACTGGTGATTGTCAACTGTAGCACACTATTGCCCCTCACCCTGTCTTCGTGGAGAGGTGCATGATTCGAGCTGGATGAAGGGCGCGTCCAGATGCGACCATCAACTTGGTGTAACAAGAAACGTAATTTATCAGACCTAGAGACACGTTTGCATTAATCCACGATCCAATCTCCATTATCTCATTCCCACTGCAATTGTAATTGACGATGTTATCGGATCACCAGGGCAACGTGTAGAGGCCGACTTCAGCGGAGCCGAACGTTCAGCAATGTGCGTTGAACAATGTGCTCCAAATCGTTTGTGCCTGCATCGGCATTGAATTCTGGGGTCAGATGTGCCACAGATCACTCTCTATCCTGCTTTGTTGAGCAGCCAAGTCTCTGAACTCCATATTTTATAATAAGGCGTAGACGTCCTCTACCTAATCGCCTACTCGTAATTTCACCGACCTTCAATCGCTTTCCATAGATGCTCACCAGAGTAGCAAGCAGACATCCGACCTGCCTCGGCTTTTCAGAGATGCTAGTTCCCAGGTGCCGGCCCATAACAACTTTGCACTATATGTGGTTGATATCACCTCTTGCCACACTAATCGTCGCTAGAATGAACCACACATGTCTATGATCCACTTACATACTTTCCTTACCGTATGACGTATTCGCAACAATCCGTAAATTTTAACTGGTTTAGAAGCTACTTTAATATATTGTGATAACTGGGGTTGCTGCTTCCCGCAGGTACTCGCCAACATGCGGCGGCTGTCTGCGGTGTTCCGCGAGCACCAGGCGGAGTCTCTGCCCAGGGCCGTCTGGTGGGTGGAGTACGTGATCCGACACAGTGGAGCCCGCCACCTGCGCAGCGCAGCGCTCGACCTCGCCTGGTGGCAGCTCCTGCTTCTCGACGTGCTGCTCGCTGTCGCCGTAGCGGTCGCCGCGCTCCTCTTCACGCTGTACGCTGTCTCCAGGCTGCTGCTTCGTCGCCTCGGCTTCCTCAGCAGGACCAAGGACAAGCAGCAATGAGAGCCGCTGGAAGGCAGAAACCACGTAGAGGATTTTAGCTGATATATTCGGGGGAGAGCCAATAACAAATTGTGAAAAAATCTACAACATTGTACACATTCAGACTTCTATTGTATATTTAATATTTCCTTTTTCTTGGCATTCTTCAGATGTAAATTTTTTATTATTTAAACGGAATAGCATTTTTGGATTGCAATAGATTAGATTAGATTTGTTGGATTTGGTCCTATGTGAGAACACTGTTCAATGTTTGACAGTACATGTTATTACTAAGAAACCAATAAGTGATTACCGCCTAGTTAGGATTTCTACTACTAATGACGGTCAGAAGCGGATGTTTTGTACGGAGAGTGCAAGTACACCGAGATTTCTAAATAGATATCTCCACATTTGTGACACTTCTGTAGTTTAAACCGTTTCTTCAGAAGGAGGGATTGAAAATACGTGAAATATGCCAACTTGCTAGTTTCCAAGTATGTTGCAAGATTAAATTTGTTAAGAGTTTGCTAAATATGTTGCTTCCAGTTATAAAGATCTGTATATATTCTCAGAAATTTTGTGAAAGAGTTTTGATTGAATTCATTTTCTTCCTTTGTTTTATTTTTTATAACAAACTGAAAGAGGTGTATTTTTTGTATGTTATATATTACTTTATGTGAAGAGAATCATATGTTAATTTTCTTTAGAGTATCTCGTCGTGTTTTGGCTATTTTGTACTGCTTGGTCTTTTAAAAATATTCTAATATTGTCTGCAAAAGCATACTAAATTTACTTTCACATTATACGCTTGTGAGGCGATTGATTTGAGTAAGGAGCAGCAAAGGACCAACAATCGATCCTAAAGGGAAACCATAATTTAACTATTTCCTGTTGTGAGTTTATAACCTCTGCACAGCCTTCGTAGATACACAGTGCTTTCTATTTTATAGATGCTATTTAAATAAAAATTCTGTACTACCACTGCTTCTATAGTGTTGTAATTTACCCAGAAGAATTTTATCTTATGATCAATAAAATTAAAGGCCTTAGCTAATCACAGAAGATTCCTTGGTAATTTAATTTTTTGCGTATTGTTCCTAACATGTTGCTATAAAAGCAACATGTGCTAACTGTGAAAACGACCTTGCCTGATACAAAACTGTATATTTCTGGAAGTCATTATTATCTAGATACAGTGTATATCCCCCTTTGTACATTTACAAATATTGCATTTGATTTGAATATACTACGCACCTGTAATCAGAACAAGGCTTGACTGTTACATTAATACTCTTCGTTGATAATGTTTTCTTGGAATTTTTTTATGACTTTTGAGCAACGTGCGCTCGTTTATAGCGTTATGATCTGCTGTAGTATCCGAAATATCTGGAGTCAGAGTCTCAAACACTCCTAAAAAATTGAAAACTTTCACCTGCAAATTTATTGCACACAAACTTTTATTACTACTATTCTCATGACCTGGCCACTGACTGAAAGTATTCACTGGCTTTTGAAATACTAATACCACGAAGAATAGCAGGTACTTCTAAGCAGACAGTATATTTTAGTTTAGTTTACTCGATTTTACTTTCAGTGCATGGGTGACCGAACTTCCCTTGGCATTTTTAGATTTCGGTTCTGTATGCAGGATCTTGTGTTTGCTTTGATTAAAGTTAAACGTTTTCTTGAATGCTTTCTAAGCGTTTTGAAGCGACAGTTCCCTACTCTAACCAAAGAGAAGCTTAGATAACACTAGTAGGCTTTTTGGAACTTTAAACCTCTACGAGATAAGTTTAGATCCGTTTCCGAGAATTTCTCTTTTTTTTAAATTATATTAGAAACTTGAAAATCAAAACGTTATCTACATATGAAAATTCATCCAAATCGCTAGAGCCATTTCCAAAATCATCTGGTTTACCACCTCATAAATTTATTTTGAAGAAAAATACAATGAGTGTATTCATACGCGGGTATGAATTTTCAACAGCAATGTGAGTAGAAGTTGTGGTTACGTCGAAATGCAGATAGGACTAGACAACTGACACAATTATTACAGACTAAATCAAGATTAAGTTTTTTTTATAAATAATTTAAGCTGCTTTCATAAGCTCCGAGTTACTGAAGTTAAGGTATTTTTATACGGATGGAAGTAGTTCCGTATTTATCGTGCTGAATGTGACCTGGACCGGAAATAAAACCAATATCACGTGCTATAGCATAAAGTTTAGGATTCTTAATTTATTTATTATTTAATTGGTTCCCTAATACTGGCACCATTCATTCAGTAGAACTTCAATCAGAATCGCTGTGTAAACTACAACCGAAATATGTAAAAATTACAAACTAAGGTTATGAGCATTAACTATATAACAACAATTTTATTTACTTAGGCAACCACGGGGAAATGAATTGTCAGAACACTCCGTTAAACCCGTCATTTTTGACGGGCTTGGATCCACTTGAAAATACAGTGCTGTTCAAATACCTTGACCAACATCTCACTTAAAACAGTTCTGCTCGAATCGGGCCCACTCATGCCTTATCTGGAAACAGCGGTAATTTCCTATCTAACTCTGAAACTTTCGAAGGGCTAGACAGAATCTCAAAACTAGTAAATGAAAACATTTAGGAAGAGATAAACTATCACTAATTAAAAATTAATGAACAGTTTCTTTTTAGTTTTAGATTCATCGACCGGTATACTATTAAATTTCAGTGAGAAGATTCCACATAATAGAATTTCACCAGATAATTATTTTTCTTCTAAACAAGAGCACAGTTTTGTTAAGATAAAAAAAAACTCAAATATTTCACTAACAGTCCCTAAAAGTCTTCTTTCAATCACTTGTACAACTATGAGACTATGACTATCATGCGTGTTCCATTTACAAAAATTTCAAATAGTTTGTTACAATCACTTGCCTACCTGTTATGCAATCATTTATAATCATGTGTCTTTTCTAAATATAAAAATTCTCTAACCCTCACTTCAGAAAATGTTGAAATATTACGGAATAACAAACGTACTTCTAACATACTTCGTGACCTATTTATTACTTCTACCTTGAATAGAGTCCACGATAACTATGAGCAGCGGATTATCTGGGGCGATTTTAGCAGCTGCATCGCCACCAAGTGTGAACCAATAAGTAATTACATTGGTAATTTTCGTTTCCCTAATCTGACTAATAACTCAGTTCTGGTCACACTTAAATAATCTTGACACTTACTAGCCTCGACGAACAAGATCCTAGACTGGAGCAATTAATAAAAATCCTCACTTTCGAAGAAAGAAAAACGGAGAAAATCCAACTTACTCCCAATATAAATCTTAAGATCAATTCAGACGGTTCGGCAATCATCCAGACGCACAAACTTCTCCACGATGATAAAATGCAATCTTCCTATGCTAAGCCAGCACATCACCACAACTAAAACTGATGGAATTCCCTCCTCTAAATCCGCGCTTCTGTACATACTTACTGCCGAAATGACTCAGTCTTGTGCAAGTTCTTGAACTGGGGTGCTCTGTTACAACAATTTCCTCCTCGCTGGCAATCTGCGCCACGCACGCAATACGCGAAACTTACTATAAAAACTCGAATGAAGCCCCAATTACTCTCAACATACCCCTAGATGTGTCCAAGGGCGGATCCACCGTTGTGGGCACGATGGGCATGCCCACAACCTTAATAGACTTGTGACATCACACTTTTAAGGTCTATTGAGATCGATAGGCTGATGATAATAACCGATATGCCTTAATAAAATTTTAAAGAACACAATGAATCATGAATCGTGCGTGATTCGGAACGCAGCAAAGAGCCGTAGACGATATGCTGACACTTTATGTCACATTTTTGACAACATATTATCTGTTTCTTTTTTGGCACATGAATACTTGTATAAGGAAAAAGAGATGACTATGGGCCGGGTAAGCACACTCGCGCAGACATATCTACTAATTGAAAAGTAAGCGTGTGTTGGGTTGTATGCAAGCACATGAACATTGTTAGCCGTGGCCCTGTTTAAGTATGAGAAATGTATCCGTACATTTGTAATTTACCTGTTTACTTCCCAATCCCGCATGTCTTAACATATGACCCAGCATCCCGTCTTTTCTTTCCGTGAGACTTTTCCTCAAATTTCTGTCCTCGCCCGTATTTCGAAAACACGCTCATTTTATACTTTATCTGTCCACTTAATTTTCAGTGTCCTTCTGTAGCATCACATTTCAAAGTTTCAATTTCATTTTTTCTAGTTTTCATTAAGACCGAAATTCATTACCAAAAAATACTTTTTCCCGTTCAGAGTGTTATAAAGAGTTCTTTCTGAGTCCTAGACTATAATAATTGAAACTTTTTCCATCGCTAGCTATTCCTCTTTCATCATTCCTGCTTCACCCATCAGTTCCAATGCTGCTTTCCTAATAACAGAATTTATTTACGTGTCCTATTAGGAGTAAACCTGTTTTTTTATAATCATTACTTGACTAATTTTGGTACCTACTTTCGCACAGGAATGATGAATGGATAAATAATTTTTTCTAGCTGATTTATAATTATTTATAATGTATGATTAAAATAGCTAGATCTGGCAATGATTAATTAAACTGTGATAAATTAAATTAACAACGATTGCATAATAATTTTGGAAACCATAAAAATATTACTCATATCAAAGTGTTTTAATAGCGGTGTTTACAGGTTTTTGTAACATTGACTGTACGCAACTGTGGTATCATATCTCAGTCCATCCTCAGTCATAGCTGGTTAGTCATTAATTTGAGGAAAAATAAATACTCATCCTATTTTTCTATTTCATTTAAGTGATATAACGCTCATTGAAATATTTTGTTGCGTTAAAATTAAGTAGGTTATGAAATGAGGAATTATTGCATATAACAACGGTAAAACATCCATCAAAATAAATATTTAAATAAATGAAAGTTCAATAAATTTGTGCTTCATAATTAATCGAGTAGTTATCACCTAATAATGAAAGATTAAATGTCTGGAGGAGGGTCAGTTCTGTTATTTCTTCCCCGAATCTTTGGACATTTCATTATTTTAAAGAAAAAAGTATTCAATGTTAAAGTTTCATTTCTTTGTAAAAAACCTTCCTTGGCGCACGGATCAAATGTTTAAATACTCCAGATATTCCAGAATTTGTGGTAATGGTTAGTGTCACCATTTTCTTCTGAATTTCTAAAGGAAAAAGTAAATAAAGCAAATATCTACTGTGTTCATTGAATACTCGATAATGATAAATAAAGTCTGGTATGAGAAAACTGCACAAAACATTTGGTAGAATTAGTACAAAAGAGCTACATGGCACCAGCGGGGGAGGGGGGGGGGTTAGAATCAAAAGCCACGTTAGGTCACGTGGGGGGAGGGGGGGCAGCAGAGTCCAAAATGGAGATACGTGGTTTATGGACTATCCCTAACAGAACAGAAAATAGATTCAGTTCAGGTAGGTAATATGCCTACCTTTTACATAAGTCACAGCCCTACAGCTAATCTAAATTTTACCTAACCTAAAATAAATTTAAAAAAACCTGTCTTACTTCCCACCAATTCTTAAGATTTTTGAAAAGCTGGCTTGTGCATTGCATGTTGTTTTGAATTTTTCCTGCATTGTTTGCTTCACAGGGAGATGAAGGTCGAGCGTATTATTGTGGAGAATAAGGGTGATGGTGGTGGTACAAGTGGCTCTAAGCGTAGTTATAATACTGCTTTAACGCGAAAGATTGACACATATTTCTTAAAAAAAACCTAGAGTTGAGGTTGAGCCAGGGGCACTGAGTACTGGTAGTGAAACTGATAGTCCTCCAGCTGAAGTGAATGATGATTTAGATATTGCTTCTTCTTCAGATCAGTCCACGTCTACGGCTTTAACAGCATCATCATCATCAACCATATCTAGTGGCTTGTCGTTGAACTCTGAATTTGCTTCAGATATTGGAAACTATATTTCTAAAAAAAAAACATGCATGAATTACCTGATGCAACTAAAGCTGCACTACTAGAAAAACATTGGGTGCCTTCACCTAACTATGATTTTCCACACCAAGTTTTGCAAAAACACGGAAAAACTTACAGAAAATATGTCCAAAAATCACATCTTGAAAAATTCCATTGGCCAGGGCTGTATTGCAAATATTGTGCCTTATTTATCACTCAATCTGCCACCGATTTCGTTAGATCAAACCCTGGACGTCTTGTGTCAAAACCATTGAAAGCCTTTAACAACTTACTAGGTGAAGGCGGGTTATTACTGCAACATCAACGTAATCATTACCATAAGATGGCCGTTGAAAGTGGGAAGAACTTTTTGGCGTATTATCATAAACCTGAGGTTGATATTGCTAACCAAATTTCTACTCAAAGAAGTGGCACAAAACAGAGATCGTTTACGACCAATTATAAAAACAATAATATTGTGTGGTCGTCAAAGTATACCATTACGTGGCCACTGAGACGATGGCCAGATTTTTAGCACGAACACCGTTCATAGAGAAATTTTCGAGCTCTGTTGAAATTTAGAATAGATGCAGGCGACTCAGTTCTCAAACGCCATTTATCATCAACAAGTTCTACAGCGACTTACATAAGCAAAACTGTACAGAACGAACTTATAGACATTTGTAAAGAACATATTCAGGAAACTATTTTACAAAACGTGAAAAAGCTAAGTTTTTCGCTATTCTTTTTGACGAGACTACAGATATTTCTCATACCGAACAGATGAGTCTATCATTCAGATATTTTAATGATGGTTTTATTAAGGAAGATTTTTTATGCTTCTGCGACGCTTATGAAATGCTTCAATGTGAAGAAAGAGATAGCTCAGACGGCACAAAAGAATTACGGTTAACAGGCACCGCATTAGCGAAAATCGTGGAAAATCTTTGCTATAAATTTGATATAGATTTATCTTTTTGTGTAGGGATAGGAACTGACAGCTGTTCAGTAATGGCATGCCGACGCAAAAGGTGCTGTTCAGGAACTCTCTAAAACAGCAATTCACGCAAAACGTTGTCCTTGTAGCAATCATGTTTTAAACAACTCCTTGGCCAAGTCATCAAACGTCGCTTCGTGTAGAAACACAACTGGGACAATGAAAAAAATCGTAGCGTTTGCTAACGCTTCTGCAAAACGCCATAGAGTATTCTCAGAAGAACTTGATGGTATGGCAATTCAAAGTATATGCGAGACACGATGGGCTGAAAGACACGACGGCCATTTACAATTCCAGGGTGATAATATGGTTAAAATTTGTAACGCTCTGGAGAGAATAATCGACATGGCAAGATAACACTTCAAGTGACGCTCACTGTCTCTTACAAACACTACGCAGCTCTGATTTTATTATATCATCGATATGCCTAACCGATATTCTAGGTAAGAATACAAAACATTACAAAACGATTTATATGTAAGATTTTTTTTCTTTAAGGAAGGTTATAAAATGATTTTTTATATATATATATTAGGAACTACAGTTTCGTTGAGCCGATTCCTGCAAACTGCTTCGGTCGACATCAAAAGAGCCACCGATGCAGTGATGGATGTCATGGAAGTATTACGATCGAAACGCCAAAACGCCGAGTGTGTATTCAAGCAATTATTTTCAGAGGCGACAGAGCAAGCAAAACAGTTGGATGTTACATTAAAACCCCACGTACAGTTCAAAGGCAAACAAACAGGTCCAATTATGAGGCGAAATCGGTGGAAGAGTACTTTCGGAAATCAATCTACATACCTCTATTAGATTCCATTATTAATGATTTGGAGGACAGATTGTCTCCGGAGGTACTCGACCTATTTCATTTGGGAGTTTTTTCTACCTAACCCAAATTTTAGTGTCAGGGACTGCGATATCGATATCGAGACTGTGAAAGTGAAAAAAGTGGTCCAGATGTATCGCCTATTCATTAACGATAGTGAATCAACTGTTATAAATGAATACCGACTCTGGATGACCAAATGGAAAAGAGAATGTAAGAACAATTCGGTCATACCAGACTCGGTAGCTCATCTCATTGAAGCATGCGACCAAGATTTGTACCCTAACATAAAAATTTTCTTACAAATACTGGCAACTCTCCCGGTCAGCGTAGCTACCGCAGAGAGATCGTTTTCTACTCTTCGCAAAATAAAATCTTGGTTGCGTGCCTCAATGGCACAGGAAAGATTATCCGGGCTAGCTCTCTTAAATATACACAAAGATGTGAACCTGGATATCGATAAAATTATCAACGTTTTCGCGAAAAAGAAACGTAAGCTTGAATTTGTAATTTAAGTAAGCACCTAAATAAAGTTATTTAATGTAAAATGTTTCCTAGCATTTAATTTAATTTGATATCCTTGGAAAATGTAAAGAAAAAAATATCAAAATCGGTTCAGTAGTTGTAATGGTATTGGTAGCCTAATTAAGTCTCGTCTGGTGCATCTCACTTGCTGGTCACACTTACGACTCCTGAGACAACATCAAGATACCTATTTACCCAATCTAGTGTCCGTATATTGGCTTACTGGCTTCTAGAAAAAAAAAACAATTTATTGATTGAAATTGGTTTGGTATTTAATCGAAACTGCTTAACTATTTTAATTGGACGAAATCGGGTCTGACTTCCTCCAATGATTAGTTCCATTCCTAAGGCCAAAGTCCTGATGCGCGGACAAAAGGAAATAATCAAATTCAAAAGTGGTTCATGAGTTATGCATGATTGTTCATGAGCGAGTTCGTACTCCGACTCGCACTTCGCCGATTTTCGGGTAGCTGTGCCCACAACCTTTTTTGAGTGCTGGATCCGCGCCTGGATGTGTCACAACATCTACCCAGCTACGTCCGCAGATACCGGTATTTAAACGGTAACCATATCATTGAATTCATCACCGCAGAATTAATATTGATCGTTCTGTAACGATCTGATGACTAACTTCATTTGTAGGCTTCTTGATGCCCTCTGTTCTAATTTGCTGAGTTCGAAATTTTAAATGATCAGCTAAATTATCATGTTTATTCATAATAGATATCGTTCTGTAATATTTCATTTCTATAGTGCTTTCATACCAATAAAAGCAGCGTTAATATTAACAATCTATCATATCAGTTCGATTATTTTGAATTTATCTGTTTATTCGTGCACTGGAAATTCTTAATATTTAACGCTGACTTTTTTTAGACTTAAAAAAATTAAGTTCATTAATCAGTTTTGACATTCTAAATTCAATACAACACAGCATATGTTAAATTTCTTTATTTTCCGTCCTGCTTTTGCAAGGCAAACAGTTACTACGAATCTCATTTTCATCATCCATGTTTCAATATTCCAAATGAAAACGAATTACATGATCTATGGTTAAAATCTTGTGGCAATATTTCAAATTATCTGTTATATCATCTTTAACAAAGATACTTCCTTACAAAAATCTTGCAATATTTTAATAAATTAAGGCATACAGATTTAGTTTGACCACAATATAGACTATGTTTGAGACACTACTTTCCTGTCACAGTGAATATTAACACGATTTTGTCGCGTCAAAACAATGGTGCCAGTAACTTCCGCTGTGCATTTTAGTAATAGGTTATATGATGGTATCGAACATGTCTCCTGGAAACGACACCCCATGCGTTATACGGAGCCAATAATCGTTGCCATAGTACTTCAGTATAACGTAACACGTGAAATTGCAATGAAAATCATATATATTATTTATATAAGGTGTTTTTTTTCTCATAAGCCAATGTCTCCCTCAAAAACTAACCGAAATGGATGAATGACGTATCATTTTAAAGCTTAAGGTCTCCACTTTGATTACATCATATTTTAAGAAGGGAATTTTTTGGAATTCAAGTAATAAAGGGCAAAAATGTCAATATTTCTAAAATGCAATTCTTTGTACCACGAACCATTTACCTATCTGCATTAAAAACCGAAATCGATAATTGAAGTATCATTAAAAAAAACAAGATTCCGCTTCAGTAACATTATTTATTATGACAGAGATTTTTCGGAATTCGACCCTTAAGGGGAAAAAGTATCAATATTTCTGCAACGCGTTTTGTGTCACGAGCCATTTATCTCCCTTCATATCTAAACAATATAGATAAATAAGTTATCATTTAAAGATTAAGGTCTCCACCATGGTCATATCATATTTTAAGAAACGAATCTTATGGCATTCAACCCTTAAAGGGCAAAATTATTATTACTTGCACAACTTTTTTCTTTGATCACTAGCTATTTATCTTTCTTGATCGAGAAATGAGCTATTATCTTAAAGAATAAGGTTTCCACTTTGGTCAAATTATATTTTAAGAAAAATGTATATGATCTTTCCCGCACAATATTCATTGTTATGGCTGAAATAATCTTGACCTTTACAAGCATATGATTTATATACACTTAGACGTCATTATTGACATTCGCAAACTTTTTTTTATTATTTATTTATAGTTGACTTATATACTGCAGATGCAATTTCCCTTTTTGTGTAGCCTACTATGTAGAATGTATATAAATTATTGTAATGTACTATTGGAAATACATTTAAATATATAATCTTACATATATTACAGTCCACATTCCACAACTATGTGCAGGGATATTTTGTACAAAATAATTATCAGAATTATTGCAATGTACAAAAACATTTCATTATATGAATTTTGGCTCTACACAACTATGTAAAAAAATAATATGCACAACAGAAACTATAACATTATTGAAATGTAGGTAATACATTTCACTATATACATTTTGAGATTCCACACCCATACAACAAGATTATTTCTACAAAGGAAACTATAAACAATACTGTTGTTTAAAAAAAAATTTACTATATATTTACTGTCTAGCCTTAGCTGACGTCTCCAACAAAAAACCGGGCAGCCACCCGGGGTGAGTGTCTGGCATCGAATGCCTGCTTCGCCAGGGCACAATCTTCTGGGAAAAAACTTTGGTCCCAGAGTGAAGGGAAGTTCTTGCGCTTATGCGCATCTCCTTCCAGGTCTTGAGGTTGTCATCAGGTTATTTGTCATTACTGAATTTGCCAGGTCCACTTGGTATTTGCTTCAAGTTATTTTTGTCCTGACTGGATTTGTCAATCCTGTTACTGTAAGCGTTCTTCTGGGGCATCTTCACTTGCCAATTCGACTGGCCATCTTGTTGTATTATGGTACTGCACGTGTTTTCCCAGTTGTTGAATAAGTGGGTTCTCATGTGTTGGGCATTGTTGGTAGAGTTTCTTTGCTGCAGTCTTGAAACGCTCCTTAAGTTTTGTTAATCCGCTGATCTGGTGTAATTGAGCTGTCGGAGTGTCGATGGGTAGCTTGAAGGCATATCTGATTGCAAGGTTCTGGATGCGCTGAAGAGGCTTGATGTTGGAGGGGGCAGCATTGCCCCATACCGTAGCTGCGTATTCGAGAATGGGTCTGATTGCAGCTGCATAAAGGGTGATAGCGGTATGTGGATGCAGTGTTGAGGCCGGATTGAGCATTGGATACAACCGCCTCAATCTGCTCATTGCTTTTGAATGCGTATTCTTGATGTGCTCCTCCCAGATGAGCCTCCTGTCCAAAGTGACTCCCAGGTAAAGAACAGTTCGGATCCATTTGATGCTTTCACCTCGTATTTTGATGGACTGTAGAGAGGGTACTTTTCTTCTTGTTATGATTATTGCTTGGCTTTTAGTAGCATTAAACGCTAATCGCCATTTCTTTGCCCATAGCTCGATTTTGTCACAACCTCTTTGTAGCTTAGCCACGGTGTTTGAGGCTCTAATGCTTTTTGCATATATGGCGGCATCATCTGCATATAGCGCACTTTCAGTCTGATCCGTTCTAGGTATGTCAGCTGTATATACTCGTAGATTATGGAGAACGGGTCCGAGGACGGAGCCTTGCGGCACCCCTGCTTTGATATTCTTGACTGAAGAAACTGCATCTTCGGTGATGACGCGGAACGTGCGTCCATTCAGATAGTTCTTGATAAGTCTGATGTGAGGCAATGGTAAGCCTGCTTGTGTGGCTCTCTCAATGTTTTTCCGTCGTCCCGCAGAGAGAGGGGGTGGGCGAACCAATCAGGGCTCGATCCGTCGCCCTCTTGGTCGACGGCAAAGGAACGATGAAACATTTACATGGCCGTTTAATTGAGGCCATGTACGTCGCATTAAACACTCCTTTCAATGCTGACAAGCTTGGGGTTACACCAGAACATCCATGTACAAAGATAATTGTACAAAAGTTTCTAAACAGATTTCAGCACGACGTAAATGTGGATAAGTGAATATGATGCGTCACTGAGATATTTGCAAGTAATGTGTCCACGTGATTCATGAGTGACGGGCTCAAGCCTTATCAGTCTGCTCAAGTGCTTCAACCGAGCAGCAGTGGATAAAATCTTTTAATGTGAGGTAAGCAGTGACATTTGTTACTCATATTCTACCAGCTCGGCGTAGCCAAACCAAGTACATCGATATCTTCAGTATAAGACTGACAACATCTACTACTTGTAACGCATCTGTGATAGCTAATGATGCGCTCTACCCAAATATTACGCTAGTTCAGAATAACTGTGTTAGGAGGTGTGGAACATTTCAGAAATTTACAAGTACTCGTTACGAAATTGCTGAAGATAACTAACAGAAAGTTTTGTTTGGCTGTTAACGATAACAATTATCCAAAGTATGCAGATAATTGTTTGTACCTGCTGTTTCTCTATTTATCAGACTTATATTTATATACGTTAATTTTGCTAGTATTGATATTTACTTACATAACATACTGCATATTCAGAAATGTCTATGTAATTCAGTACACACCTAATAATCTGAACTAAATTTGTAAATGCATTTTAACTTGTGTTCTTAACTATTACTTCCATTTAAATTATTTCGCCTCACCGCATTACACGTACCCTCAACGGTACCTGTGATTGCTTCAAGGAGCACACCAAGTAATCTCTTATTTAACGTAATTACTACGATAATTTTTTTAAGAATTATTAAAACATTACCATCAACAAAATATAAATTGAGACAAACTGCATGTGTGTGAATTATACTCTTATTACTGAACCGATTTGGTTGTGCAAAGCATTCAATCGGCATGAACATTCATTTATTTACCATTTCAGCTAGAAGGGGTACCCGAAATTGATCTCTTTCTTGAAATGGTACTAGGTAAAAAAAAAAAAACTAATTGGGAACCACTGCACTAGAATACAGGAAGCATTATTTCTGTTTCAAAGCTTTTCTCAAGTCTTGGATGCCACAGAAATCGGTGTGTTTACTATGGACATGAACTCACCGTGTATTAGAATTGTTTGTTCATGAAGTGATAAGCATAGCCTTTTGTGTTTTTAGTTTTTTGGGGGAAATTTACCCGCCGGAAAATCACTACAAAACTGAATGAAATTTTCTCTGATAACTAGCCGAGTTAGTCCATCGATCAAACACGACGTTTCGGTGGTCACAACTCTGCCGCCATTGTCAAAAAACTGTCACTTGACAATGGCGGCAGAGGTTGCGACCGCCGAAACGTCGTGTTTGATCGATGGACTATCTAGGCTAGTTACCCGAGAAAATTTTATTCGTTTTAAACGCCGAGAAAACCTCCAGTCTCACTACAAAACTTTGTACTAACTTATAAAAGATGCATTGACGAATTTTTTCACCGTTGTTCCAGAGCGCCTTGAGTTCTAGATCAGTAGAATGAATATACTCCAAATTGAAAGTGAAACATAATTAAAAATGAAAGTAATGACATGAAAAATATTGTTAGATTAGCAGTAAAGAAGCAATGTTAAACATGTGTTAAAAATCTAGAGTTAACCTCTATTATACTGGGGGAAACATGGTTAAAGAAGGAATACTTTAAGGGATCTCGTCATAATCTTTGCTCAGACTAAGAATTGGAGAATTTCCCTCAGTGTTGGAAGCGAAGTAGCTTTGGGTAAAATGTGACGTAGCTTCAAAGATATTAGAAGAAACTGTGTGAATATAAATTGAAGAATCAGGTTTGCTTGGTTAAAGCTCGCTGAGCTCTATGAATTAACGACTATAGAGAAGTGAATGAAGAGAGCTACGTTCCACCTCATTTGCCAAAAGAAGTTACTGAAAACATGTCAGAAGGTAGCGCACTATAGAGAATTGCAGCTTCTATGCAACAGTCCCGTATAATAGTTGTTTCCTATTATTCTCAAGCACACAAGCATTTAAAACTATTGGTGTCGTGGCTGAATTGTACTGCAGCGTATGATGGGAACAAGTGATTAGACCCCTCTGAAGGAGGTGCTGATAATCTCCTTAATCGAGTCTGTTTACTACATTGTACAAAGAGTTCAATACCCTGGGTCATTCGAGCTGCCTACGACGAGACCTTAATCAAGTTTTGCAGTAATCGGGAATGACTAAATACAAAAGGTCTGCTACAGGGAAATTTTAAAACGTTCAAATACTTCGGTTTTTTTGGCCTTTCACCTCAGAAATTGTATCTGAAAATACTATTTGGTTACTCATTGTATACCCTATCTTATATATTATTTCTAGAAAGCGATTTTTCGTGAGGAACCCTAGTTCTACCTACATACGATACTGAAATCTAATGTGTCAACGAATAGATGGTTCCAAGATCTCGGCAGCGGCCCAATTGGAAACTACTGTTACTTGGAGGGGGAGAGAGTATTAGTGTCAACCAACGGGGAGTATCCAGTCTCAGACGAAGGAGACTCGAGGATGGAGAGTGAGCGCGCTTCAACGTCTGCAGCGGCGAGCGATGCTGATTCGACGGCTGTCGACGAATCAGCAGAGAGCGATGAGCTCTACTTGGAGGGTCTTCGCGAAAGTGACAAGTTCGCTTTTCGCGTTGACTTGAAGAACGGAGCTGCACGCCCGCAACCTAGCTTCTTCAGAGAACTACAGCGGAAGTACAACCTTACTTCCTGGTCGCTCTGGGTCGTTCATGCCGGCCTGAAGTATGGCTGGTCATTACCAGCAAACACTGACGACATCTATTGTGTACTAATCATCTCTGGGGACAGCGCCGCCGAAGTCAGCGTCATCCATGACGATGCTGAGGCCAAAGGACAAAAGCGTCCTGGGGCCCTTGCATCAATGCCGCTGGTCTTTGCAAAGGACTTCTGCGCAACTAAGTTTTTCCGCAAGTTAAACGGGAAACTGAAGCGGCAGCGCAGAAGGCAGCAAAATACAGCAACTGAGGACTGGCAGACTGCTGGAAGCAAGATTCCCGCCGCAACAGAGAGGCTGCCGGTTCCAGAGAAGGAGGCACCTGATCTCCAAGCTGCTGAGCCTTCAACGCCAAACAGCCCCACCAGGGAAGACGAGGAGGTACTACACGACACCCCATCGTCACCCACGCCATCCCAGAAGGAGGGGGAGGCAGCACCAGCAACTGAGGAGGGACCTGTCCGCCCATTGGTGGTGCCCTATGAAGGGAACTGTGGCAGCCCGTATGTTCAGCTTCTGCTGGCTACAGAGTTGCCACTGTTCTGTTGGCCGGCCGAAGGAGGCATCTCCATCTTAGCCTCCTGTCCCTCGGACCTGTCGAGAGCCACCGCCATGTTGAGCGACATGGGTGTCTGCTGCACCGTGGAGCAGCCCAGCCCGCCGAGCAAACCGGTCCCTGCGCCTGCAGCTGTTGAGGCACAGCCGAGGGCGAGGGGAAAGAGGGCCAAGAAGAAGGAGCCCTCCCCTCCCGAGCTCCGGCAGTGTTTTAACTGCCAGCTCCATGGACACGAGGCGAGAGACTGCCAAAACCAGCGCAGATGCACCAGATGTGGGGCTGATCATCGTGCGACTGAATGTACCACAGCCAGGGAAGAGGCAGTTTGCTGTAACTGCGGACTCAACTGCTTCTCTGGCTGTGATAAGAAGAAGCAGCTTAGGGCGGAATACCGTTCCAAGGCTGCCACGGCGCCCAGAAGGGCCCAGCAGAAGACCAGCTCCAGCAAGCCACCCCACACCGCCAGACCGGCGACTACGCGCGGGCTCCATACGCGGGCCGCACCGCGTCGCCAAGAACAGCCCACGACGGCTCCTGGGTCCAGTCGGCAGCCACCCCGCCGCCGGGAAGGTCGACATGCCGACCACTGCCTCTGCCGTACCGGACCCAGCGATCAGCTCACGGTGGTGGTTACGTTGCTCACGCAGCTGATCACCGCCATAATGCCACTCAAGACAACTACCGACAACCGTAACAACTGAAGATTTGGACAAAAAGACAGTTCAAAAAAAGCAATACAGACAGCAGTCGTAGGGTGTTACCCTGGTACTGCATCAAACAAAATGGCGTAAGCCATACCGATGACGCTGTGCTGTGCTGTGGATCCAGTCTCACATGGTTTCCGGAAGACTATTAGTACAATGCAAGTCTGACAACGAAATATACCGGGATCAGGTGATTGCACATGATTGGCAGTTGAACTTATAGTACAGTGATGGGTGCTGCGCAATGTTGAGGGCAGTTGAATTGTTTGTCAATTCAGCTCGTGATGAAGGTGACAGTGCTCACCAGAAAAAATGGTAACTAACTATTGTTCATAGCACAGTTCTCTCCAAACGACCTGGAATGATCCCGGTGACGAAAGTCACGCAGGTAGCAGTCTCGTTCCCACCGATGAGAAAGCATCATTTATGTTACTCAAAGGTAATTATTTTCAGTAGCACCCAGTAAAAGTTTCAAGTCTAACGAAAACAGTTATATTTACAACTATACACAAATTGTTGTACTTCCAATTTCCCACTTACTAATTTATGTATGATTGTCTTGATGGAAAGTCATCACCATATTAAATATTATATTAATTTTCAATGTGACTTTTCAATGTGACTTTTCAATGTTATTTCAATACCTTTTAATTATAATTAAATGTTCAATGTTATTAGACAAACGCTTATGGTAATCCAAAATAGCTGGGTTCATCTCTCAAAGCCTCCTTGTGGCGAATTCGGAACTAAGGTTAGCCACGCCCCCTTTTAATGTTCTTGGCCACGCCCCTCCTCCCCTCCCTCCCCTTCACTAACCTGGGTTTCACCTCTCATTGGGTGCATTCATGCGTCTCTATTTACGCCACTTAACCTAACCGTCACCTACCTATTGTTCTATTGTTCTCCTCCCCTACTATAGCTCTTTTGTCAGGCCACTGAAGGGACAACCTGCTCCCCCTAACCCCAGTTTCACCAGCCTTCTCCACCCCCAACATGTATGAAGTGACAGCTTCATCGTTTCATCGACAGGTCAGAACAGCTTCACCCTCCACC
Organism: Vandiemenella viatica; assembly: GCA_031002005.1. Lineage (NCBI taxonomy): Eukaryota > Metazoa > Arthropoda > Insecta > Orthoptera > Morabidae > Vandiemenella > Vandiemenella viatica. The sequence continues at coordinate 96,681,202 of JARYHS010008074.1, read as the reverse complement.
ACTCCAACAACACGAAAGAAAAAAAATCCTGTAAGTAGTCATGGAAATCAATATATGGACGGAAATTAAATACAAAAATAAAATATGCTTGTATAATATAGAAACTAACACTATGTATTGAATGCTCAATAAAATACGATTTAATCAAAATTTCTATTATCATTCCTTCATAAGATATGAATCAATGTTTTAAAACGTTGTAGGAAACCTCAACAGCAACACGTCTCCGAGTAAAGAGGAATTTAATTTTACGTAAAATAAAACACGCGATTTATTGATCGTAAAAAATAAAATAAAAAGACGTCTTTACTCATAAAAAAAAATTTGTTTCGAGATATGCAATCCGATTCCCCAAAACATTGTTAATATCACCATTTACTAAAAAATATTCGCTCCAGCGAGGTATTGTTTTCAACCCTAGTTCATTGTCCGCAGCGGTCCATCTCCGAGTTAAGACGGCTCCAATTTCACTTAAAATATAACACGTGATTTCTGCACAAACATACATCGTACAGAAATATTAGGAACAACCCCTTACTAGGAAGAATTTGATGTTCCTAGATATGCAATCGGTTTCCCCCAAAAATCATATATATTATTTCTATAAGGTATTTTTTTGTCACAAGTCTGTATTTTCCTTCATACTTAACCGAAATCTATAAATGAGGTGCCATTTTAATGTATGGTTTCCACTTTGGTCACATCATATTTTAAGAAAGAAAGTTTTCGGAATTCGATCCTAAAAAGGGCAAAAATATCAATATGTCTAAAATGCTGTTTTCTGTGTTACTAATCGTTTATCTCTCTGGATACCTATCTGAAATCGTTTAATGAAGTATAATTTTAAACATTAAGGTCTCCGCTTTAGTGACGTAATATACTAAGACAAAAAAAATTCGGAATTCCACACTTAAAGAGCAAAAGTATCAATATTTTTGCAATGCGTTTTTGTGTCACGAGCCATTAATCTCACACCATATCTAACCGATAGAGATAAATGAGGTACCGTATTAAATCCTAAGGCCTCCGCCGTGGTAACATTATATTTTAAGAAAGGAATTTTTCGTAATTCTGCCCCTAAAGGGCAAAAATGTCAATTTTTTTAAAATACGTTTTTTGTGTCTCGAGCCAATTTATCTCCCTGGATATCTAACCAAAATCGATAAATGAAGTAAGGTTATGAATAGTAATGTCTCAGCTCTGGTGTCATATTTTAAGAAGTTTTTTGGAATTCAACACTTAAAGGGAAACAGTATAAATGGTTCTACAACGCATTTTTGTGTCACGAGCTATTCATCTCCCTTGCTATCTAACCGATATAGATAAATGAGGTATCATATTAAAGATTAAGGTGTCCACCGTGGTAACATTATATTTTAAGAAAGGAATTTGTGGTAATTCGACCCGTAAAGGGCAAAAATGTCAATTTTTCTAAAATGCGATTTTTGTGTCTCGAGTCATTTATCTCTTTGAATATCTAACCAAAACCGATAAATCAAGTAAGATTATGAGTAGTAATTTCTCAGCATTGTGACATCATATTTTAAGAAAGAATGTTTTGGAATTCAACCCTTAAAGGGAAAATTTTTCTGCAACTCATTTTTGTGTCAGGAGCCATTTATCTCCTTTAATATCTAACCGAAATAGATAAATGGGGAATCATTCTAAAAATTAAGGTTTCCGCTGTGGTAATATCATATTTTAATAAATGAATTTTTCTGAATCGTACTCTTAAACGGCATAAACATCAGTATTTCTAAAATGCGTTTTTTGTGTCTCGAGTAGTTTATCTCCATTGATAATTAAACAAAATTGATAAACGAGGTATCATTTTAAAGATTCAGGTATTCGTGAGGTCTTAGGTTCCGTTACACCACATTTTAAGTAGGAAATTTTTCAAAATTCTAACCTTAGAGGGCAAAAGTAGTAATATTTCTACAACACATTTTTCTGTCAGGAGCTATTTTTTTCCCTTGATACCTAACCGAATTTAATAAATGATGTATCGTTTTAAATATTAAATTATCCGCTTTGGTGACATCTCATTTTAAGAATAAACTTTCTCCAAATTCAACGCTTAAGGGACAAAAGTATCATCATTTCTTTTTATTTACCTCGCTTGATAACTAACCGAAATCGATAAATGAGGTATCATTTAAATGACGAAGGTGGCTGCTTTGGTCACACCATATTTTATGAAAGAAATTTTGTGGAATGTGACCTTAAAGGGCAAAAGTATCTATATTATTCATACAGCATGCTTTTTTATGTCAAGCCGACAGGTCTTAGATACCTAGCCGAAATCGATAAATATCGTATCGTTTGAAAGATTAAGGTCTCCAGTTAGGTAAAATCATAAATTAAGAAAGAATTTTTCGGAATTTGGTGCTTTAAGTAGTAACGCGTATGAGAAAGTTCAGAGCCAAGTCCCTAGATTGCAGCAGCAGATGTCAAAGAGACGTCAAGAAACTTTTCGGATAATTTTTTCTGTTATGGAAATACTTTCGTTTTGCTATACAATTGCAATGTAAGCATTTTATTCACACAGCAACAAATATCACAGAGATGTTGATATGTTGTGTGCATTTTGTTCAGGTTGGTTGTATTCTGTTAATGTCAGTGACAGTTTGTCGTAAATACAGAGTGTTTTAAATTTTCCTCACTGTTTCGTAATATGTTGTAAGTATTTGATGCGTACCCGTTACAATAAAAAAATAAATATATGCTACGAAAGCACGGATCTACTTTTCATTAGATTACAAGCATTCAACCTCACTATTCATCGCATTTTATTCGCGAAATTTTCGTACGGATCGTCTAGTATTTAATATCGCTTGCTACTAAAAATATTCGCCTCCATCAAGACATTCTTTTCAACCCAAGTTCATTGTCCGCATAGGTCCATCTCCGATTAAAGGCGGCTTCAATTTTACGTAAAATATAACACGCGATTTCAGCTCAAGCATTCATCGTACAGAGATATTAAAAACAACCCCATACTTGGAAAAATATGATGTTTCCAGATATGCAATTGGATTCCCGAAACAAATTGTTTTATCGCTAGTTACTAAAAAATATTCGCCTCCAGCCAGGCATTGTTTTCAACCCTAGTTCTTTGTCCGCAGCGGCGCGTCTGTTATTGGGGTCTCTACCTTTTCTTGTGCGTGAAGGACCTCAGCGCTTGAGACGAGATGTATGCAATCGTGCCGAAGCGTTTTATTTTCTCGTCACACATTTAAAATACACATATAATAATGCTACGTTGGTATCTCCTAAACGGATTGATATATTTATCTCGCATAAATTGCATTCTTCTCATCGTGAAATTACCAATATATATAGGTATCACAAACACATGTAGCAATGTACAGGTGAAGTAAAATTTCGCTTTATTAAACCAAGAATGCCAGGCCAGAACAGCGGGGAAAAAAAATACGGTCGCGAGTACATCTAATTGAATACGAAAACTTTTCGTGATTGTAATTCGGTTAGCTATATGTTATTCATTTGATTCTAAGTTGAGTTTTTGTACTAATGTTTCTGCAGAGCATATTATTTCAGAACATACAAACTATGGAAACATCCATGCATTCGCCTGGAGTGATTTGAGGAAATCATGGAAAACCGAAATGTGTTTGTTAATAAAGTTGGCTGCACACCAGTCAAATGCCTCATGGTGTTTTTTTGGGTGAGTGCACATTGTAGATACAGTACAGTAATTGAGACGCGTCATTTACCAAATGGGTGAGATTAGTAAAGTTAGCTTTCTATCGCCGAAACAAAATCATATGAAAGCATACTAGCCCAGCTAGTTCTTTGGAGTACTATTAAAGGGGATATTAGTAACTCTTACATAGGTACTTAGGTAACATTAGCGTCATCCAGTAGAGATTCTTTTCCGCTTATTTAACCCAAAACATTGCATTGACAGAAAGCAAGTGGATTAACGAAATTTCTACTGCTGCTACCGTTGCTAGAAAATTCAGAGTTAGTATTCAGTATCACAGGATTTAAAAAAAAAAATTAAAGTTTAGTATAATCATTAGATACTGGTTGGGTAGATTTCTTGCGTTGGTTCCGATCTATGAATTCAAAATTGTGACTGCAGCGCATATTATTTTTCCATAGGCGATATGAATTGTCATTAAAGTGAACTTGACAGGATATCTAAATCGTCATTATCATAAGTACTCATATTTTCCCACTTTTTCCTGTATAAATTGTGACATCCACAAACGGAATTGTCAAAGTGGCATCCCTAGTGATAAATCATGGAGTGGCATTTATGGAGTACGTTAATTTATTTCAATAGTAGTGCGCGACTTCACCATTTGGATTAAAATTTCCCATTCTACACGTCTAATCATGATTTAATCGCGCCATATAATTTTGAGTACAACCACTGGTTCACAGTCCATTTGCGATGACAGATCGGTAGTAAACCATATGGTACCATAGTTCGACGACAGGAACAGAAGCACTTTTTACTTAACAGACCATAGAGGGATGTAAATTAATAATAATAGTTGAAACACACCGAACACCGTCGTAATTATTAATAACGAAACATATCATTCGACATAGGAATTTATAATAATAATAAAAATAATCATTGTCATAATATTATTTACATTAACAATTAATGACACTAAATTATATTTATAAAAATTAATAATAAGTAACGTTGACAGATGGGGTCATTAGGAATTAGTTTGTTCCATTTTAATTACGGTCGATGTGGCGTGGCAGTTTGATAGGAAAAATCTCAATTTTTCCTCCCAGTGGATGATATGTCAGATGAATGGGCGCCATTTAGTATGAAGTCGTATTTACCACCTGGCTTCGTCCGACCGCGTAACATCTCACGACAGCCTTCAAACAAGGGACGAGACGTCATCTAACGATACTGTGAAAAATGTTACAACTTGTCCACGTATCGTTATTATCTTTCTACCCAGTGTTGCATTTAGGATCTGTGGGCACCTGCCGGCCCTGTAGCATCTGTTGGCCTCTAGGCTCTAACTGTGGTACGGGTCCCTTACATATATATCAGTATCGATTATTTATTATTAAATTAATAAAACTGAAAAATATTGGAAAATGTAATGATAGTAAAAATATACGAAGATAGCTTACTGACGAATCAAAGTTGGAAATGAGATTTCTACATCTTTTCCGGGACTGAAGTGAACGAGCAAATGATGCTCGCACGTTCTATTTTTCAACTGAAGATCGATAGATAAGATGCTGACTATTGTAGTTGTGTTGATGCAACCAAACACCATCTCAGCAAAAGACCATGGAATTACAAACTCAAAAGTTTTAATAACACTATAAAAGAGTAGGCCTACATATTAAGATAAAAACAGACGATAAAAGATGATTAAGATCACCAAAGCGCACAAAAGAAAAAGATTAGAAAAACAATATTAATTATTCACACACGCATACAGCGACTAAACTGCTTTAAGCAGCGCTCCGCTGATCAGAGCCTTCCCATATCACACGAAACTGTCGAGATTCCTAAATGCTGGAATAAAGTTTTAAGGGGGAAAAAAACTTAAAACAACAAATGAAATAAAAACAAATTAAATAGAATTAATATTGAATTCTAAAAACACTTGTTTCAATTATAAACGATTGTAATCTTCTACAAGTACTTACTTTCAAACAAAACATTAAAACTTGGACTTCCCACGACTAGTCGTTGTTTACATCGAATTCATAATGAATTTATCTTACCTAAACTTCCAGACATGAAGGCTGAGGAATTTTAGTTCGCCTTGCAGATGTACGACAGTGAATTCAATTTACCTACAGGGTGTCCAGAAAAGGACTCCCTGATTTCAAAATTAAATATCTCGAAAACAAAGATCGATAGAGGAATGTAGTAAACGGTATGTTTATTGTGACAGCTGTAAGAAGTGTATCTACATCTACATCTATACTCTGCAAATCACAAATACTGTGGGTGGCAGAGGGTGCCAAGCACCAATCCTAATTCTGCGCATTCCAATCCCGAACAGATCGAGGAAAGAAGGAATACATAAATGAATCAGTACGGCATCTTATTTCTCTAATCTTATCCCTCCTGTCATTGCGACCTAAATAGGTTGGCGGAAGAAGTATTTCGTTGCACTCGTAACTTAAAGATTTTCGCATATTCTCCAGCAAATTCAAACGAAAACGACGTCGTCTGTCCGCCAAACAATCCCAGCCCAACCCACGAATTAGCTCTGTGACACTTACGTAAGGACTGTAACTAGCAGTCACGAATCGAGCTGCTCTTCTCTGTACTTTCTCTAAAGTGTCAATCAATCCCCTGCGATACGGATCCCAAATTGCAGAACAGTATTCCAAATGCGGACGGACTAGTGTTTTGTACGCTATTTCCTTTGTATGAGCATTACAACTTCTCAAAATGCGTCCTATGAATCGTAGTTTGGAATTAGCTTTTCCTACAACGGAATTTATGTGCAAGTCCCATTTCATGTTGCTTTGTACTGTTACGCCTAGATACTTCAGGGAATCTACAGTGTCAACAACTGAATTGTTAACTTTGTACTCCTGAGCAAGCGGGGTCTTTTTATTACTTATGTGCATTGCCTTGCACTTTTTACAGTTAAGTGTAAGCTGCCATTCACGGCACCATTCCGAAATAACATCCAGATCGCGCTGAATTTCTAAGCAATCGTCGGAGCACCTGACTTCTCTATAAATATGTGTATCATCAGCAAAAAATCGCATCCTGCAATTAACGTTGTCACCGAGATCGTTTATAAAAATTAAGAAAAGAAGTGGTCCTATTACACTTCCTTGAGGAACGCCCGAAGTAACATCTAGTTTAGAAGAGGCTTCCCCGTCTACAACGACATACTGTGACCGACCAGTTAGAAAATCGCGTATCCATTCGCAAATCTGATCAGATATACCGTACGCTCGGATCTTCGCTAAGAGTCGGTTGTGTGGTACAGAGTCAAAAGCTTTCTGAAAATCCAAGAAAATAGCATCAACCTGTGATCCCGCATCAATAACTTTCATTACATCATGCGAAAATAGAGCCAGTTGCGTTTCACATGATCGGTTCTTCCGAAATCCGTGTTGGTATGCTGTAAGTAGCTCGTTTTCATCTAGAAACTTCATAACGTTAGAGCATATGACATGCTCCAGAATTCTACTGCAAACAGATGTTAGCGATATCGGACGATAATTCCTAGGATCTCTCCGATCTCCTTTCTTGAAAACGGGAATCACCTGCGCGATTTTCCAGTCAGAAGGTACTTTTCTTTCCTCTAATGATTTACTAAATATATCTGACAGAAATGGTTCTATTTCTTCCGCGTATTCCGAAAATACTCTTACTGGTACTCCATCGGGACCCGGCGCTTTCCCCCACTTCAGGAGCTTTAATTGTTTTATGATACCCACACTATCAATTTGTACTGGATCCATTTCAAATTCAACACGCCGTGGAAAAACGGGAATGTTTTCCATGTTTTCGTCAGTGAAGGAATTTTTAAATTCGGCGTTAAATACGGTAGCCTTGTCGCGGCTGTCATCAACTTCCCGACCGTCTTTTAGTAGAACTGGCATATTGGTGTCACAACCACCTATTTTTTTTACATACGACCAAAATTTCTTTGGATTTTCAATGAGGCTCTTGGAAAGTGAGTTGCATCGAAAGTCATTGAAGGCTTCGCGCATTGCATTCTTGACCTGTCCTCTTGTCTCAGCTAGTTTTTCTAAATCACTCCTATACATCGTCCTTCTTGAGCGTGCATGAATCTTCCTTTGCTTTTTAAGTACCCTTTTAACTTCACGCGTATACCACGGGGAATCGTTCCCGTCCCTGATTGTCCTTTTCGGTATATGTAAGTCAATACCTTCCCTGACTATATTTATGAATCGTAGCCACATCTCTTCAACCGAGCCTCTTCCTTCTACAAAGGTAATGTATTTATCCCTCAAAAACGTTCTTAAACTCTCCTTTGGGGCCTTTTCGAACCTGTAAACGACCCTTTCTTTTTTCTTTTTGCGCTCGACTGTTAATTTTACTGTAGCAATTACAGCTTTATGATCACTTATTCCCGTGGTGGTAGAAATGTCCGTAAATAATTCAGGCCTATTTGTAACGAGAATATCTAAAATGTTTTCGTTTTCGTTGACGCACCGCGTTGGTTCAGTGTATACAGCAGTGTGAAATAATAGTTACAAAAGCTGCTAACAGATGGCGCTGTAATCGCCATACGTAATGCCTAAATAGTGATCCGAAGCTCAGGGTAGTGCCAATGGTGAACATTTTGAAAACATTGTGATGTGATTTTTTGCAAAGATTGTTTTCATACGATTATTTCACTTATGTATGCTGATATGAGCTGTACAGCGTACAGTGCCATCTGTTAGCAGCTTTTGTAACTATTATTTCACACTGCTGTATACACTTCTTACAGCTGTCACAATAAACATACCGTTTACTGCATTCCTCTATCGATCTTTGTTTTCGAGATATTTAATTTTGAAATCAGGGAGTCCTTTTCTGGACACCCTGTACATACGCTCCGACCACAGCATACTACTACCTTATGTTATAACTTCATCGTTGAGCCGCAAAGTTGTGACTTTTCGGTATAGATGTACTGAAATGTCATTTTACAGTACACTCGTACATCAAAAGAATTGAACTGCACATGATCGAAGATTGTTTTTCACGAGCATTTCAGGACTTTCGATGCTAAAACCGTTTCGGAAATAGGTTACTTTCTTTGCAAGTGTCTGATTATTATTATTATTTTGCATGTGGTGCGGGGCCCTCAACTACTGCCCATGTAGCCTATGCCTAAATACGATTCTGTTTCTACCTGCGTTAAAGATTCATAACATTATCAATAAAATTTTGTGTCTTTTGTTTCTTTGCTACTTCCAGCTGTGTATTAGGGTTTAGTACTGTCCCATACTTGCAGTAAATATTATGAACTCATTTTGCATTGTTTCAAGGTACATTTATTATAACAAATCTGTCGTAGTGTAGGGAGGAACAGAGGTTTGGCCTAGCCTAGGTGGTGGTAAACCATGCTAGGACAAATTTTCCCTCACGTCACGTTCTATAAGCAGCATCTTATGCTCCTAATTATTTTATCCGTTCAAGAATTTTGCATCCTTGTAAATCGTTTAGTACGTATAATTAAATATTACCTGCATTTGAACTGGAAATACTTGGTACATCAAGAAATTCTCTGTTTAAGTTCGTTAACCCACCACTATGAAGATTCACCTGGCTGCAGAGATTTTGCTGCTTGTAGTAGTGAGTTGTGGGCACGCCGCCCGCATCCTGGGTGTGGTACCTACGGCGTCGATCAGCCATCAGCTGCCCTTCCGATTAATCGCATTGGAGCTAGCACGAAGGGGACACCAGGTCACCGTAATAACCTCCGACCCCATCAAGGTAATTTTTTATTTAATTTCCTGCAAATACTTTAGTATAAAGAAATGATCAACACTAATAGGACGCTAATTTTGCCACACCAAGCGTGGTGGTGTAACGGCTAGCGTTCTGGCCTCGCATTCGGGAGGACGGCGGTTCGAATCCCCGTCCGGGCATCCAGATTTGGGTTTTCCATGGTTTCCCCAAATCACTCCAGGTGAATGCCGGGATGCTTCCTTCAAAGGGCCATGGCAGAATTCCTTCCCATTCCTTGCCCCCCATCCTTTCCCGTCTCTAAAGACCTAGTTGTTATAGAAGACGTATTTAGTGAAGCGTCAGCAAAGGAATGAATAACCAAAACACTGAAATAAAAGTATGTACTGTGTTTAAATTAACATATTAATTATTAGTCGATTTTTATTTTTGTATTTCTTCGATGTAGATTGTTTTGTTATATTCTTTGTCCATAAATATCCACATCGTTATCTAAGCGGCGTCGACCAAGTTTAAAACCAATATTATAGGGTATAACGCCAAGTTGTTAAGATTATTTTTACTTTGATTTCACTGACGTAATATTACTGACGTTATTTCAAAGGTATGTAAGTAGTTCAAACTGAGTCGCAATTTAAAACACAATCGAAATACGTACTACATCAGGGTTATTTAATATTAATTCAATTGAGTTAAGCAAATTGAAAGAAATGATACGTCATTTTTAACGAGCTTACAAGCTAATACAAAATATACGTTTTGAGAATGTCTCAGCAAAATAGTATCCTGCCCCCGACCATTCCTTGTTAACATCTGCGGAACGATTAACGCGCCAGGAATTTGTGGTTTTAGTTCAGTATTATTTACGTCTTTTGTTTTCCATTCTGAGTTAAACGAGTATCGAGTAAAAAAAAATCTTCATTCCTTAAGGAATCCAATTTTACACACCTGTAGCTGTTTTAAGTGTTGCTGTTGCACAAATCAGCTTCCATTTAAAAATTAAAATAAATTAAGAAATGAAAGAGACGCGAATCGTGAAAACTTATGGGACGATGTTTATGCCTGTCAACGGTTTTGATCATTGAGAGCTACCATGCTAAGGTTACTAACAACCGATCTCTCAAATGTTACGTTTTCCCATATTCAATTGATGACACTTGATAGAAACTTTACTTGCATAATATTTACATTTCTGTGACAAAAACCCATAAGTAACTGTTTTAAAAATTATTTTGGATTGATACCTGTAAATTATGACCAGAGAACTATAATCCATTTAATAGCTCCATATTCAGTAGCGCAAATGTAGGGCCAGAGACCCATTATTTGTCACTAACTAGAAAACAGATTATAGCAGAGTTTTCATTCGGGTTTCATAATTTTCGCCGCAAGGAGTGATTGGGTATACTGTCTTCTCGCACTCACACTGCATCTGTCCGCCCGGCTGACCAAGACAACTAATACGTTGGCTTTCTACCTTCAGGTTATGTTGCATAACTCCACCAATTATCATGTGTATTCGCCATTTATTAACATATTTACCACAAGTAAATCAAGTTTAAGCAACTTTTAATAACAAGAATTAATGTATTGCGCAACGCTTTGTGAATTTACTTAAAATTGAATAATTCAAAGAGCAATATTGATTTTTAATTGCTAATTTACGCCTTTCACTGTGATTCAGTAAGGTTGACCGGATCGAATCTGCAAAATGCGTTTACTAAATGTCATTCCATTTTCGTCTCTGGACATACTAATGTATCTCTGTAGGTGACTCTGTAAACGGAAAGAAAATGATCTAACCGAAATCTGACAATATGAAGAATAGGCTATTTGACTGTATTGAAAATATATTACAAATTGTAGTCTTTCACGTCGATTAATTCTTATGGAAGCTATTTTTGTTAAATTTGAAAAGAAAGGAATTTTAAAAAAGCGACAGAAAACGCACTGGGATTGGCGATCGCTTTAGTGACGTCACCTGCCTGTAGGCGCTGCGGCTGCGTATGGTGCGTTTCCTACTATCCAAGTTTTCAACTATTTTTTATTATTTTTTGATGGTTATCTCTTGTTTCTAATGAAATTTTGTGTTGAATATAAAATGAAGAACAATTTGTAGAAGCCTACAGCGGAAAAGTGCCGAAATTATTTGTCGGACTAGCTATAGAAACAACCCCTGGCTTCTATTCTATGGAGCTTGAAAATGTAATAACTTAAATTAGAGAATCATTTGAATTTAAACTGGAAATTAGAGATTAACAGAAATCCTTCATAAGAATTACAAAAATTTTAAATTAAGTTAGTTGTTTTAGGAGATATTTACGAAAAAATTGCAACTGTAGTATAAGGTAAGCACAACAGTTAAATAACTGGATGTTGTAGACGATTTTTCTTAACTGCAGATAATTAATTATAGGTAAATGATAATTTTTTTCCTACGAAACTGAATTTATTGTTTATTTATTTACCGACCACATTCACTTTCCCGCACGTAGAGTGTTGTTTAAGTGTTCACTATTAATAAGAAGATATGTAACGATGCTTGGTGTCTAGGTAGCTGCAATAGGAATTTGAAGATCCTATGTTCGAACCATGATTAGGATAATATTTTTTTTCGTGTGTACATTTTTTTTCTGTTCTATTTGTTGCATTACAGAATCATGTTTTTATTCGAAAAAGTAATAAAATGTCATGCATACGTTTGAAACATAAATTGCTGCCTTACAAGTAAACTTTTGTAATAAGATAACCTTCCGTTTATAATTTTGAAACATACCAGAGATACATTATCGTCATAGCACCAATTACTGCCTTTTCATATATAGGCAGGGGGATGGCGGAGTGTATTGTCCGTGGACATTGCCTCCAGAAGTATTTGGGAGATGCATAACTTCTCTGTTGGTGTGGCTTCTCGGTGGTGTGTTAGTTGATTAGACTTAAAGGTCTCTTATGACGGTCTGTGGTTATGTCATAGTGACCGATGTTATTAACTTCTGGGTTATTGCTTCTATTTGAACTCTTGTAGAAAACTCCAGCTAGTTGTTTGAACCTGTCATGGAGATATGGAACTCCAGTGGCTTCATGGAGTGCATAGGTAGGAAATCTGGCTGGAAGGTGCAGGGCTCTTTTCGGTGCCCTGTTTTGTATAGTTTGTAGTCTGAGTATATGGCTGTCAGCAGCGTATTCCCACACTGGACTGGCGTACTCTATAATAGGTCTTACTAGGGTCGTGTAGGTCTTAATGCCAGTGCTTGGGGCCAAATTATTGTCTTTATTAAGAAGCGAGTAGAGGCTGTGAAGCCTCGCGCTTGCTTTCCTGTGGATGTCATTTATATGAGCTTGCCAGGTTAGTCTCCTGTCTAGCAGCACTTGCAAAAAATTCAAGTGCTCGGCGGTTAATAACATAATTTATTTTGACAATAACATTTCACGCTAATCTCGTAACAGGTCCGGAACGCTTTGAATACCTTTCGTTGAAATTTTTACGTGACGATAAAACTGCATGTTGTCTTTCTGACATAAATGCATCTATTTAGGCGGTATTTACTTTTATTGCACAGGTAATTTTCAGTTTTTTAAATCTTTTTATCGGTGTATAAGTAACGTCCAGTTTTAGTTTTGAAGTATTTTTGGTTATGTTTCAAATGTTTATAATACGGTTGCTACCCAAATATTTGTGAAACATTCGGAAAAAATTAATGTTTTGGTGGCGAAATAGAATATGTGGCGCTACCAACAGCAACTAGTGTCTAAAGAAAACGCCCGCACATAACAAAACATATTCCAAAGCAAGGATCGAACCTAAGAATCCTAACCTTACTGATACTTGATTTAAACAGTGTTCTAAATTATATCAAAGAAATTATTGTGCAAATGATATTTTCAGTAAATGATATGCGACTTAGGCGCAATGTCGTCTGAATTTCTAGGAGCAAGTTGCAGCGACTTTTTTTCCTATTTTAGCTAATGCGGAAACACTTACTTTTATTTGGAGGGTTTTTATTGTTGTGGTTGTAGATTGAAGTAGTACACAGTATTTATAAATGATATCTCTAATAATTTATACACAATTTCAAAGAAACAAACTAAATGTTACTTACGTAGAGTGAGGGCTTGTAGGCACGTGACGTCACGAGTGTTGTTGGCACGCGCCAGGCAGCAAAGGAGTGTTTTGGAGGGCTTTCAAATACTCTACATTTTAATATTTAATTAAATACCATTGCAGCGCACGCATCGGTAACAATTTCCCTACACACTCATCTTCCCCCTTTCCTGCACCCACCTACATTTGCCCTCTACAATTTTAACTTTCATTTTTTCAACGTTTTTGGTAAATTATTCATTATTTCCCTTTGTAACTTATTCCAATCCCTGGCACCCTTACCTAAAATAGAGAATCTTCCTACACCCTTCTGCCTGAAATCGAGTGCCAGCTTTTCCCTTCCACGTATTACTTTTCATTCTTGCACCAATATCTTTCCATGACTCATCACCAATTTCTCCTTTTTTACGTTCTGTAATAAGAAATGATGATTGATCCATATAACTTTTGTTGTTATATAATGTACGACTTTCAATTACTTATACAAAAATAATACATGTTTATAATTACTCTCTGATTAATAATTATCACTGCATATCTTTTTCGTATGTTGCAGAAACCAGTCACAAATTATACTGAAATTGATATGTCATTTATGTATGAATATATACGTTCTAACTTTGGAGGAATATCAATGGTCGAATGGTCTTCGAAGGATTTTATTGATAGGATGTACGATGCATCAAAAGATAATTGTGAGCTGCAACTGGGGTCTCAACAAATAAAGGAATTTTTGAAGTAAGTATATTTTTACTGCCTGTACTTTCTGAGTTGTAAATGAAAAATATACGAATCAGGTAATATTTGTAAAGACGTTAATAATACTGTACATACTGTGCAAGAATGCAGAAACACGGGTGCTGTTGTCATCGGACTGTCATCATCCGAAAGAACATTTCCGTGGATTGGAAGCCCCGCAGGAATACCAAAAGTTTAGACTGTTGAAAAAATATATACATTTATTCAGTAGAATGTATTACTCCGTTACTGTGATCATTACCCAACATCAATTACGCCCCAGCTTCGGTTGCGACTAATATGCCTAGGATGGAAAGCACAGAGAAATAACACCCCATCATTCGTAACTATGAACCACCGTAAAAACCTTGTAGAATCAGAACACAGTTTTCCCATTAGTCCTAATGAAGACTCTTGATGTACTGAACGTCGCTGCCGCCATTCGCCTTCAATTTGCGTCATTGATGATTAGCCGGAATAGAACCCAACTGGCTCTCGTACATTTTTTTTTTGCTGTCATCAGTCTCTTGAATGGTTTGACGCAATCCTCCATCCCCACGTTAACCCCTTCTTCTCAATATACCCCTTACATTCCAGGTCCTCAATTATCTGCTTCATATATTCTAATCTTTGTCTGCTTCTATAGTTGTTACTTCGACTGTTCCCTCCACTAACAAATTAACAAATCCTGGATGTCTCGAAATATGACCTACCATCCTGTCCATTCTTTCTGTAAGCCTTTTCCAGAAACTTCTTTCCTCACCCATCATTTCCAAAACTCCTTCATATCGTACTTTATCTGTCCACTTCATATTAAGCATCCTTCCCTATCACATTTCAAATTTCGTTCTTTCTGGTATTCCTTAAGTACATGCTTCTCTTCCATAAAGTGCTGTGCTCCACACATTTATCTAGTCCTAGATCAATATTTGAAACTAAATGATTTCTCTTTTTCATGAAGGCTCTTTTGCTAGTGCTATTCTGCTTTTAACATCATTCATGCTTCAGCTATAAATTATAATTTTACCTTCCAAGCAGCAGAATTGACTTACTTCTTCTATCGCATCCGATTATTTTTTAAATTTTTGTACATGGAGTTTGATAATCTCCATTCTCCACTCCTACAGAATAGAGGATGGTTTTCGTGCAATCAAATGGCCTGCTGGTACCGTCATTGTGCAACTGTCTGGTCCATGATTCTGCTGACCACTTGCCTATTTCCCTGGACACTGCACCAGTAACTCGCCGTGCACCAGGGCGGCAAATTTGTGTGACATTGAATGTTTGCACATTCATTAACAATGGATACAATTAATTTTCATTAAACGGGATCTGCACACAACCATTGCAAGGAGAGCCACTAATGCTGCGAATAACACAGCCTACAACCATCCAAACATTTTGGAACGCAATTTGGTTCTGTCCTACATAAATGTGTAACTGTTAGAATCGGCAAGTAGTTAAGAAAGGTGAATGTAAAATCTGTCTACAAACCACATACCAAAATTAGTAACTCTTGAATCAAGGAAAAACACAAACAAAAAGCTGGTGGGGTTTATAAGGTTTTAGTGCTCTTGCGGCCTATTTTAAGTTGTAGAAAAGGGAATCACGATAATAGACAGGTTGCGGGAACACTTCTCCAGTAAAAAAAAATAACACAGACAAATCAGCCAATACACAGCATGCAACCAAAACTAACCACGCCGTAGAGATGGAAATTTCCAAGCGCCAAGATAACTCAAATGAAGGTAATAGGCTTCGTGTTGCATGGCTCTCGCAGATACTGATGGAATAAATCAACTGCCGCCCGCGCCCCCAACACGTTGCACCTCGCCTCACTACGCCAACGATGCACGTATAGTAGAACCCAGTTATCCGAATCAATTGGTACTGGACCCCATTCGGATAACTGGAATTTTTTTCCGAAAAAGGGTATATTTTAATTAATTATGTGTGTTGAAGATGGGAAAAAGCTATTTTTAAAGAAAAAGGGTTTTTAATTAATTAAAATAAAAGGCAACAATTTTACATGTTAAGCGCACTAACAAGTGCTTTACGTTAGTAGAGTGTGTATGTACCGTAATAAAAAAGTATTTAAATGTAAATAAAAGTGGTTGCTTAACATTTCGGTCAAAGTAAGCTGTTTGACTGTAGTCATATGTTTTCGGGCAGCCAAATGCTTGACTAGCTGATGGTTCCATGTCTGCTTCGTTAAGGTCATTTTCTTCCTCGGCACTTTCAATAAGTTCATCATCATTTAGAATTTCATACCCAGGGTCTCACGAATCACCACCCCCCTCCTAAATCTTCAACACTAACTTCTGAACATCCAAGAATTATCAGAAGAATATTTCTGAATTCCTCAAGTGACACATCTTCTGCTGTCTCTTCCCTTTCCTTTTCTTGAGCTTCTTTTCCCTTTTTCTCCTTTTCATTTCTTCTTCAGTTGATATGCCTTTAAACTTTCTCCACACACGTCTTAATGTGACTGCCATAAGCGATTCGGATAGTCGGAGTTCAAATAATTGGAGTTGTAATGTATCGATCACACGTCCCAAATGGTCGGACCAACCGATACTTCTAAACACGGATCTGTCAGTGAGTAAATAAGAGAAACCAGAACCGGTGGAAAACGCATTTCTGCCCTGAAGGCCGCAACATGACAGTCGAAACTTTGGCCTTATACGAAACAGCGTTGCCTCACCCAGGCAATGAAGAGACCAATGGTTTATATTGTTGGCCATTAGCTAAGATACTAGTCTGGCAATAACATAAATGGTTCTGTATTCATAGTATATGGATTCCATTTCACTACTTCCTTTAAGTGTCTAAACTACAAAAAAAGCATTATTTTTTAATATGACTAAGGAAAAAGAAGACACTTCTGAGCTTGTAACATAATGTTTATATCACAACTGTATATTTAGGGTACGCCTGTTAAATATGTAAACCCAAAGTTAATTTGTCCCGAGAAGCTTTTGCCGAAAATTTTCCCATGTTTTTGGTAATGATGAAGTCATTAAAAGATTAGTTTAGATCGCGATACGCGTAGTGTTACTAACATGCTGCTCATGAAATTCCTAATAATAACTAAATTGCTCGTGCCTTATGCTATAACAAGATCATTCTGCCACAGGCTGCATTTCAACGTAATCAACATCTCAACTAATATCGCTGCTACTAAATCGAACAATATAGCTGTATCTAAACGTATGAATACCATCGCAAAGTACATTTTGGGCCATGGTTTCCCCAAATCACTCCAGGCAAATGCCGGGATGCTACCTTCAAAAAGGCCATGGCCGAATTCCTTCCCATTCCTTGCCCCCATCCTTGCCCCCCATCATTTCCCGTCTCTAAAGACCTCGATGTTAAAAAGAGACGTAAAGCAGTTTTTTTTAAAAAAAATATACATTTGGGTAGTAACAAAACTGCTTAATTCAGGATTCCTAGTACGGGTAGAATAAACTATCGCAATTAATTGCATCATACATTTTCATTATGAACTGCAACTGGGCTAGTGCTCCAGCTCGCGCGACAATGCATATACTTTATTGCGATGTAAACTTCACCCATCATTAGTTACACGTACCTCGCCCTGTGGATTATGTGGTTTCAGCATCGTGATGATGTCCAGTATCTGACAGGGCATTAATTAGAGTCCCGGTGAAGAAAGAAATTGTCATCATCGGATGGATAGTATAGGAGAGATGGTAGTGTACAATTCATAATCACCAGATTGCCCACCAAGTACTGAGTTAAAATTCAAACATCTCCACAGTGCATATGGAGTGCGCGATTACTCATGATGGTGATTGGTTCGTCGGATGAGGACATTAAGCTTTGGCCGACCGGTGGTATCTTTCGGAATATTAGGCCTGAATGGTCCTCCACCATCGACCTCCATCGGCTTTCATCTTCTCTCTTCATTCATCAATTTCAGTCGTAGTAAAAGTATTCATTTTTACAGAGTCAGATGTTGTACCGATTAACATTTGGGAAGGAAGAAATGGCTTGAGGTATGTTTTTTTAGATCTGATTAGCCAATTTTTGATCGAACGAGTTTGGTTAGGCTACAGGCAGTTGTCGACATGGAAATTTCCAGGAGTAAGGCATGGAGATAGAAAGGATATGATATGACGCAATAGGTTAATACTGTATTTCTATTCAACATAAAGAAGAAGTCTGATGTATTAGTAACGCGTTAAAAATGAAATGACGCCATAAACTAATACCGTATTTAAACAAAACAAAGAAGAAATTTAATGGAATAGTAACACGCTGGAGCTTTCAGGTGTATAATGAAGAAAAAACACGCATCAGGAAAAAAAAAAAGTGTAAAGTCGCGTCTGAAGTAGCAGGAATAGAATGATCAATCTAGATCAACCTTAGATTTCGAAAACAAAACATTTCAAAATACTAACTACAGAACTCAAACACAAAGTTAAACTGAATATACAAGCGAAAGTCAAGTGTTGATTGAATGATATATGTGGAAGAAGATACTGGTGAATAGCTTCAAGAGAATTTGGGGCGAATCTTAAAATAATAAACTTTTTTAGTATTTGAATTTTATTTATTTTCGGACACGTTTCACGGAGAGCAGGTAATTTGCTGGTACCGTTATGTTGACGATTTCATTATGTAATAAGAGAACTACAAGAACGCATAAAGGAATTACGCCAGGATATAAATACATTACACAAAGAAATCACTAATTCACTAAAAATAGAACTCAAGATTGAATTAAATTTTCTGTGGCTAACCATAGTAAAAATCCATAACAAACACATTTTCCGTATGTACAGAAAACCCAAAACAGACCAGATAATACACCTCATCACCATCCATACAAGAACAAACAAGATGAAATAAGATACGTGTAGAACAGAATAACAAAATCACACTAATAGTACAGAATTATCAACCAGAACTCAGCACCATACAGGATATAGGCAAGAAAAATGGATACAAAAGACACAGTGTTGAAGTATTAAATAAAAAGATGACAAATCATCTAGAAAAAGCAAAAAAAAAAGAATAGCACCAACACATTACACCAATTCAATAACCAAAACACAAATACTTCTACAACACTATCACCTCAATCATGCAAACATCCAACAACATGGAATGCAATAAAGTGGCGTACTATGACATTCTCCAACAAGCAAACTCACAGGATAACAAAAATATTTAAGAAGCAAGGGATAAATATTTCACTTAAAACAGAGTACTCAATACACAAACAAGTTATGGTTTTAACGACTTCACGCCGTCAGTAAAGGGATGGCCATCGAAGGTACCTGGGTTACCAATCCTGCTACGACCCATCCTGCGTATTCTTCCACCTAACAATACCATCAGCCACTAAGAGGTTAACGCCTAAGAGGGCACCAGTAAAGTCCGATGGGGCTCCGTCTCCCCCTTCTCTTAGCACTCTACATTGCAAGGCTTCCCTCCCAATGTCTGTGCCACTTGCATAAAACAATTATCGCACATCTCATGCTGATGATAACGCCCGTTACCCACACAATTGGACTGCGTAGTCCACCAGCAGCTTTAAGGATAGACGCTGCGCTATCTGCCGAGGGCTTAACTCTGACACAGGGAACCGACACGTCCGGTAAGTTCTGTCACGTCAAGCGACTGATCAAAGAGACGGCCCAAAAGTGCTCGTACCCCCAAAGTAATAACGCTTTGTTCTCTTGTAAGCAAGGCTCACCATGCAGCGTTTGAAGAGATACCGTAGGGACCACTTACATGATTTCTCTACCGCATATCTAATGAAAACATCCGTCACCAAATACTTGGGATTGAGTACAATGCTGGTGCAGGCACGAGTGTTTCGAAGCACAATCTGCTGTCAGATCACCGCCTATACCGCTTTAGAGAGTGGGAAAGCCTCCGACCGCCACGTTCTGTGATGAGGCGTGGACGTCCACCACCTTTTCGTCCAGTCGTGGTTTAACCGTCCTTTAACCACTTTGTATGGATGCTCATTACAGTAGCACGAGAACGGCCTCACCGTTTCCGAGATGCTCGTTCCAGAACCTCGCCCAGAAACCACCGTCCCCTAATTTAAGGGAATTGCGTGACGTGTGCGTAGACATCTGGTGCCAGACAACTACGGAAGCCTAACGAGGATTTTTCGAATCCATGCC
>JARYHS010008074.1:96556580-96659783 GCA_031002005.1 Vandiemenella viatica | reverse complement strand
ATTAGATTAATTCTAGTCCAGGCCGCAAAAATTGCGAAAATATGAAATTACTTTCATCCGCATGAAGGAATGACTTCAGCAAGGTGGCGCTCATTAAAGAAACTTAGTTAAAAAAAAAAAAAAAAACTTATATTACCCATTCCCTTTGCTCAAGCTGAATTTCAGTCTTATCAATCCAAAGCTAATTTAGCTGTTCGGAAACGCATTAGTAAATTCATTGCATCGCGATAGGAACTTCAGGCCGTACTTAGTAGCATATTGTAACTGCTATATCTAAAGACAGAGAAAATAACAAATTCTACATCGAACGAATAAAAATACACAAGAAGTAACTAATGATTATTACGTGGATTTGAACGCAATACATACGTTTCTTTCAGTGTTCAGTGATTATTTTTTCGCAATGGCTTAACGAAAATGATTTGTTTTAAAAGAACGGGCATTACATATCTCTTAAACTCTGTTAAATATCCTAGACGTGATTTCTGCAACAACAGAAATCTGATGCTCCAGGGTATTTCTGGGTGCCAGGGCCGCATTTAAGCATAGGCTACATAGGCTGTAGCCTAGGGGCCCGCACCACAAAGGGGGGCCCGCACCACAAAGAGGGGCCCCTCACCAACCACAACCCTCGCCTGGGGCAGGTAGTAGAGCTAAAAAAAAAAAGTCGCCCATAAATTTTTTAGGTCGAATTTCGAAATTTAAGAATCCAGTCACTGCCGACAGGGGGCCCACAGAGCCTAAATGCGGCCCTGCTGGGTGCTGGGTAAATTACTAAGTAATTAACGCCGCAGTTTAATAAAGAAAAACGGCAATGATTCTAAAATTAGGAAATTTCAAACTTATCAGTTTGTTTGAACTAGATAGAAATCCGGCACAAATAGAATGATGTCACAGCGACAACTTCAGTGCATTCCATGTAGGCATCTTGGAATGTTTAGAATAATAATTCTTTCTGTCTACAACTAAATAAAAAAGAAAAAGATATCGCCTGAGTTAAATATTTTAATGGCTAGAGAAGTAACGATGCATTTTAAAGATAACTGAGATTCGTATTAACAGTACACAAGATTATGCGAAAATTATGATACACGAGGTTAACTGTCTCTAATAGTAAAATTAGCATTTTAAGTTATGAATATAATAATTATAATTAATGTAATTGCTATGGAGCAGCTGCCGAGCTGGCAACTGCAGCAAGTGCAGTCGAAAAATTAACTGCAATATTTTAAAATTGTTAATCATTAACAACTAATAATATTTCCACCAAAATTACTTGTTAATTTCTGATAATTCGGCTACCTGGAGAGATAATAATTCTCAAGAAAAATAAAGCATTGGGCAAAGCGTTTCAGTACATACTCACAGATACGGTATAACGTGTACCTTCTGGTAGCTGTTTTATATACCAGCAGATTACGGTACAACTACACAGGTCCCGTCAAATATTATTTGAGATGAAAACACTTTTTACATTTAACGATGCGGATCTCTGCCTTGTGGTTTTTACTCACTAGTGCTTGGATGAAGCTCCTGCACAGACTGACTAGGCATCAGGCCTCCTCTGATTGATGGACGTGACTGGTCAAGGACGGGAACATTGCTTTCTGTTAACATAATGACACATAATATTTACGCTTCAGCATTTGGTCGTGAAGAAACTGTTATGCTCTATTAATGGCTAGCTAATGCCAGGGGATAGCTCTAAAGCACATCTTGCTCTGCGCTTAATAAGCAGATGTCTGACAGAGGATGCTGTGCACAATGTATTATTCGAATGGAAGACTGAGCGTGATGGGGGTCAAATCCTTGTGTGCCAGTGCCCAACCGATATACTTACGCCTGTGTTTTTGTTTCAGATTTTGGTTTTTATCTCCATGTCAGACCGAGAGTAGTTGGTGAGCGTTAACGCTCTGGGCTCGCATTCGGGAGGACGCTGTTTTGAATCTCCGGCTGGCCATCCTGATTTGAGTTTTCTATGGTTTCCCTAAATCGCTCCAGGTGAATGACTCTTTCAAAAGGCCATCGCCGAATTCCTTCCTGGTTCCTTGCCCCCAGGCTTTCCCCGCCTCTAATGATCTCGATTTTTTTTTAACTTATGGTTTTACGACTAATCGACGTCGAGATCATTAGAGGCGGGATGGGACTGAGGACAAGGAATGGGAAGGAATTCAACCATAGCCTTTTTTTGAAGGAAGCATCCCGGCATTCGCCAGGTGTGATCTGGGGAAACCATGGAAAACACAAATCTGGATGCCCGGACGGGGATTCGAACCCGCGGTTTCCCGAATTCGAGGCCAGAACGTTAACCATTAACCCACCACGCTCGGTGAAATGACTAACGAGGAAGCTTGTACACCGGTGTGAACTTAGTATTTAGTATTAAGAGTTACTAATTAAATAGAGCGTAACATTGTATCAGTTGAATGGTGTCGACTTGGCATGAAATATTATCTAACCACAATTTCGTAGGGGATCTTTACAAGTTAACCGGAAATCAGGTAAAACGTGAAGATCGCTCTCTAGGCTGCTATGCAGTTCAGTATCTGACGGCATTAAGATCATCCGCATTTTCCTCTGTTTGTCCGTTTTAATTAATAACTGAAAAACTGCTATACAGGCTACATTGAAGCCGTTAGATGCGGAGAGGATAGGGTACAAAGAATGGAAAGGAATTTAGCTGTAGCCTTTCGAATAACAATTTCTGGAGTGATCAGTAAAAATAATGTCTGTGTTAACAAAGAATTATTTTGCAATAACTGCAGAATCAAAGAATATCTTGAGATCTCATCATTAAACTGTAGTTACTGATACTGGTGTTAATTGTCTAAACACAAAAATTTTGTTCCGTGGGATCAGTTTGCAAAAAAACTTAAATAATAACGGCTGGAATCATTTATTCATACAGAAAAATTACAGACACTAAATGAATTTAATAAATGATTTGCAGAAGCGAAAACTTACTGAGGCATTTTAATGTCCATGAGGCATGTTTTGAGGCAAGTAGTCACAACGCAACACATGATCCTACCATCGATTCACCGAACACTGTAATACCTACGTAAGACTACCGAAATATTACGGTTATATCCTTCTTGTGCAAAATTACATTTCGGAACCAGATATCAGAATTTTGGAAATTCAATTATCGGATAAGGGAAGATAATAGAAGAACAAAACTAAAATTTTAATTCATTTTGGGTAAGATTAAATCTTGAGAAGAAATAGTAAGACTAGGCTATGTAAGAGTCACGCTATCTATTAACCAATAAAAAGATACATCTGGAGAAACGGAAGATATAAAAATGTCCACGAATCAAAGAACATGTCATCAGATAATGAGATTTCGAGGAGACTGACATAGTAATAAGTTAGAAGTTACAAATATTTCCTTCAGGACTACAAAATTTTCATTTGTTGTAAGTGCATAAATTACTAATATTACCGTAATTACTAAATTACTAATTACTAAATACAGTTTTAAGGATATAGAGGAAGGCCATCCTATGCCACAACAGAAGCAGCGACGAAGGAGTAACATTAATACAAATGTAATTTAACTCCAGGATAAATTAACTATTAATTTATATGTAATAGTAGAAAAAAAATGATTGTGAGACTTAGATTACCAACAGCAGTCACTTAAAATGTTTGGAGAAGTATCATCAAGCGGTGTCTGAAGAGAATACATAAGATAAATCGGCAACACCACCGAACAAATGTCAGTATTTTAGAATAAGCGAATACACATGCATTGAGACAACAATAATTAAGCACCAACTTCGATGGGTTCGACATGTCATCCGAATTTTGAACAGTCGCCTCACGAAACAAACAATGCATTCACAACTAAAGAATTGTCAACGAAATCGAAGAAAACAAATGAAACGTTACAGCATTGGACTTGAGACCAGTCTTAATAAAAGCCTAATAAATGCGAGTACAAACACCGGAGGATATCGATCTGCATGGGGGCAAATGGTTCACGGGAACTAACAACATTTTGGAGATCAAACTCGACTACTAGAATCGGACAAAAGAAATCGTAGGACGGAACAGGAGAAGACTTGCTGTTTCGCCAAGCTCCAGTGCTGGTGTGTTCGGTGTGCGTCATCTCTGTGGAAGACCCGCCTTTCTAAAATCGGTATTTTTATACACTTCGGGACTCATAAATAATAAACCGAAAGACATATGTATACTCGCAAATGACTGAATGTCTCGAATTAAAGGATAGACAAGATATAAAGATAAAAGATGGTGATGTTATTCACAATAACTAGTATCTTCAGAGTTATTTTCTGCGTTAATTCCGCTAAAAGGTATCAGACTATCTTCACTCACGTTGGAACCAACATATCCTACTACTAGAACTTCCCAGGTTTTAACCTTAAAAACCTGATATTCTCTTTCACCAGTTTTCTGGATGTTACCTATCTAATTCGACTTCGGCGAGGTTCTGCGCTATCGTCTCATTTTACCCATCCCTCTTAAGTAGAGTTGCAAGCTTGAATTTATTTTTTCGTGGGCATTTCGACTAGTTAAGTAGCATCAGCAATCATCATTGGGCCACTTAAGGTGATCAATCTTCACTGCTAATCTATAGCCAAAGAGTTTTAATTTAGATCTTTTAGAATAGTGTATTGTAAAAGCTTCTTTACTAGTTCTTTACTAGTGCTCACATGAACTATACTCCGATGCATAAAATGTGGTCTGACATTGCAATGACACAAATAATAGATAGTAGTTGCAGTCTCGAGCCGCTTCTGAATATTCTGGCATAGATACATTAATGGACAGAAAATAAGTAAAACATTGTTATCGCTTAAAATATGTAAAAATGTTAATAGTTAGTAATGAGTAAAAGTTGTAAATTATGTAGCCAATAATCTTAAAATAGTAATATGTTCAAATATTGAAAACAACAAATACCGGCAGTAGATGTTAAACTAATCTAGTTCACCTGTGAAAACGAACAACCTACTAGCCGGATATTAAAGACTCTTTACTTCTGCAATTACATATATATCATTGAAAATTAGTTCTCACAACCAGTGTTGGAGGTGGCCAGTCTCCCGATGGGCGGCCTTCTCGGTCACTTTGGCTGCCAGAGAGACAGAAAGGGGCGCTATTCCGGGATATCTGGAATTCGGATTACCGCACCGATACCAATACTGGAAAATGCTTTCTTAGATTGCAGAGTAGTAGATAGTAGTAATAGTTTAGTAATAGTAGAAGTGGTAGACGTTCAAAGTGACATAGTGAAATATTAAAAATTCTAACTAACCATAAAGTGGACAGGAAACTGCAGACACTATACAAAACTAGAAAACTGTAACAAATCAATTATGACAAAATGCGGCAAGTTTAGAAAGATATAATACATGTTAACAGCGAAACAATCGTATGTATCGTGCCAACAAGAAAAGACTGTTCAGATATTGCCAAAACCATACTTAACAAAAATTGAAATTATTCATTGTGGAATTATCTGTTGAAGTACCAAATGTAAAACTGTTGTTTTAAATTAAGGCCTATTTTAATTTTTAGATACTAGGCTGTAAAAATGTGTGCTAAATAAAAAAATTAAAAAAATATTTTAAAAGCTGTAGCTGTTGATTCTGAAGGTTTACAGTGAAACGCGCTCCCTGGTGACAAATGTGGAATTTATTGAATTGGCGGAAGAAGGAACGCCTATTATCAAATTAAGTACATGACCCTGCCATACGAACGTAGAAATTGTATAAGTAATAGAAACTTCGTTTTGTATATCTGCTATTAATGTGGGTGAATAGACTCCGATTGATTTTCTAAAGGAATTAAATGCACACACTTGTGTATACGTTTGTCAAATAGCAGTAGATATAATATTATGCTAAAGTAAGTAAAGCTGTCAGATTCGAATACACAAAACGATAAGCTAGCGCATTATGATCCGCTCTTGGTAAGTGTCTTATCTAAAGTCACGATAAGCAGCAAATTCAAGAGGTGAGCAAAACACTTGTGTCCCGTAGCAGATAATGATCCGCATGTAATCTTCATGACGACATTGGTTGCGGGAATACAAACACGTTTTTCAGGTTGCATAAATACTAGATAAGTGTGGGCTAACAAACAGCGTGAAACTACACTTAACGTCGAGGAAATGTACATTCTTCTTTATGAACTTATTGCTTGCTTGTCTGGTAATTACCTACCCTCCAAAAGAAGATGACAAAGTGGGAACAGGCCTGTTGAGAATGAAACGCATTAAGGAAGAGCACCTTGTATGGAGCTCGTGAAATCGCTTGCGAACTCATGGCCTTATGCTGTAGTTGGTGTTGCTAGCAACATGAATTGTCACTGAGGAGTTTTTTTTTATCGTTCCAGTAGTTCAGATTGAAGAGTAAGTCTTCTTCGTGTCGATTTGATTCCTAATGGTCTAATTGGCAGTCTATCGTCCTACTGACTCAGCTACGCGGCCACGAAAAACGTTCTGTTGGATGTGTGAACGAACGTTTCCAGGCGTGTTGCAGTGCAAGCTCTGGCTAGTCACAGTGGTAACACCAGACCTGAAGATGGCGGACAGAGCTCGACTGCCGAAAGCCTCGTCCTTCTACGATACTATATAGGCGTAGAAACCGGTGAAGATTACATTTCGTTCTGTTGAATACTTATTTACAACTTCGTAAATATAAAGTAGTTTATCACAACGAATAATGTGTTATGTCATAACAAATCCAGATTGTAGGAAATACTTTAAAGGGTGATGCGGACGCTCGTTGCTACAAGTTAATCACCTATGTGTAATATAGTCAAGGAAACACTACAACATTTAAAATCATGTTAAAATTATGACCAACATTGCTTATCTGGTTTATTAACAATACTGGTTTAAACCTAGCATGATGGGTGGGCGGTAAGATTCTGGTCTCGCATTCGGGAGGATGCGGGTTCGAATCTCCATCTGGTCATCCAGATTTGGGTTTTCCATGGTTTCCCAAATCACTCCAGGCGAATGTAACGGCTGTTCCTTTCCATTCCTTTCCCGCCTCTAATGACACAAACGAGGTGTAAACAAAAACAGTTACTGGTTTAATATATCCTGTTGTACCAAATCAGTTGTAAAATTGCTGTTAACCTCTTTAAAACAGAGGGCAGAACTTTTCCACTGACTGGTTAAAGGCAATAAAAATTTCTCAAGTGCTAGGTGATTGCGGATTCCTTTTACGGCCTGCAGCGCTCTTCTGGGTTCGGAGCAGATAACTGCCTTAACTTTTCTTTACGTATTGTAACGCTTTTATTATCACTATGATTTCTGCTGAGAATACGTACTTATACCTCAAGTATGTCGTCGTATGCTGCTGTACTGTATTCCTTGCTCTCTTATGTATCCTGTATTTATCTCCTTCCCTTCCACCTTTTGTTTAACGTTTGTAGAAACAGCTGCATTACGATCTCAGTGTTTTGATCCTACTCAATTGCCCGACGCTTATTTGAAAAGGTGGGGAGACAGGCCGATAGCCTGTCATAATATCCATGAATGCAGATCCACTTGCAGACACAGCATGTAGCTGTAGAAGTTTTTAACGCCACAAGCAGTTTCAATTCACAACAATCTGGCGACACAAGATAAACTGTGACAGGGGCAACAAGACCCCGTGAGAACACGAAGGACTGGTTTTAACAGGATGCGCAGAATTACCATACCGCCACGCACGATGGCTAAAAGTTAACGTAACTAACCTAATCTGATCTACAGAACATCCAAAAATAAGTTCTACTGTCAGGTTCATATAATTAAAATTAAAAGAATTTACCCATGAATACAAATATCTAGTATTGAAGAGAGGTCTGAACACCTACAAAGTTGTATACTTTTACACAGTTTTTTAAAATTTGTTTTTGCTACTTAAGTTCATCTAAAATATCGACTAAGAAATTTTCTTCGTGGTTTAGAACTTCCCACCAGCACTCATTGCTGCTTGTCCTTAGTCTTGCGGAGGAAGCCGAGGCGACGAAGCAGCAGCATGGTGACAACGTACAGCGTGAAGAGGAGCGCGGCGACCGCTACGGCGACAGCGAGCAGCACGTCGAGAAGCAGGAGCTGCCACCAGGCGAGGTCGAGCGCTGCGCTGCGCAGGTGGCGGGCTCCACTGTGTCGGATCACGTACTCCACCCACCAGACGGCCCTGGGCAGAGACTCCGCCTGGTGCTCGCGGAACACCGCAGACAGCCGCCGCATGTTGGACGAGTACCTGCGGGAAGCAGCCAACTCATTAACACAATATAACATATATGGCAATCTTTGAATGATATGTTTGTTTGTTAGTAACTAGTATCATACCGATTTTCGTAGGGTTTTTTTTACCAAAGAAAGGAGAGTAATTTTCAAGAAACGTTTTTATACCTGTAAGGTAGGAGCAGTGCATTATGCCTGAGTATCAAAATTTTTACTATTTCATCGAACATGTCTGTTTTCTTTACCTCTCATCGTCGAGAACAGTACGGATAGCGTTGTAAATGGAATGTTCTGTGATGTCGTAGTAGTCTACTTTGACTCCTACTCCAGCTTGTACCGCCTTCGCAATGATGTGAGGTTGATCTGCGAAGATTGGAATTCCAATAAGAGGAACTGCGTGGTAGATGGCCTCATTAAAACTCTGCAGACCGCCTTGGAAGATGAAGACTTTTACGTTTGGGTGAGCTGTGAACAGAAATATTATGTCACCATCCAAAAACGTTTGGTTTATGATTTACATTGTGTATCCTAGAACAGTAAAGAGGCACGAACCCAGAATATCCTGTTGAGGCAGCCACTTTCCTACTCTGACGTTTTCTGGCTGTCCAGGTAATGTGTCTGTTTCCCATTTCCAGAGGACTTTCTGAGGAAGCCGTGAAAACGCTACCAGCAGCGACTTGAGCTTATCTTCTGGCATCGTGCTGCTGCGCACATTGGTACCAAGACTGAAGTACACGACACCATCCTTGGCGTCATCCAGCCATTTCTGGAGATCCTGTGCATGAGAAGAATTATTATTTTTACTGCTGAACATCTCTTAGCAGCGAGGGAAGGGAAAGGATGGAGGGCAAGGAACGGGAAGGAATTTGGCCATGGCCTTTTGAAGGAATCATCCCGGCATATGCCTGGAGTGATTTGGGAAACCTTGGAAAACCCAAATCTGGATGCCCGGACGGGGATTCGAACCGGTGTCCTCCCGAATGCAAGGCCAGAACGCTAACCGTTACACCACCACGCTCGGTATTTTTTCATTTCGATAGAATGTATAGAAAGCTCTTCACGTTTAAGTACCGGAACAACGTTTGATACAATGTTTCCAAGCTCAGATTGGTACAGTAATGTTATGCTAACACCACAACTATTTTATTAATGGACGTGCAGGTTAGATAAATACATTATGCATTGGTTCATGTAATAGATGTTGTTATATGAGGCGACGGTCACCGCCCGCTTTCAAGCATAGGCCGCTACATGAGTATCTGGGAATTTTCTCAGAAAGGCAGATGGATTGAGCTAGAACCTTGTCAACTGTCACCTCTCTTGAATGTACGCACACCGAGTACTTTAAGGTGGCTTTCAACGGCGCGTGGTTTTGTAGGTCGCCCCAGATTAGCCGAATTGAACGGATTAGCACGCGCCACAGGCGAGTCCTCGCCACCTCTACATCTCGTTGCCTAGTGCAGTGGCGTAGCTAGGTCAGCAAGGGCCCCGGTGCAAAAGATTTATTTTGGGCCCTCAGGCCAGATGGGCAACTATTTTTTGCTTTGTGTTGCTGGCAGGTGCCCTCTGAGCTGAAGCTGGGGGCCCCTGAGTTGTGTTTAGGGGCACCCTGAGCAGTGGTAGTGGCCCCCCGAGCAGTGGTTGGGGGCCCCCTTAGATGACGATAAAGCTATAAAAAAGATCGCCAGTTTGCCCCGAAGGCCCGTCGTGGGCCCTCTAAAGTGCGCTTGGGGCCCCCTGAGCGTAGGGGCCCCGGTGCACTGCACCGCCTAGCCCCATAGTAGCTACGCCCCTGGCCTAGTGCCTAGTGTACAGCAAGAGAGGAGGATTGCGTGCCTCTGCTGCAAACAGATGGCAACAACGCACACCTACCTGGGCCTTTGATGATAGGAGGCGTCCATTAATTACGTGGACCCCCCCCCCTCTTGGTGAACTGTGGTGAGATCTGATAGGACCTTTGCACTCCTCCCCCCGCCCCACCCCTCACGTGAGATCATCCTCATAAGCTCTACTGTTCTTTAATAGGCGGCAATCTGAAATGAAATGTTGTTCTGTCGATACATCCTCCTTGGTGATATTTCAATGGCCCCACCCCCCATATTTATGTTCACGTAATTAATGGACGCTCCCATAACGACTGGGAGACGGATAGAGCCGTACCATCGCTACTATAACCGGTTGTAACAGATGGTTCTCTTCCCATGTCCCACGTCCAGTCGCGGCCGGCCATTTCACGGGCCGTGGGAAGCGACCTTTACAAATCTTAGAATGAGCCATACCGAGTCGATGGACATGCAGAATTCAGAGTTGCTTGGATTTAAAAATGTCTGGGAACGACTCAAAATATCCTTTGTCGAATTGTACGGTGCAAGTTCAAAACAGAAATAAGTCAATATGACATTTTAGTTTTTCCCGGAGTTATTTATTTCCCGCGAAAAGAAACAGACAATCTCTAAGAGAGAGAAGCTTCTTGAAACTTCGACATATTACGAGAAGGGCCGAACGCTTAACAGTACAGCACACAACTGAGTTATTACCGAGCGTTGTGGGTGAGCGGTTAACGCTCTGGCCTCGCATTCGGGAGGACGCCGGTTCCAATCCTCGTCCGGGCATGCAGATTTGGGTTTTCCATGGTTTCCCCAAATCACTCCAGGCGAATTCCGGGATGCTTCCTTCAAAAGGGCCATGGCCGAATTCCTTCCCATTCCTTGTCCCCAGCCCCATACTGCCTCTAATGACCTCGACGTCGATGAGGCGCAAAGCCATAAGTAAGGGGGAAAAAAAAACCTGAGTTATTCTCGGATTACATGGAAAAAGAGGATGGATTTTAACCTCTAAGAACATTGTTTACTTTAATTTAGTAATTGTTAGAAATAATGTTTCATGTCTGATGTATCCGGAGAGCAGAGAAACTGATTAGAAGTGGGACTGGCCCTTCTGCACGCGGGCGAAAGGGGGAGTGAACCCAAGCGCCTGCGAGGGAGTAATGTTGCGTCGGGTCTACCACTTGTCTGGTGAAATGCATGGGAGAAACATCACTAGCTGGCAGCCAACCAGTGGCCATCAGTCGAAAATTAAAGAATTTTGTGTTAATTTTTTTTTTGTAACAGTTTAACGTCCCTTTTTAACAACGTGGTCTTTAGAGACGGGAAAGGATGGGGGCAAGGAATGGGAAGGAATTCGGCCATGGCCTTTTGAAGGAAGCATCCCGGCATTCACCTGGAGTGATTTGGGGAAACCATGGAAAACCCAAATCTGGATGCCCGGACGGGGATTCGAACCGCCGTCCTCCCGAATGCGAGGCCAGAACGCTATCCGTTACACCACCACGCTCGGTTTTTGTGTTAATACTGCCAGAAATGTGACTTAGTGTATTTTGATGGAAGATCGAAATGTTGGGTGTCTACGCAGTATGCTGATCGATACAGCAAAGTCTTTGTACTCTGAGCTGCACTAAAATTCACCTAATCTCTACAACCCGAGTAACACTGGCAAAGAGATTTTCTGGATGAGAATCCGTGCTTTATCGACTTTTAATGAGGTATGATCGGAATTTGATGCAGACATTTGTCACTTGTAAAAGTAATCATGTGCCTCTTGGGTTTCTTTCAATTATGCTTGTGAAATGTTTAAAGATTGTAAATATGTTGTGCTGATAGCCGAAATAATAGTTGTCACTGATTTTCTAAATAAATTTATATTCGAACTGAACTTGATTATGGGATTAAGATGTCAGTGTTGGTTTTAAATTGTTACTAAGGTTAAAGTGGACACATTGCAATGTTTTTCACATAGATAAAAAAAACTGTCAGGTTATGACGTCTAGTTTTACATGTCCAGTAATGTTTTTTATATTATTTATTACTTTTGAACACTTTTTCATTTGAATTAATTATAATTAATTTTACCTGAGATTTTTAAATTCATGCTTAAATTAAGGCACCAACGATACCCATATACTACAGTATTTGTTTGGAGAAATGTATGATGGACGTTTAATTTAGTTCTAAATCAACGTAATATATGTCATTTTAACTGGAATATCAAGAATCATCTGGGTAAAGTAAAAATCCACCAAATTTTCGGACATTCTAATTCTATATGAGTATATTGTACCATAATCTATAACACAGTTGCAGATATAGCCTTGTCCATACTTACTTTGGGCAGTGGTTTCCTTTCTGTCTCAATGTGCAGTCCTGTCAGTTCAACGATGCTTGGCAGGTTTGGTCGCGGGTAGCTAACGCTGAAATGGTTGTTCATCAGTAATAGACTGAAATTAGATTCAACTTCATAGACGGACGGCACATTGGGACCAAAATATTTCCTCTGCATCTCGTCGTGGGCTGGCATAATTTTGTAGTAATACATGTAGTTGAAATACATCTGCAGATAAGCGTTGTTTAGTTTCTGCCAAAAGTTCATATGGTCTGTGTACGGGACAAACCACTGTGGAATGTATGCCGGGTTGTTGGGGTTCCCAAATGAGTCCATAACGGATGGAACAGGGCTCATTGAGGTGAATGCGATCAGAATCGGCGAACCTACCACGTTGGCCAGTCCGTAGTAGCAAGGATACATTATTGTCTCAAGAATCATCACATCAAATGTCTGTTTCGATCTGTAACAAAAATAATTAGACTGCTGGTGATACATCTTAATTTATTTGAACTGCAAGTGCACCTAAATATAAATTTTTATTTATTTAACATTTGTGACCTTAATAAAGATATAACAAGAGGCGTTTTCAATGTAAACTGAATAAGGAAATAGCTAACAGACTAATTCATATCAGATATAATAATAACAGAACGGCGTCTATTCTCTACACGTGTTGTTAGGCAGAATTTACCAAAAACGTTGAAAAAATTTAAAGTTGAAATTTGTTGAGGGAAAATGTAGAAGAGTGCAGGAAAGGGGGAACATGGGTGTGTTGGGAAATTGCCGCCAGAGCGTGCGCACCATTGCTATTAAATTAAATTCGCCTTACTGTTACTTTGGTGACGTCACACAGTCAATGTGAACATTAATATTCTAATGTATTCCTCTCCAGTAGATAAT
Source organism: Vandiemenella viatica (assembly GCA_031002005.1). Taxonomy (NCBI): domain Eukaryota; kingdom Metazoa; phylum Arthropoda; class Insecta; order Orthoptera; family Morabidae; genus Vandiemenella; species Vandiemenella viatica. The sequence goes on along the minus strand of JARYHS010008074.1, from coordinate 96,646,504 downwards.
GTAGTCTACGCAGACGAGCAAAAAATTACGTATGTCTCAAGCAAAATAACATAACATTTTGTTCCCCTGCGAAATTATGTTGCGTTTAGTGCATCGAAAACAATTAAAAATCTATTCCAAATAATAAGTCAAGAAGCTTTAGAATAAATGAACAGTGTACGGTATTATTGGCCAGAAAATTCCAACATTAACGGTTGCACAAATTATGCCACTATTCCTATCAGAGGTTCCGCATAAATGCTTGAATTATTCCACAAACATACAGAAATTACTTTTTTGAATATTACTACAGGTTACAAGCTCCTGAATGGTAATAAATAAATCTGTCTGTAGCAGCTACGTTTGGAGTTACACACGGTGCGACTTTAAATACAACCCAATGATTGCTACCATACTGTGTCACAACACTCCCTGGGGCAGAGCAATGTTAGAAACACAAGATTCTTCCTATACTACCAATTTAAACTATATTCTTGGTTAATCACAGACTTCTTACCCGTGGAACCTTGTTACAAGATCACGAAATCATACAGAATAATTACATGGATATACACTGATCAGCCAAAAAATTATGTCACTTGTTTGTTGGTCCATCTTTGGAGCGCAATACAGCAGCGATACGGCGTGGCATGGATTCGAAAAATCCTCGTTAGGCTTCCGTAGTTGTCTGGCACCAGATGTCTACGCACACGTCACGCAATTCCCTTAAATTAGGGGACGGTGGTTTCTGGGCGAGGTTCTGGGAACGAGCATCTCGGAAACGGTGAGGCCGGTCGGCTGTTCTCGTGCTACTGTAGTGAGCCTCCATACAAAGTGGTTGAAGGACGGTTAAACCACGACTGGACGACAAGGTGGTGGACGTCCACGCCTCATCACAGAACGTGGCGGTCGGAGGCTTTCCCACTCTCTAAAGCGGTAAAGGCGGTGATCTGACAGCAGATTGTGCTTCGAAACACTCGTGCCTGCACCAGCATTGTACTCAATCCCAAGTATTTGGTGACGGATGTTTTCATTAGATATGCGGTAGAGAAATCATGTAAGTGGTCCCTACGGTATCTCTTCAAACGCTGCATGGTGAGCCTTGCTTACAAGAGAACAAAGCGTTATTACTTTGGGGGTACGAGCACTTTTGGGCCGTCTCTTTGATCAGTCGCTTGACGTGACAGAACTTACCGGACGTGTCGGTTCCCTGTGTCAGAGTTAAGCCCTCGGCAGATAGCGCAGCGTCTATCCTTAAAGCTGCTGGTGGACTACGCAGTCCAATTGTGTGGGTAACGGGCGTTATCATCAGCATGAGATGTGCGATAATTGTTTTATGCAAGTGGCACAGACATTGGGAGGGAAGCCTTGCAATGTAGAGTGCTAAGAGAAGGGGGAGACGGAGCCCCATCGGACTTTACTGGTGCCCTCTTAGGCGTTAACCTCTTAGTGGCTGATGGTATTGTTAGGTGGAAGAATACGCAGGATGGGTCGTAGCAGGATTGGTAACCCAGGTACCTTCGATGGCCATCCCTTTACTGACGGCGTGAAGTCGGTTAAGAACCATAACTTGTTTGTGTATTGAGTACTCTGTTTTAAGTGAAATATTTATCCCTTGCTTCTTAAATATTTTTGTTATCCTGTGAGTTTGCTTGTTGGAGAATGTCATAGTACGCCACTTTATTGCATTCCATGTTGTTGGATGTTTGCATGATTTGAGGTGATAGTGTTGTAGAAGTATTTGTGTTTTGGTTATTGAATTGGTGTAATGTGTTGGTGCTATTCTTTTTTTTTTTTTTTTTTGCTTTTTCTAGATGATTTGTCATCTTTTTATTTAATACTTCAACACTGTGTCTTTTGTATCCATTTTTCTTGCCTATATCCTGTATGGTGCTGAGTTCTGGTTGATAATTCTGTACTATTAGTGTGATTTTGTTATTCTGTTCTACACGTATCTTATTTCATCTTGTTTGTTCTTGTATGGATGGTGATGTGAGGTGTATTATCTGGTCTGTTTTGGGTTTTCTGTACATACGGAAAATGTGTTTGTTATGGATTTTTACTATGGTTAGCCACAGAAAATTTAATTCAATCTTGAGTTCTATTTTTAGTGAATTAGTGATTTCTTTGTGTAATGTATTTATATCCTGGCGTAATTCCTTTATGCGTTCTTGTAGTTCTCTTATTACATAATGAAATCGTCAACATAACGGTACCAGCAAATTACCTGCTCTCCGTGAAACGTGTCCGAAAATAAATAAAATTCAAATACTAAAAAAGTTTATTATTTTAAGATTCGCCTCCAAATTCTCTTGAAGCTATTCACCAGTATCTTCTTCCACATATATCATTCAATCAACACTTGACTTTCGCTTGTATATTCAGTTTAACTTTGTGTTTGAGTTCTGTAGTTAGTATTTTGAAATGTTTTGTTTTCGAAATCTAAGGTTGATCTAGATTGATCATTCTATTCCTGCTACTTCAGACGCGACTTTACACATTTTTTTTTTTTTCCTGATGCGTGTTTTTTCTTCATTATACACCTGAAAGCTCCAGCGTGTTACTATTCCATTAAATTTCTTCTTTGTTTTGTTTAAATACGGTATTAGTTTATGGCGTCATTTCATTTTTAACGCGTTACTAATACATCAGACTTCTTCTTTATGTTGAATAGAAATACAGTATTAACCTATTGCGTCATATCATATCCTTTCTATCTCCATGCCTTACTCCTGGAAACTTTCCATGTCGATAACTGCCTGTAGCCTAACCAAACTCGTTCGATCAAAAATTGGCTAATCAGATCTAAAAAAACATACCTCAAGCCATTTCTTCCTTCCCAAATGTTAATCGGTACAACATCTGACTCTGTAAAAATGAATACTTTTACTACGACTGAAATTGATGAATGAAGAGAGAAGATGAAAGCCGATGGAGGTCGATGGTGGAGGACCATTCAGGCCTAATATTCCGAAAGATACCACCGGTCGGCCAAAGCTTAATGTCCTCATCCGACGAACCAATCACCATCAGGAGTAAACGCGCACTCCATATGCACTGTGGAGATGTTTGAATTTTAACTCAGTACTTGGTGGACAATCTGGTGATTATGAATTGTACACTACCATCTCTCCTATACTATCCATCCGATGATGACAATTTCTTTCTTCACCGGGACTCTAATTAATGCCCTGTCAGATACTGGACATCATCACGATGCTGAAACCACATAATCCACAGGGCGAGGTACGTGTAACTAATGATGGGTGAAGTTTACATCGCAATAAAGTATATGCATTGTCGCGCGAGCACTAGCCCAGTTGCAGTTCATAATGAAAATGTATGATGCAATTAATTGCGATAGTTTATTCTACCCGTACTAGGAATCCTGAATTAAGCAGTTTTGTTACTACCCAAAATGTATATTTTTTTTAAAAAAAACTGCTTTACGTCTCTTTTTAACATCGAGGTCTTTAGAGACGGGAAATGATGGGGGGCAAGGATGGGGGCAAGGAATGGGAAGGAATTCGGCCATGGCCTTTTTGAAGGTAGCATCCCGGCATTTGCCTGGAGTGATTTGGGGAAACCATGGCCCAAAATGTACTTCGCGATGGTATTCATACGTTTAGATACAGCTATATTGTTCGATTTAGTAGCAGCGATATTAGTTGAGATGTTGATTACGTTGAAATGCAGCCTGTGGCAGAATGATCTTGTTATAGCATAAGGCACGAGCAATTTAGTTATTATTAGGAATTTCATGAGCAGCATGTTAGTAACACTACGCGTATCGCGATCTAAACTAATCTTTTAATGACTTCATCATTACCAAAAACATGGGAAAATATTTCGGCAAAAGCTTCTCGGGACAAATTAACTTTGGGTTTACATATTTAACAGGCGTACCCTAAATATACAGTTGTGATATAAACATTATGTTACAAGCTCAGAAGTGTCTTCTTTTTCCTTAGTCATATTAAAAAATAATGCTTTTTTTGTAGTTTAGACACTTAAAGGAAGTAGTGAAATGGAATCCATATACTTATGAATACAGAACCATTTATGTTATTGCCAGACTAGTATCTTAGCTAATGGCCAACAATATAAACCATTGGTCTCTTCATTGCCTGGGTGAGGCAACGCTGTTTCGTATAAGGCCAAAGTTTCGACTGTCATGTTGCGGCCTTCAGGGCAGAAATGCGTTTTCCACCGGTTCTGGTTTCTCTTATTTACTCACTGACAGATCCGTGTTTAGAAGTATCGGTTGGTCCGACCATTTGGGACGTGTGATCCGATACATTACAACTCCAATTATTTGAACTCCGACTATCCGAATCGCTTATGGCAGTCACATTAAGACGTGTGTGGAGAAAGTTTAAAGGCATATCAACTGAAGAAGAAATGAAAAGGAGAAAAAGGGAAAAGAAGCTCAAGAAAAGGAAAGGGAAGTGACAGCAGAAGATGTGTCACTTGAGGAATTCAGAAATATTCTTCTGATAATTCTTGGATGTTCAGAAGTTAGTGTTGAAGATTTAGGAGGGGGGTGGCGTGTGATTCGTGAGACCCTGGGTATGAAATTCTAAATGATGATGAACTTATTGAAAGTGCCGAGGAAGAAAATGACCTTAACGAAGCAGACATGGAACCATCAGCTAGTCAAGCATTTGGCTGCCCGAAAACATATGACTACAGTCAAACAGCTTACTTTGACCGAAATGTTAAGCAACCACTTTTATTTACATTTAAATACTTTTTTATTACGGTACATACACACTCTACTAACGTAAAGCACTTGTTAGTGCGCTTAACATGTAAAATTGTTGCCTTTTATTTTAATTAATTAAAAACCCTTTTTCTTTAAAAATAGCTTTTTCCCATCTTCAACACACATACAGTAATTAATTAAAATATACCCTTTTTCGGAAAAAAATTCCAGTTATCCGAATGGGGTCCAGTACCAATTGATTCGGATAACTGGGTTCTACTATACGTGCATCGTTGGCGTAGTGAGGCGAGGTGCAACGTGGATGGGGGCGCGGGCGGCACTTGATTTATTCCATCAGTATCTGCGAGAGCCATGCAACACGAAGCCTATTACCTTCATTTGAGTTATCTTGGCGCTTGGAAATTTCCATCTCTACGGCGTGGTTAGTTTTGGTTGCATGCTGTGTATTGGCTGATTTGTCTGTGTTATTTTATTTTTACTGGAGAAGTGTTCCCGCAACCTGTCTATTATCGTGATTCCCTTTTCTACAACTTAAAATAGGCCGCAAGAGCACTAAAATCTTATAAACCCCACCAGCTTTTTGTTTGTGTTTTTCCTTGATTCAAGAGTTACTAATTTTGGTATGTGGTTTGTAGACAGATTTTACATTCACCTTTCTTAACTACTTGCCGATTCTAACAGTTACACATTTATGTAGGACAGAACCAAATTGCGTTCCAAAATGTTTGGATGGTTGTAGGCTGTGTTATTCGCAGCATTAGTGGCTCTCCTTGCAATGGTTGTGTGCAGATCCCGTTTAATGAAAATTAATTGTATCCATTGTTAATGAATGTGCAAACATTCAATGTCACACAAATTTGCCGCCCTGGTGCACGGCGAGTTACTGGTGCAGTGTCCAGGGAAATAGGCAAGTGGTCAGCAGAATCATGGACCAGACAGTTGCACAATGACGGTACCAGCGGGCCATTTGATTGCACGAAAACCATCATCTATTCTGTAGGAGTGGAGAGTGGAGATTATCAAACTCCATGTACAAAAATTTAAAAATATGATCGGATGCCAAAGAAGAAGTAAGTCAATTCTGCTGCTTGGGAGGTAAAATTACAATTTATAGCCGAAGCATGAATGATGTAAAAACCAGAACAGCACTAGCAAAAGAGCCTTCATGAAAAAGAGAAATCATTTAGTTTCAAATATTGATCTAGGACTAGATAAATGTGTGGAGCACAGCACTTTATGGAAGAGAAGCATGTACTTAAGGAAAACCAGAAAGAACGAAATTTGAAATGTGATACAGAAGGATGCTTAATATGACAGATAAAGATATGAAGGAGTTTTGGAATGATGGGTGAGGAAAGAAGTTTCAGGAAAAGGATTACAGAAAGAATGGACAGGATTGTAGGTCATATTTCGAGACATCCAGGATTTGTTAATTTGTTAGTGGAGGGAACAGTCGAAGTAACAACTATAGAAGCAGACAAAGATTAGAATATATGAAGCAGATAATTCAGGACCTGGAATGTAAGAGGTATATTGAGAAGAAGGGGTTAACGTAGGGATGGAGGATTGCATCAAACCATTCAAGAGACTGATGACAGCAAAAAAAAAAATGTACGAGAGCCAGTTGGGTTCTATTCCGGCTAATCATCAACGACGCAAATTGAAGGCGAATGGCGGCAGCGACGTTCAGTACATCAAGAGTCTTCATTAGGACTAATGGGAAAACTGTGTTCTGATTCTACAAGGTTTTACGGTGGTTCATAGTTACGAATGATGGGGTGTTATTTCTCTGTGCTTTCCATCCTAGGCATATTAGTCGCAACCGAAGCTGGGGCGTAATTGATGTTGGGTAATGATCACAGTAACGGAGTAATACATTCTACTGAATAAATGTATATATTTTTCAACAGTCTAAACTTTTGGTATTCCTGCGGGAGCTTCCAATCCACGGAAATGTTCTTTCGGATGATGACAGTCCGATGACAACAGCACCCGTGTTTCTGCATTCTTGCACAGTATGTACAGTATTATTAACGTCTTTACAAATATTACCTGATTCGTATATTTTTCATTTACAACTCAGAAAGTACAGGCAGTAAAAATATACTTACTTCAAAAATTCCTTTATTTGTTGAGACCCCAGTTGCAGCTCACAATTATCTTTTGATGCATCGTACATCCTATCAATAAAATCCTTCGAAGACCATTCGACCATTGATATTCCTCCAAAGTTAGAACGTATATATTCATACATAAATGACATATCAATTTCAGTATAATTTGTGACTGGTTTCTGCAACATACGAAAAGGATATGCAGTGATAATTATTAATCAGAGAGTAATTATAAACATGTATTATTTTTGTATAAGTAATTGAAAGTCGTACATTATATAACAACAAAAGTTATATGGATCAATCATCATTTCTTATTACAGAACGTAAAAAAAGGAGAAATTGGTGATGAGTCATGGAAAGATATTGGTGCAAGAATGAAAAGTAATACGTGGAAGGGAAAAGCTGGCACTCGATTTCAGGCAGAAGGGTGTAGGAAGATTCTCTATTTTAGGTAAGGGTGCCAGGGATTGGAATAAGTTACAAAGGGAAATGATGAATAATTTACCAAAAACGTTGAAAAAATGAAAAGTTAAAAATTGTAGAGGGCAAATGTAGGTGGGTGCAGGAAAGGGGTAAGATGAGTGTGTAGGGAAATTGTTACCGATGCGTGCGCTGCAATGGTATTTAATTAAATATTAAAATGTAGAGTATTTGAAAGCCCTCCAAAACACTCCTTTGCTGCCTGGCGCGTGCCAACAACACTCGTGACGTCACGTGCCTACAAGCCCTCACTCTACGTAAGTAACATTTAGTTTGTTTCTTTGAAATTGTGTATAAATTATTGGAGATATCATTTATAAATACTGTGTACTACTTCAATCTACAACCACAACAATAAAAACCCTCCAAATAGAAGTAAGTGTTTCCGCATTAGCTAAAATAGGAAAAAAGTCGCTGCAACTTGCTCCTAGAAATTCAGACGACATTGCGCCTAAGTCGCATATCATTTACTGAAAATATCATTTGCACAATAATTTCTTTGATATAATTTAGAACACTGTTTAAATCAAGTATCAGTAAGGTTAGGATTCTTAGGTTCGATCCTTGCTTTGGAATATGTTTTGTTATGTGCGGGCGTTTTCTTTAGACTCTAGTTGCTGTTGGTAGCGCCACATATTCTATTTCGCCACCAAAACATTAATTTTTTCCGAATGTTTCACAAATATTTGGGTAGCAACCGTATTATAAACATTTGAAACATAACCAAAAAATACTTCAAAACTAAAACTGGACGTTACTTACACACCGATAAAAAGATTTAAAAAACTGAAAATTACCTGTGCAATATAAGTAAATACCGCCTAAATAGATGCATTTATGTCAGAAAGACAACATGCAGTTTTATCGTCACGTAAAAATTTCAACGAAAGGTATTCAAAGCGTTCCGGACCTGTTACGAGATTAGCGTGAAATGTTATTGTCAAAATAAATTATGTTATTAACCGCCGAGCACTTGAATTTTTTGCAAGTGCTGCTAGACAGGAGACTAACCTGGCAAGCTCATATAAATGACATCCACAGGAAAGCAAGCGCGAGGCTTCACAGCCTCTACTCGCTTCTTAATAAAGACAATAATTTGGCCCCAAGCACTGGCATTAAGACCTACACGACCCTAGTAAGACCTATTATAGAGTACGCCAGTCCAGTGTGGGAATACGCTGCTGACAGCCATATACTCAGACTACAAACTATACAAAACAGGGCACCGAAAAGAGCCCTGCACCTTCCAGCCAGATTTCCTACCTATGCACTCCATGAAGCCACTGGAGTTCCATATCTCCATGACAGGTTCAAACAACTAGCTGAAGTTTTCTACAAGAGTTCAAATAGAAGCAATAACCCAGAAGTTAATAACATCGGTCGCTATGACATAACCACAGACCGTCATAAGAGACCTTTAAGTCTAATCAACTAACACACCACCGAGAAGCCACACCAACAGAGAAGTTATGCATCTCCCAAATACTTCTGGAGGCAATGTCCACGGACAATACACTCCGCCATCCCCCTGCCTATATAGGAAAAGGCAGTAATTGGTGCTATGACGATAATGTATCTCTGGTATGTTTCAAAATTATAAACGGAAGGTTATCTTATTACAAAAGTTTACTTGTAAGGCAGCAATTTATGTTTCAAACGTATGCATGACATTTTATGACTTTTTCGAATAAAAACATGATTCTGTAATGCAACAAATAGAACAGAAAAAAAAATGTACACACGAAAAAAAATATTATCCTAATCATGGTTCGAACATAGGATCTTCAAATTCCTATTGCAGCTACCTAGACACCAAGCATCGTTACATATCTTCTTATTAATAGTGAACACTTAAACAACACTCTACGTGCGGGAAAGTGAATGTGGTCGGTAAATAAATAAACAATAAATTCAGTTTCGTAGGGAAAAAATTATCATTTACCTATAATTAATTATCTGCAGTTAAGAAAAATCGTCTACAACATCCAGTTATTTAACTGTTGTGCTTACCTTATACTACAGTTGCAATTTTTTCGTAAATATCTCCTAAAACAACTAACTTAATTTAAAATTTTTGTAATTCTTATGAAGGATTTCTGTTAATCTCTAATTTCCAGTTTAAATTCAAATGATTCTCGAATTTAAGTTATTACATTTTCAAGCTCCATAGAACAGAAGCCAGGGGTTGTTTCTATAGCTAGTCCGACAAATAATTTCGGCACTTTTCCGCTGTAGGCTTCTACAAATTGTTCTTCATTTTATATTCAACACAAAATTTCATTATAAACAAGAGATAACCATCAACAAATAATAAAAAATAGTTGAAAACTTGGATAGTAGGAAACGCACCATACGCAGCCGCAGCGCCTACAGGCAGGTGACGTCACTAAAGCGATCGCCAATCCCAGTGCGTTTTCTGTCGCTTTTTTAAAATTCCTTTCTTTTCAAATTTAACAAAAATAGCTTCCATAAGAATTAATCGACGTGAAAGACTAAAATTTGTAATATATTTTCAATACAGTCAAATAGCCTATTCTTCATATTGTCAGATTTCGGTTAGATCATTTTCTTTCCGTTTACAGAGTCACCTACAGAGATACATTAGTATGTCCAGAGACGAAAATGGAATGACATTTAGTAAACGCATTTTGCAGATTCGATCCGGTCAACCGAAAACTGAATCACAGTGAAAGGCGTAAATTAGCAATTAAAAATCAATATTGCCCATTGAATTATTCAATTTTAAGTAAATTCACAAAGCGTTGCGCAATACATTAATTCTTGTTATTAAAAGTTGCTTAAACTTGACTTACTTGTGGTAAATATGTTAATAAATGACGAATACGCATGATAATTGGTGGAGTTATGCAACATAACCTGAAGGTAGACAGCCAACGTATTAGTTGTCTTGGTCAGCCGGGCGGACAGATGCAGTGTGAGTGCGAGAAGACAGTATACCCAATCACTCCTTGCGGCGAAAATTATGAAACCCGAATGAAAACTCTGCTATAATCTGTTTTCTAGTTAGTGACAAATAATGGGTCTCTGGCCCTACATTTGCGCTACTGAATATGGAGCTATTAAATGGATTATAGTTCTCTGGTCATAATTTACAGGTATCAATCCAAAATAATTTTTAAAACAGTTACTTATGGGTTTTTGTCACAGAAATGTAAATATTATGCAAGTAAAGTTTCTATCAAGTGTCATCAATTGAATATGGGAAAACGTAACATTTGAGAGATCGGTTGTTAGTAACCTTAGCATGGTAGCTCTCAATTATCAAAACCGTTGACAGGCATAAACATCGTCCCATAAGTTTTCACGATTCGCGTCTCTTTCATTTCTTAATTTATTTTAATTTTTAAATGGAAGCTGATTTGTGCAACCGCAACACTTAAAACAGCTACAGGTGTGTAAAATTGGATTCCTTAAGGAATGAGGATTTTTTTACTCGATACTCGTTTAACTCAGAATGGAAAACAAAAGACGTAAATAATACTGAACTAAAACCACAAATTCCTGGCGCGTTAATCGTTCCGCAGATGTTAACAAGGAATGGTCGGGGGCAGGATACTATTTTGCTGAGACATTCTCAAAACGTATATTTTGTATTAGCTTGTAAGCTCGTTAAAAATGACGTATCATTTCTTTCAATTTGCTTAACTCAATTGAATTAATATTAAAAAACCCTGATGTAGTACGTATTTCGATTGTGTTTTAAATCGCGACTCAGTTTGAACTACTTACATACCTTTGAAATAACGTCAGTAATATTACGTCAGTGAAATCAAAGCAAAAATAATCTTAACAACTTGGCGTTATACCCTATAATATTGGTTTTAAACTTGGTCGATGCCGCTTAGATAACGATGTGGATATTTATGGACAAAGAATATAACAAAACAATCTACATCGAAGAAATACAAAAATAAAAATCGACTAATAATTAATATGTTAATTTAAACACAGTACATACTTTTATTTCAGTGTTTTGGTTATTCATTCCTTTGCTGACGCTTCACTAATTACGTCTTCTATAACAACTAGGTCTTTAGAGACGGGAAAGAATGGGGGGCAAGGAATGGGAAGGAATTCGGCCATGGCCCTTTGAAGGAAGCATCCCGGCATTCACCTGGAGTGATTTGGGGAAACCATGGAAAACCCAAATCTGGATGCCCGGACGGGGATTCGAACCGCCGTCCTCCCGAATGCGAGGCCAGAACGCTAGCCGTTACACCACCACGCTTGGTGTGACAAAATTAGCGTCCTATTAGTGTTGATCATTTCTTTATACTAAAGTATTTGCAGGAAATTAAATAAAAAATTACCTTGATGGGGTCGGAGGTTATTACGGTGACCTGGTGTCCCCTTCGTGCTAGCTCCAATGCGATTAATCGGAAGGGCAGCTGATGGCTGATCGACGCCGTAGGCACCACTCCCAGGATGCGGGCGGCGTGCCCACAACTCACTACTACAAGCAGCAAAATCTCTGCAGCCAGGTGAATCTTCATAGTGGTGGGTTAACGAACTTAAACAGAGAATTTCTTGATGTACCAAGTATTTCCAGTTCAAATGCAGGTAATATTTAATTATACGTACTAAACGATTTACAAGGATGCAAAATTCTTGAACGGATAAAATAATTAGGGAAAATTTGTCCTAGCATGGTTTACCACCACCTAGGCTAGGCCAAACCTCTGTTCCTCCCTACACTACGACAGATTTGTTATAATAAATGTACCTTGAAACAATGCAAAATGAGTTCATAATATTTACTGCAAGTATGGGACAGTACTAAACCCTAATACACAGCTGGAAGTAGCAAAGAAACAAAAGAAACAAAATTTTATTGATAATGTTATGAATCTTTAACGCAGGTAGAAACAGAACCGTATTTAGGCATAGGCTACATGGGCAGTAGTTGAGGGCCCCGCACCACATGCAAAATAATAATAATAATAATCAGACACTTGCAAAGAAAGTAACCTATTTCCGAAACGGTTTTAGCATCGAAAGTCCTGAAATGCTCGTGAAAAACAATCTTCGCTCATGTGCAGTTCAATTCTTTTGATGTACGAGTGTACTGTAAAATGACATTTCAGTACATCTATACCGAAAAGTAACAACTTTGCGGCTCAACGATGAAGTCTTATAACCCTTATAACATAAGGTAGTAGTATGCTGTGGTCGGAGCGTATGTACAGGGTGTCCAGAAAAGGACTCCCTGATTTCAAAATTAAATATCTCGAAAGATCGATAGAGGAATGCAGTAAACGGTATGTTTATTGTGACAGCTGTAAGAAGTGTATACAGCAGTGTGAAATAATAGTTACAAAAGCTGCTAACAGATGGCGCTGTACGCTGTACAGTTCATATCAGCATACATAAGTGAAATAATCGTATGAAAACAATCTTTGCAAACAATCACATCACAATGTTTTCAAAATGTTCACCATTGGCACTACCCTGAGCTTCGGATCACTATTTAGGCATTACGTATGGCCATTACAGCGCCATCTGTTAGCAGCTTTTGTAACTATTATTTCACACTGCTGTATACACTTCTTACAGCTGTCACAATAAACATACCGTTTACTACATTCCTCTATCGATCTTTGTTTTCGAGATATCTAATTTTGAAATCAGGGAGACCTTTTCTGGACACCCTGTAGGTAAATTGAAGTCACTGTCGTACATCTGCAAGGCGAACTAAAATTCCTTAGCCTTCATGCCTGGAAGTTTAGGTAAGAAAATTCATTATGAATTCGATGTAAACAACGACTAGTGGTGGGAAGTCCAAGTTTTAATGTTTTGTTTGAAAGTAAGTACTTGTAGAAGATTACAATCGTTTATAATTGAAACAAGTGTTTTTAGAATTCAATATTAATTCTATTTAATTCGTTTCTATTTGATTTGTTGTTTTAAGTTTTTTATTTCCCTTAAAACTTTATTCCAGCATTTAGGAATCTCGATCGTTTCGTGTCATATGGGAAGGCTCTGATTAGCGGATCGCTGCTAAAAACAGTTTAGTCGCTGTATTCGTGTGTGAATAAATAATATTGTTTTTCTAATCTTTTTCTTTTGTGCGCTTTGGTGATCTTAATCATCTTTTATCGTCTGTTTTTATCTTAATATGTAGGCCTACTCTTTTATAGTGTTATTAAAACTTTTGAGTTTGTAATTCCATGGTCTTTTGCTGAGATGGTGTTTGGTTGCATCAACACAACTACAATAGTCAGCATCTTATCTATCGATCTTCAGTTGAAAAATAGAACGTGCGAGCATCATTTGCTCGTTCACTTCAGTCCCGGAAAAGATGTAGAAATCTCATTTCCAACTTTGATTCGTCAGTAAGGTATCTTCGTATATTTTTACTATCATTACATTTTCCAATATTTTGCAGTTTTATTAATTTAATAATAAATAATCGATACTGATATATATGTAAGGGACGCGCACCACAGTTAGAGCCTAGAGGCCAACAAATGCTACAGGGCCGGCAGGTGCCCACAGATCCTAAATGCAACACTGGGTAGAAAGATAATAACGGTACGTGGACAAGTTGTAACATTTTTCATAGTATCGTTAGATGACGTTACGCCCCTTGTTTGAAGGCTTTCGTAAGACGTTACGTGGTCAGACGAAGCCACGTGGTAAATAGGACTTCATACTAAATGGCACCCATTCAGCTGACATATCATCCACTGGGAGGAAAAATTGAGATTTTTCCTATCAAACTGCGATGCCCACATCAACCGTAGGTAATTAAAATGGCACAAACTAATTCCTAATGACCCCATCAGTCAACGCTACTTATTCATTTTTATAAATATAATTTAGTGTTATTAATTGTTACTGTAAATAATATTACTACAATGATTGATTATTTTTATTATTATTATCAATTTCAAAGTCAAATGACATGTTTCGTTCTTATTTATTATGACGGTTTTCGGTGTGTTTCAACTATTATTATTAATTTACATCCCTCTATGGTCTGTTTAGTAAAAAGTGCTTCCGTTTCTGTCGTCGAACTATTTAAATAGCAATGGTACCAAATGGCTTACTACCGATCTGTCATCGCAAATGGACTTTGAACCAGTGGTTGTACTCGAAATTATAGGGCGCGATAAAATCGTGATTAGACGTGAAGAATGGGAAATTTTGATCCAAATGGTGAAGCCGCGCACTACTATTGAAATAAATTAGCGTACTCCGTAAATGCCACTTAATGATTTATCACTAGGGATGCCACTTTGACAATTCCGTTTGTGGATGTCACAATTTATATAGGAAAATGTGGGAAAATATGAGTACTTATGATAATGAGGATTTAGATATCCTGTCAAGTTCACTTTAGTGACAATTTATATCACCTATGGAAAAATAATATGCACTGCATTCACAATTTTGAATTCATAGATAGGAACCAACACAAGAAATCTACCCAACCAGTACCTAATGATAATACTAGATTTTATTTATTTATTAATAATCCTGTGATACTGAATACTAACTCTGAATTTTCCAGCAGTGGTAGCAGCTGTAGAAATTTCGTTAATCCACTTGATTTCTGTCAATGCAATGGTTTGGGTTAAATAAGCGAAAATGAATCTGTACTGGATGACAATAATGTTACCTAAGTTCGCATGTAAGAGTTACTAATATCCCCTTTAATAGTACTCCAAAGAACTGTTGGCTTTCATATGCTTTTGTTTTAGCGATAGAAAGCTAACTTTATTAATTTCACCCATTTGGGATATGACACGTTTCAATTACTGTACTGTATCTACAATGTGCACCCACCCAAACCTTCTTTATATTAATGCAGCTGAAGCATATACCTATCCACCAAGGTAACTAACCAATACTGAAAGAACCGTGGGAGGCCGTATCTGCAGGCTCCATGCTGTTGCACGGTAGCTATTGCCTCTTTAAATTACTAGTGGTACCAGTGGCTTCACCCACGTGAATAACAGAAGCTCTCGGTTGAATATCTTTCGCATTGTAAATTATCACAATTAATTTACAAATGTTCGCAACGAATTTTGTAATTGGGACTAGCATCAGTAAAATTGTGTTTGAAGATATAAAAATTCATTTAAATAATTACATACATCATGATTTTTCATCATTTATTCATTAACAAATGTTATATACTGTAATGTTATTAATTCCTGACATTCAATTTTATTAACTTTTATGAAATAGGTTATTATTAATCATGTTTAGTCGTTAGCAGAGACAGGTGATACCTTCCACCATTAGACAAATGCTTATGGTAATCCAACGTAGCAGGGGTAAAAGGGGGCTCATATCTCAAAGCCCCCTAACGGCGAATTCGGAACTAAGGTTAGCCATGCCCCCTTCTATTGTTCTTGGCCACGCCCCCACTCCCCTCCCCTCTACTCCTTTCCCTTCACTAACCTCAGATTCACCTCTCTTTGTGTGCACTCATGTGTCACTAATTAGGCGAACTAACCTAACTGTCAACTGCCTGTTGTTCTATTGTTCTCCTCCCCTACATTTGCTCTGCTCTTTTGTCAGACCACTTGAGTGACTACTTGCTCCCCTTAACCCCAGTTTCACCTCTCTTTGGGTGCACTCATGCGTCACTAATTAGGCCACTTAACCTAAACGTCACCTGTTTATTGTTCTATTGTTCTCCTTCCCTACTATTGCTCTTTCGTCAAGCCACTTGAGCGACTACCTGCTCCCCTTAACCCTAGTTACACCTGCCTTTCCCAACCCCACCATGTATGAAGCGCCAGATGCCTCGTTTCATCGACAGGTAGGAGCAGGTTCACCCTCCACCACTCCAGCAACACGAAAGAAAAAAATCATTGTTTGACAGTTTGACTTTCTTGTAAGTAAATATGCGACTCAATATACGGACGGAAATTAAATACAAAATAAAATATACTTGTATAATATAGCAACTAACACTCTACATCGAATGCTTAATAAAATACGATTCAAACAAAATCGTATCATGATTCCTTCATAAGATATGAATTGTTTAATGTTTTTAAACGAGGTAGGAAACCTCAACAACAATACATCTCCGAGTAAAGAACATCCCCTTACTCAGAAAAATATGATGTTCCCAGATATGCAATCGGATTCCCCACAAAACTTGTTAATATCGCTAGTTAAAAAAAATATTTCCACATCAGCCAGGCATTGTTTTCAACCCTAGTTCATTGTCTGCAGCTGTCCATCTCCGAGTTAAAGACAACTCCAATTTTGCGTAAAATATAACAGGCGACTTCTGCTCAAGCATACATCGTACGAGATAGTTATAAACATCCCCTTCCTCGGAAAAATATGATGTTTCCAGATATTGCAATCGGATTCCCGAAAAAATGTTAATATCGCTAGTTACTAAAAAATATTCGCCTCCAGCCAGGCATTGTGTCTAATTAGTGATGCATAAGTGCACCCAAAGAGAGGTGAAACTGGGGTTAGGGAGAGCAGGTTGTTCGCTCAAGTGGCCTGACAAAAGAGCTATCGTACGGGAGGAGAACAATAGAACAATATGTAGGTGATGGTTAGGTTAAGTGGCCTAATTAGTGACGCATGAGTGCACCCAAAGAGAGGTGATACTGGGGTTAGGGAGAGTAGGTGGTCGCTCAAATGGCCTGACAAAAGAGTAATAGTAGGGGAGGGAAAAATGGTAAGATAGGCAGGTGACGGTTATGTTAAGAGACGAAATTAGTGACGCGTGAGTGCTCCCAATGTGAGGTGAAACTGAGGGTAGTGAAGGGGTAGGAAAGGAGGAGGGGCGTGGCCAAGAACAATAGAAGGGGGCGTGGCTAACCTTAGTTCCGGATTCGCCGCTAGGGGGATTTGAGGGATGAACCCCCTTTTACCCCCACTATGTTGGATTACCATAAGCGTTTGTCTAATAATATTGAATTTTTAATTATAATTAAAAGGTAGTGAAATAACATTGAGATGTCACATAGAAAATTAATATAATATTTAATATGGCAATGAATTTCCATCAAGACAATCATACATAAATTAGTAAGTGGGGAATTGGAAGTACAACCATTTGTACAGGGCGTTCGCCGGGAAACGCAACCCTCCCAGTCTGTTGCCGTCGGCAACTTGCTCGGTCAGTCGGGCCAGCAGCTCCCGCCACACGGCGCCGTGAATCACCGCACTGTTTAACACCTCCGCTGCCCCAACAGTGCAGTGACGCAGTATATTGGGACCCTTACATTGTTAAGAACGGTTTCTTTGCATTGTAGCTAGTTTATGACTTCAGTCTCTTATTAATCAGTGTTGTGAATAAACGTTTCTTCGCGGTTTGGCTGGTTTGGGGCTTCATACTCTTACTAATCTGTACCGTGTTTGAGTGTGAGTAAAATTATGGTACGTTACAGTTTGCAACAAAGAATATTTCTCTACGATACATATGTGAAGAAGAAGTCGTTTAAAAAGTGTCGCAGTAAATTTCGTCGCGAATTTCCTGGCGCTTTACTGCCAGCTAAATCAACAATTCTGCGTCTGGTTAAAAAAGTAAGAGAAACGGGTTCATTTTTTAACAAAAAGAGACTGTCGGTCAACCGTATTCTCACAGAGGAGAAAATTGACGATATCGCTTTTCGACTAGAACAGTCACCCAAAAAATCATTAAGTCAGTTAGGGCAGCGTGTGTCTCGAAAAATGTTCAGAAGATGTGAAATGTGCATTACACAAGAGGGTCAACACTTCCAGCATCTTTTATAAGGTAAGCTAATGAATTACGTCACATTTAAATGCTTAGAACATACAAGTTTATGAAGCGTAATTATTATGAAATAGTCCGCGGCCGACGGTCGAACAATGCCGGAAGATGAGCGCTCGCTCGCCGGGAGCAGTTTCTTCCTTGTAGCGCTAACAGTGGGTTGCGTTTCCCGGCGAACGCCCTGTATTTAATTGGAAATGAAACTGTTTTCGTTAGACTTGAAACTTTTACTGGGTGCTACTGAAATTAATTACCTTTGAGTAACATAAATGATGCTTTCTCATCCGTGGGAACGAGACTGCTACCTGCTTGACTTTCGTCATTAGGATCATTCCAGGTCGTTGGAGAGAACTGTGCTATGAACGATATTTAGTTACCATTTTTTCTGAAGAGTACTGTCACCTTCATCACGAGCGGGATTGATAAATTATTCAACTGCCCTCAACATTGCTCAGAACCATCACTGTATATAAGTTTAACTGCCAATCTGGTGCAATCATCGGATCCCAGAATATTTCGTTGTCAGACTTACATGTGTACTAATAGTCTTCCGGAAACCATGTGAGACCGGAGACTCCCCGTTCACACTAATACTCTCTCCCCCTTCAAGTAGCAGTAGTTACCAATTGGGCCACTGCCGAGATTCTTGGAGCCATCCATTCGTTGACACATTCGATTTCAGTAACATATGAAGGTAGAATTAGGGTTCTTCACGAAAAACCGCTTTCTAGAAATAATATATAAGATAGGGTATAGAATGAATAATCATATAGTATTTTCAGATACAGTTTCTAAGGTGAAAGGCCAAAAAAAAAAAAAAAAAAAAAACCCCGAAGTATTTGAACGTTTTAAAATTTCTCTGTTGCAGACCTTTTGGATTCAGTCATTCCCGATTACTGCAAAACGTGATTAAGGTCTCGTCGTAGGCAGCTCGAATGACCTAGAATATTGAACTCTTTGTAGAATGTAGTAAACAGACTGGATTAAGCAGATTATCAGCACCTCCTTCAGAGGTGTCTAATCACTTGTTCCCATCATACGCTGCAGTACAATTCAGCCACGACACTAATAGTTTTTAATGGTTGTGTGCTTGAGAATAATAGGAAACAACTATTTTACGTTACTGTTGCATAGAAGCTGCTATTCTCCATAGTGCGCAAACTTCTGACATGTTTTTAGTAACTTCTTTTGGCCAATGAGTTGGAAATTCTCTATAATTGTTAATTCATTGAGCTCAGCGAGCTTTAACCAAGCAAACCTGATTCTTCAATTTATATTCACGCAGTTTCTTCTATTATTAGCCTAGAATATCTTTGAAATTACGTCACATTTTACCCAAAATATTTCGCTTCCAACACTGAGGGAAATTCTCCGATTCATAGTCTGAGCAAAGATTATGACAAGATTGCTTAAAGTATTCCTTCTGTAATCATGTTTCTTCCAGTATATGAGAGGTTAACTCTAGATTTTTAACACATGTTTAACATTGCTTCTTTACTGCTAATCTAACAATATTGTTCATGTCGTTACTTTCATTTTTAATTATGTTTCACCTTCAATTTGGAGTATATTCATTCTACTGATCTAGAACTCTGGAACAACAGTGAGAAAATTCATCAATGCATCTTGTATAAGTTAGTACAAAGTTTTTGTAGTGACACTGAAGGTCTTCTCGGCGTTTAAAACGAATAAATTTTTTTCTGGTAACTAGATGAGTTAGTCCATCTATCAAACACGACGTTTTGGCGGTCCCAACTCTGCCGCCATTGTCAAGTGACAGTCTTTTGACAATGGTGGCAGAGTTGGAACCGCCGAAACATCGTGTTTGATAGATGGACTAACTCATCTAGTTACGCCGAGAAAACCTCCAGTGTCACTACAAAACTTTGTACCAACTTATTAAGTAACTTGACAATGGCGGCAGAGTTGTGACCGCCGAAACGTTGTGTTTGATCGATGGACTATTACTCGGCTAGTTATCCGAGAAAATTTTATTCAGTTTTGTAGTGATTTTCCCGCGGGAAAATTTCCCCCAAAAAACTAAAAACACAAGATGCAAAATATAATCATGTGTAGCAATTGCTACAGTGGATGTAAGGCTTTGCTTATCACTTCATGAACAAACAATTCTAATACACGGTGAGTTCATGTCCATAGTAAACACACCGATTTCTATGGCATCCAAGACGAGAAAAACTTTGAAACAGAAATAATGCTTCCTGTGTTCTAGTGCAGTGGTTCCCAATTAGATTTTTTTTTACCGAGTACCACTTCAAGAAAGAGATCAATCTCGGGTACCCATTCTAGCGGAAATGGTAAATAAATGAATGTTCATGCCGATTGAATGCTTTGCACAACCAAAACGGTTCAGTAATAAGAGTATAATTCACACACATGCAGTTTGTCTAAAATTATGATTTGATGACGGTAATGTTTTAATAATTAAAAAAAAAATTATCGTAGTAATTACGTTAGACAAGAGATTACCGCGTGTGCTCCTTGAAGCAATCACAGGTACCCTTGAGGGTACGTGTAAAGCGGTGAGGCGAAATAATTTAAATGGAAGTAATAGTTAAGGACACAAGCTAGAATGCATTTACAAATTTAGTTCAGAATGTTAGGTTTGTACTGAATTACATAGACATTTCTGAATATGCACTATGTTATATAAGTAAGTATCACTACTAGCAAAATTAACGTTTAGAAATATAATTCTAATAAATAGAGAAACAGCAGGCACAAAGAATTATCTAAATAATTTGAATAATTGTTACCGTTAACAGCTAAACAAATCTTTCTGTTAGTTATCTTTAGCAATTTCGTTACGAGTACTTGTAAAATTCTGAAATGTTCCACGCCTCCTAACACAGTTACTCTAACCTAGCGTCATACTTGGGTAGAGCGCATCAGTAGCTATCACAGATGCGTTGCAAGAAGTAGATGTTGTCAGTCTTATACTGAAGATATCGATGTCCTTGGTTTGGCTACGCCGAGCTGGTAGAATATGTGTAACAAATGTCACTGCTTACCTCACATTAAAAGATTTAATCCACTGCTGCTCGGTTGAAGCACTTGAGCAGACTGATAAGGCTTGAGCCCGTCACTCATGAAGCACGTGGACACATTACTTGCAAATATCTCAGTGACGCATCATATTCACTTATCCACATTTACGTCGTGCTGAAATCTGTTTAGAAACTTTTGTACAATTATCTTTGTACATGGATGTTGTGGTGTAAACCCAAGCTTGTCAGCAGTGAAAGGAGTGTTTAATGCGACGTACGTGGGCTCAATTAAAGGGCCATGTAAATGTTCCCTTGTTCCATTGCCGTCGTCCAAGAAGACGCCGGATCGAGACCTGATTGGTTCGCCCAACCCCTCTCTCTGCGGGACGACGGAAAAAACATTGACAGAGCCACACAAGCAGGCATTCGATGCCAGATACTCACCCCTGGTGGCTGCCCGGTTGTTTGTTGGAGACGTCAGCTGAGGCTAGACAGTAAATATATAGTAAAAATTTCTTTAAACAACAGTATTTTTTATAGTTTCCTTTGTAGAAATTATCTTGTTTTATGGGTGTACAATCTCAAAATGTATTACGTACATTTCAATAATGTTATAGTTTCTGTTATGCATATTATCTTTTTACATAGTTGTGTAGTGCAATAATTCATATAGTGAAATGTTTCTGTACATTGCAATAATTCGGATAATTATTTTGTACAAACTATCCCTGCACATAGTTGTGGAATGTGCACTGTAATATAGGTAAGATTATATATTTAAATGTATTTCCAATTGTACATTACAATAATTTATATACATTCTACATAGTTAGCGCACAAAAAGGAAAAATGCATCTGCAGTGTATAAGTCCACTATAAAATAATAATAATAATATACGAATGTCAGTAATGACGTCTTAGTGTATATAAATCATATGCTTAGAAAGGTCAAGATTATTTCATCCATAACAATGAATATTGTGCGGGAAACGATCATATAAATTTTCTTTTATATTTTGTATCTATTTATAATAAACTGTAAAGCGAAAAAAATTAGTTGTTTCTTTTACATACTTAGTATGCTTGTAACATAGCCTAAACGGTGATCTGATAATCCCACTTTCTGATCACTACTTTTGTAATACCGGTAGTGTTCTAGAGTGTGTGGTGCAGGGTCACGTAGATGACACCAGAGTATGTAGGCTGACAGAGTAGTTATTGATCTATTGTCTGTCGGGTCTGATATTAAATAATACACCAGATATCATCTTATTCATCTTTTAAAGATGTTTCTTGTTACTTCAGAATGATGATCTTCTTGTGTCTGACACAATATAATCTTTAGATAACTTAGAATTATCACACTGCATAAGAAAATAGTCTCTTGATGGCAACCAAAGACTTTGGATGTGTATTATCTATTGAAATGTGAAAGGGTTTTGCGAAATGAGAGAAGTTTCTACCAGAAAAGTTCCGATTTATTACAAGACCATAGTATATTCCAACTCACGAACATAAAACACAGAACTGTAGCTTCTGACCATACAATTAGTTAGATTAATTGAGATGAATATGGCCGAAATGGGGTAAAATGGAGTTAATTGGTAGTAATCCGCGTATTACATCCACATACGTAATGTTATTTTCCCAGGCTCGCCCGCGACTGCTGCCACGAGCTACCGCGAGTCATCAGCCGTCAAGGCTGCTGAATGTGCAGATACCAGCAGCGCTCAAGAAGGATAAAAAATTCATCAACGCTGCTACAAATATTACGGGGATGTATTAACCCCTTACATGCTACAAAAATTGTATACAATCATTAGTTTCTTTATTATGAAATTTAATTTATTAGGAATTTTTTTGTTTGTAATTTAATAAACTAGATTACCCGTGCGAGAATGTCACGAATTCAATGAATAGTAACGTTGGGGATTTGTAATAGGATGAATGAAGAACCGATTTATTTGTTTCAGTTGTTTACAGTATTAGGTACATAACAAACTTCGATGCCATTGAAAACTGTTCAGTAATATCTCTGTGATGCTAGTGCTCTCTAGGGCTAGGCTTGGAACTGTATAAGATGCCTGAATTTCACAGTTATTACTTTTACCCTTTTAAAGGTCAAATTCCGAAAAATTTCTGTCTTAGGAAATTATGTGACCAAAGCAGAGGACATTAATCTTTAATATGATCACTCATTTATCTATTTCCTTTAGATATCAAGGGAAATAAGTGGCTCATGATAAAAAACCGTTACGGAAATAAAGATAATATTGCCATTTAAGGGTCGGTCGAGTTCCGAAAAATTCATTTCTTAAAATATGATGTGACAACGGCGGAGACAATAATATTTATAATGATACTTCATTTATCTATATCGGATAGATATCAGGGGAGATAAATGACACAAAAACGCGCTGTAGAAATATTGTTACTTTTGCCCTTTAAGGTTCGAATTCGTAAAAATTCCTGTCTTAAAATATGGTTTCTCTAAAGCAGAGACTTTAGTCTCTAAAATAATACCTCATTTCTCGATTACAGTTAGATATTAAGGGAGATAAAAATACCTTGATAAAAACATACGTTATGGAAATAATGTTAATTTTTCCAATTAATTCTTATTTTAAAATATGATGTAACCCAGGCGTAGATTTTACTCTTTAAAATTTTACCTCATTTTTGTTTTATATCGTTTAGATATCAAAGGAGATAAATGGCTCGTGACGCAAGAATGCGTTGTAAAAATATTGTTATATTTTCGCTTTAAGGGTTTAATTTGGAAAAATTATTTTCTTAAAATATAATTTGACCAAAGTGGAAACCTTAATCTTTAAAATAATAGCTCATTTCTCGATCAAGAGCGATAAATAGCTCGTGATAAAAGAAAAAAGTTGTGTAAATAATAATAATTTTGCCCTTTAAGGGTTGAATGCCATAAGATTTGTTTCTTAAAATATGATATGACCATGGTGGAGACCTTAATCTTTAAATGATACCTTATTTATCTATATTGTTTAGATATGAAGGGAGATAAATGGCTCGTGACACAAAAACTCGTTGTAGAAATATTGATACTTTTGCCCCTTAAGGGTTGAATTTCAAAAAAATCTCTGTCTTAATAAATAATGTTACTGAATCGGAATTTTGATCTTTGGAATGATACTTCATTTATAGATTTCGGTTAGGAATGGAGGTAGATAAATCGTTCGTGGTACAAAGAATTGTATTTTAGAAATATTGACATTTTTGCCCTTTAATGCTTGAATTCCGAAAAATTCCCTTCTTAAAATATGATGTAATCAAAGTGGAGACCTTAAGATTTAAAATGATACCTCATTCATATATTTCGGTTAGTTTTAGAGAATGACATTAGCTTGTGACAAAAAAAAAAAAAAAAAAAAAAAAAAAAGTGTTATGATATACTGTAGTACTATGACAACGATTAATGGCTCAGTGTAATTGAAATATTGCCACAAGACTAAATTTCATCCATAGATCATGTAATTCGTTTGCATTAGGAATATTGCAACATGGAAGATGAATATGAGATTCACAGTAACTGTTTGCCTTGCAAAAGCAGGACGGAAAATACAGAAATTGAACATAGGATCTGTTGTATGGAATTTAGAATGGCAAAACTGATTAAAGACTTAATTTTTTTAAAGTCTAAAAAGAATCAGCGTTACATATTAAGAATTTCCATTGCTCGAATAAAGAGATAAATTCAAAATAATCGAACTGATATGATAGATTGTTAATATTAACGCCGCTTTTATTGGTATGAAAGCACGATAGAAATGAAATATTACAGAACGATATCTATTATGAAAAAACATGATAATTTAGCTGATCATTTACAATTTCGAACTCATTAAATTAGAACTGAGAGTATCAAGAAGCCTATCAAATGAAGTTAGTCATCAGATCGTTACATAACGATTAATATCAATTCTGCGGTGATGGATTCGATGATATGGTTACCGTTTAAATACAAGTATCTGCGGACGTAGCTGGGTAGACGTTGTGACACATCTAGGGGTATCCTGAGAGTAACTGGGGCGTCATTAGAGTTTTTATAGTAAGTTTTGCGTATTGCGTGCGTGGCGCAGATTCCCAGCGAGGAGGAAATTATTGCAACAGAGCACCTCAGTTCAAGAACTTGAACCAGACTGAGTCATTTCGGCAGTAAGTATGTACAGAAGCGCGGAGTTAGAGGAGGGCAATCCATCAGTTTTAGTTGTGGTGATGTGCTGGTTCAGCAAAGGTAGTTTGCATTTTATCATTGTTGAGAAGTTTGTGCGTCTGGATGATTGCCGAGCCGTCTGAACTGATATTTAGAGTTATATTGGATTTTCTCTATTTTTCTTTCTTCGAAAGAGAGGATTTTTATTAATCGCTGCTGTCTAGGATCTTGTTCGTCGAGGCTAGTAAGTGTCTAGATTATTTAAGTGAGAACAGAACTGAGTTATTAGTCGGATTAGGGAAAAGAAAATTACCAAATAATTACTTATTCGTTGACACTTGGTGGCTATACAGTTGCTAAAATCGCCCCAGATAGTCCGCTGTTTATAGTTATCGTGGACTCTATTCAAGTTAGAAGTAATAAATAGGTCACGAATTATGTTAGAAGTACGTTTGTTATTCCGTAATATTTCAACATTTTCTGAAGTGAAGATTAGAGAATTTTTATATTTAAAGAAGACACATGATTATAAATGATTGCATAACAGGTAGGCAAGTGATTGTAACAAACTATTTGAAATTTTTGTAAATGGAAAACGCAAAATAGTCATAGTTGTGCAAGTGGTTGAAAGTAGACTTTTAGGGACTGTTAGTGAAATATTTCAGATTTTTTTTTGTGATCGTAACAGAACTGTGTTCTGGTTTAGAGGAAAATTATTATCTGGTGACATTCTGTTATATAGAATCTTCTAACTGAAGTTTAATATTATACCGATCGATGAATCTAAAGCTCTAAAAAGAATTAATTTTTAATTGATGATAGTTTATATCTACCTAATTGTTTTCATTTACTAGTTTCGAGATTCTGTCTAGCTCTTCGAAAGTTTCAGAGTTAGATAGGAAATTACGGCCGTTTCCAGGTAAGGCGTAAGTGGGCCCGATTCGACCAGAACTGTTTTAAGTGAGATGTTGGTCAAGGTATTTGAACATGGATCCAACCGTGGATTATAAAGTATACTAGCCTCAAAGTCCGTCAAAAATGACGGGTTTAACGGAGCTTTCTGACAATTCATTTCCCCGCGGTTGCCTAAGTAAATAAAATTGTTGTTATATAATGCACTTAACCTTATTTTGTAATTTCTACACATTTCGGTTGTAGTTTACACAGCGATTCAGATGGAAGTTCTACTGAATGAATGATGCCAGTATTAGGGAACCAATTAAATAACCAATTAATTAGGAATCCTAAACTTGCGTGATATTGGTTTTATTTCTGGTTCAGGTCTCATTCAGCACGATAAATACGGAACTACTTCCATCTGTATAAAAATACCATAACTTCAGTAACTCGGAGCTTATGAATGCAGCTTAAATTAATTATAAAAAAACTGAAACGTGATTTAGTCTGTAAAAAAAATGTGTCAGTTGTCTAGTCCTATCAGCATTTCGACATAACCACAACTTCTACTAACTCATACCCTCGTATGAATACATTCATTGTATTTTTCTTCAAAACTAATTTATGAGGAGGTAAACCAGGCGATATTGGAAATAGCTCTAGCGATTTGGATGAATTTTCCTATGTAGATAACGTTTTGATTTTCAAGTTTATAACACAATTTTCGAAAAAAAAACCCAGCAATTCTCGGAAACGGATCTAAACTTATCTCGTAGAAGTTTAAGGTTCCAATAAGCCTACTAATCTTATTTAAGCTTCTCTTTGGTTACAGTAGGGAACTGTCGCTTCAAAATGCCTAGGAAGCCTTCAAGGAAACGTTTAACTTTAGTAAAAGCAAACTCAAAGTCCTGCATACAGAACAGAAATCGAAAGATACCGAGCGAAGATCGGTCACCCAGGCACTGAAAGTAAAATCGAGTAAACTAAACTAAAATTTACTGCCTACTTAGAAGTAACTGCTATTCTTCGGAGTATTAGTATTTCAAAATCCAGTAAATACTTTCAGCCAGTGGCCAGGTGATGAGAATAATAGTAATAAAAGTTAGTGTGCAATATATTTGTAGTTGAAAGTTTTCAATATTTTGGGAGCGTTTGAGACTCTAACTCAAGATATTTTAGATACTACAGCATATCATAACGCTATAAACGAGCGCTTATTGCTCAAAAGTCGTAAAAAAATCCAAGAAAACATAGGTAAATTAATCGAAAGATTGATATGCAACCACATCAGAAATGTATGTGAGGAACGTAAGTGGTTTTAAAGTAGGCAACATGGGTTCAGGCAAGGATATTCATGCGAATCTCGGTTGGTGGGATATATGCAAGATATTTCAGATAAAATGGACAAATTGATAGTGTAGCACTAGATCTTTCAAAGGCGTTTGAAAGAGTAAGCCAATAAATGGTAATAAAGTAAAAACTATTGGAGTGGATGAGAAAGTGATTTGCTGGGTAGAAGAATTTTTAAAAGGTAGAAAACAGTAGGTTAGGGTTGGAAATGCGGTAACAAAGGAAGTGGAAGTAAAAATGGGAGTGCCGCAGCGTAGCGTATTGGGACCATTGCTATTCATTATTCTAATGAATAGTTGTGTTGATTGTTGACTTTCTGAAATTAGATTGTTTGTAGACGACATAATGCTGTATAAAAGGATCAAAACGATAGAGGATTGTATACAGTTGCAGGGTGATCTGGACAGAATATCCAGTTGGTTTGATAAACATGGGATGACGATAAATGCAAAGAAGAGTCAGCTTATTAGATACACAAATAAAAAACAAAAGGTTAATTATGAATATAAAGTGGGGAAAGAATTGTTTGCTGAAGACTTGAAAAGTAAATATCTTGGCATTACATTTGATAAGTGTAACAGACTTTGTCACCTTACACTGGGCAGGATACATTGGACAGGTGGTAGGAAAAGGTTTCAAAATTCTGCACTTGTTGGAGAGAGTGATGAGGGGATGCACGAGAGAAGTAAAGGAATTGGGTTACAAAACTTTGATCAGACCATTGCTCGAATATTGTAGTTTAGTATGGGACCCGCATTTTAAGTATCAAATAGAGAAGTTGGAGAAGGTGCAAAGAAGGGCTGCTAGATTTGTTTCTAGAAATTATCGCAGAATGCAATCAGTGACAGATATGATAAAGGAGCTGGAATGGGATTCATTGCAAGACAGGAGGAGGATGAGGAGGATGATGGGAGTGGACAGGGAGTATACTGGCGATGAGGCATGGAAAGATATTGCAGTAGGTATGAAAAGTAGTTCATGGAAGGGAGAAGATGACCATAACCACAAGCTGGCACTAGATTTCAACACAAGGGTATGGGAAGATTTTCTTTTTTAGGTAAGGGTGTCAGGGATTGGAATGAGTTACCAAGGTGAATGACGAATAACTTACCGAAAACGTTAAAAGAATTTAAAGATGAAATTTGTTGAGGGCAAATGTTGGTGGGTGCAGTATAGGGGGAAGTAGGGTGAGTAGGAAATTGCCACCGGAGCGTGTGCTCCATTGCAATTAAATAAAATAAAATAGAATAAAAACATTATCAACGGTATTACTGCTTGGAATTATCCAAGGAAGAGTATTAATGTTACAGTCAAGCCTTGTTCTGATTTATAGGTGCGTAGTATATTCAAATCGAATGCGATATTTGTAAATGCACAAAGAGGCATGTACACTGCATCTAGATAATAATGACTACCAAATGTACAGTTTTGTATCAGGAAAGGTATTTCTGACACTTAGCACATGCTGCTTTTGTAGCAACATGTTAGGAAAAATACGCAAAAAATTAAATTACCTAGGAAACTTCTGTGATTTAGCTAAGGCCCTTAATTTTATTGATCATAAGACAAGATTCTTCTGGGTAAATTACAACACTATAGTGGCAGTGGTATGTACAGAATTTTTATTTAAATTGTATCTATAAAATAGAAAGTAATGTTATCTGCGAAGGCTGTGCAGAGGTTATAAACTCAGAACAGGAAATAGTTAAATTATGGTTTTCCTTTAGGATCAATTGTTGGTCCTTTGCTCCTCCTTACTTAAATCAATCGCAAGCGTATAATGTGATAGTAAATTTACTGTGCTTTTGCAGACAATATGAGAAAAATTTTAGAGGCCCAGCAGTACAAAATAGCCAAAACACGACGTGATACTCTATAGAAAATTAGCATATGATTCTGTTCACATAAAGTAATATCTAACATACAAAAAACACGTCTCTTTCCGTTTGTAATAAAAAAATAAAGCAAAGGAGAGCCATAATGTGTAGTTTGAAGAAAAAGCATTCAATTAAAACTCTTCCGCAAAATTTCTGAGGATAAATATAGTTCTTTATAACTGGAAGCAACATATTTAGCAAACTCTTAACAACTTTAATGCTGCAAATACTTGGAAACAAGCAAGTTGGCGTATTTCACGTTTTTCACTCCCTCCTTCTGAAGAAGCGGTTTAATCTACAGGAAGTGTCACAAAAACGTGCCGTACGAATTATTTGCTGTACAAGCCCACGGACAATGTGCAGAAATCTGATTAGAAATCTCGGTGTACTTGCACTCTCCGTACAAAACTTCCGCTTCTGACTGTCTTTTGTAGTGGAAATCCTAACTAGCCGGTAATAGCTTAAAGGTTTCTTAATAATTATATGTACTGTCAAACATTGAACAGTGTTCTCACATGGCACCAAATCTAATCTATTGCAATCCACAAATACTATGGGTTTTAAATAATAAAAAAATTACCATCTGAAGAATACCAAGGAAAGCAAATATTAAATACACAAGAGAAGTCTGAATGTGTAAAATGTTGTAGATTTCTTCAATGATTGTTATTGGCTCTCCGCCGAAAATATCAGCTAAAATCCTCTACGTGGTTTCTGCCTTCGATCGACGCTCATTGCTGCTTGTCCTTGGTCTTGCGGAGGAACCCGAGGCGACGAAGCAGCAGCCTGGAGACAGCGTACAGCGTGAAGAGGAGCGCGGCGACCGCTACGGCGACAGCGAGCAGCACGTCGAGAAGCAGGAGCTGCCACCAGGCGAGGTCGAGCGCTGCGCTGCGCAGGTGGCGGGCTCCACTGTGTCGGATCACGTACTCCACCCACCAGACGGCCCTGGGCAGAGACTCCGCCTGGTGCTCGCGGAACACCGCAGACAGCCGCCGCATGTTGGACGAGTACCTGCGGGAAGCAGCAAACTCATTTATCGCAATATATTAAACTTGCTTCTAAACCAGTCAAAATTGACGGATTGTTGCGAGTACGTCTTACCCTAAGGAAAGTATATAAGTGGATCATAGACATGTGTGGTTCATTCTAGCGACGATACGTGTGTCAAGAAATGATAACAACCCACATATAGTACAGTGTTGTTATGGGCCGGCACCTGGGAACTGGCATCTCTGAAAAGCCGTGGCAGGTCGAATGTCTGCTTAATGCTCTGGTGAGCATCTATGGAAAGCGATGGAAGGTCGGTGAAAGGCGAGTGTGCGATTAGGAAGAGGACGTCTACGTCTTATTACAGAATATGGAGTTCAAAGACTTGCCTGCTGTATAAAGCAGGATAGAGAGTGATCTGTGGAACATCTGACCCCGGAATTCAATGCTGATGCAGGCATAAACGATTTGGAGCACACTGTTCAACGCACATTGCTGAACGTCCGGCTCTACTGAAGCCGGCCCTCTACACGTTTCCCTGGTGATCCAATAACATCGTCAATTACAATTGTAGTGGGCACGAGATAAAAGAGATTGGATCGTGGATCAATGCAACCGTGTCTCTAGCTCTCTTGTTACACCAAGTAGGTGGTCGTATCTGGAAACGCCCTTCTTTCAGCTCGAATCATACACCGCTCCAGGAACACTGGGTGGTGGGGCAATAGTGTGCTACAGTTAACAATCACCAGTTATCCTATAAGATCTATGGTAATGTTCGGAGGCACCGAAACATTTATGGACTGTGAAAAATTATTGTTTACACTTGCATCTTTTCATGCTACGTGTCATCTTCCCGCAGGACAATTGCCCACGCTACAAGACTAGGGTCCTGCAACAATGGTTCGAGCAATGCCTTGGGCACATAATTCGTCTCATCTCAAACAGCTGGCATTTTATATAATTGCGTGACATTTATATAGATGCCTGGTGCCAAGTACCTAACGCAACCTACAAAACACTTTTCGATTCCATGCCACGTCAAATCGCTGCAGTATTGCGCTACAAAAGTAGAACAGCAGTGATAATCATATTCGGCTCATTGGTTAAATATACTGCGTTACTTGCTACTAGAACCTCTATATGAAATTAAGGAAAATTCAGTAACGCACGGTTAATAAAATTTTGATACAGATATCACAACATTCGTAATTCTTAAAGTTGAACACTAAAACACAAATAATATCAAACATGTTGAACCATACCGCATTAAAACGTGGATTTTGGTATTCTCAGCGGCTATCGTCCAGTTTCCTTCATTTTATCGAGACGGTTAAATCATACTCATCCACTCTTTATACGACAACTTTAATTATTCCGTAGCGGGTTTGTAAAAACCATTGGACTGTATGAAAAAGTGACTTGGGTAGAGGACTTCTCAAAATTTAGAAACCAGAGTTGGGCTGGGAAATGTAGCATTAAAAGAGGTTCATATAAAGTAGGAGTGATACAGAGAAGTGCATTTGGATCATTGATGTCCCGTATTCTGTTGTTTATCGTCATAAGTTCTGATTACATAACATTTTATAATAGGATTAAAACTGGAGGGGAGCCTATTGATACATATAGAATATCTAACTGTGAAGGTCAACATAAAATAAGATAAATGACAAAAAGAATCAGCTTATTAGTTACAAAGGTAGAAATGGTTTTGATTATGATTATAGGCTGCAGGAGAACAACCTTGTTGACTGTAAAAATTATGCAACAAATTGATAGTAAATTCTATCAGGAAAGACACATTGGGTATATGGTAGGGAAAGGTTTCCAATTCTTCATTTATTGGAGAGGCTGTTGAAGGGATGTTGCAGGGAAGTGAAGGATTTGAGTTACAAAACTCAATCGTATAATTATTAGAATATACTACCAATCCTATGTGTATCAAGAACACAAGTTGGAAGGGGTTTCAAAGGAATGCATTTAGATATACTTGATGAAATTGCCATATCAAAAACCAGTAGCTGATGCGATTAAGAAGCTAGGTTGAGAGTCATTGAAAAACAGAAGAAGGATGAATAAAGTGTATGGCGTGTATAAAGCGTTATATTGGCGATAAGGCTCTTACTGTATTGAGGTACTAGAATTAGACGTAATAGGCCTATCGCGGAAGGGAAGAGATTATTTTGACCGCATTCTGGTACTCGATTTTAGGCATTGGGAAATGGAAAAAATTTAATTTGTTGGTGAGAGAACCAGGTACTGGAATAATTCACAAAGAAAAATGGTGAACAGTTTACCTGAAATACTGAAGTAATTTTAAGTTAAAATCTTAAATGTAAACAAATTTAAGATAAAAAAGTACGTGTTCACGAAAATTGCCATTAGCATATATACCCCTCTGCAATTAATATATAAAATTAAGCAACTCGTACTAAAAATACTTGAAGGGAGTGTTTTAGAATCTGAATTTATAAGTGATATCATTACGAACAGTTTGTCTGACAAGGGATGCTGCTGGCCCACATTTGCATAACTTCAAATATAAAATGTCATGGAAATACTATTCAAAGGTACGTATTAGTGTTGAACTTTAAAATTCTTACAAAAATTTAATCAAATGAAAGAAAAACACTTTGATCGTAAAATTTCACTGAAAACTTTAAAACAATTTGTATTAGAGCATTATAACCAAAGCAAATGAAGTGACACATTAAGAGAGATTAGCGACATATACTGTTTTATTACCTCTCATCATCGAGAACACTACGTATAGCATTGTAGATAGAATCTTCTGTGATGTCATGGTATTCCACTTTAACTCCTATTCCAGCTTGAACCACCTTCGCAATGATATGAGGTTGATCTGCGAAGATTGGAATTCCAACGAGAGGAACTTCATGGTAGACGGCCTCATTAAAACTTTGCAGACCACCTTGGAAAATAAAAACTCTGACGTTTGGGTGAGCTGAAAACACAAGGACAATGTTACCGTTCATAAACGATCGGATTAAGATTTACGTTGTAGACGCTAGAAGAGAAGAGATGCACGAACCCAGAATATCCTGTTGAGGCAGCCACTTTCCTACTCTGACGTTGTCTGGCTGTCCAGGTAGAGTGTCTGTCTCCCACTTCCAGAGGACTCTCTGTGGCAGCCGTGAAAATGCTGTCAGCAACGACTTGAGCTTGTCTTCTGGCATCGTGCTGCTGCGCACATTGCTACCGAGACTGAAGTACACCACACCATCCTTGGCGTCATCCAGCCATTTCTGGAGGTCCTGTGCAGGCAAAGAAATTTTACTATCAGAATATGGAAAAAAGAAAGTTCTTGCTAAGGACATTTAACATTTAATCATTGTAACATGGTTGCCATAATTTTCTCAGTCTCTAATAGGTATTTATTTGTTGAGGTTTGAAGGACGTAAGGTATTTAAATTTAAGTGGAAAGTCAAGACTCTCAGCTGTGTCAAGAAAAAATTCACTACATTTTCAGACGTCCGTATACTACATATTTAAGTAAATTGTATCATAATTTATAACACGATGACATATATAGCCTTGTTCTTACTTACTTTTGGCAGTGGTTTCCTTTCTGCCTCAAGGTGCAGTCCAGTCAGTTCAACGATGCTTGGCAGTTGTGGTCGCGGGTAGCTTACGCTGAAGTGGTTGTTCATCAGAAGCAGGCTGAAGTTGGTTTCAACTTCATAGACTGATGGCACATTGGGTCCAAAATATTTCCTCTGCATCTCATCGTGGGCTGGCATAATGTTTGTAATAATATATGTAGTTGAAATATGTCTGTAAATAAGCGTTGTTTAGTCTCTGCCAGAAGTTCATATGGTCTGTGTACGGAACAAACCACTGTGGAATATATGCCGGGTTGTCCGGGTTCCCGTATGATGTCATAACGGATGGTACGGGGGTCATTGAGGTGAATCCGATCAGAATCGGCTGAACCAACCATGTGTGCAAGTCCATAGTAGCAAGGATACATCAGTCGCTCTAAAATCATCACATCGAATGTCTGTTTCGATCTGTAACAAAATAATTAGATAACTGCTGATACGTCTTCAATTATTTGTATAGTAAATGCATCATTCTAGGATTTTTTTATTTAGTTCCCAATAGTGCTATTAAAAAAGGTATTTTCAAGTTAAACTGAATACCTAACGAAAGTATCACATAAAATGCTTGAATATTCGTATTCTGATAAGTTCCATATGTGTAGTCAACTTCGTCTACGCTCACTGTGATTAATGACATCTGTTGCGAATAAACAGTACTATATTTACTCTCCTGCAACAATTTTGCAGCA
The DNA here is from genome assembly GCA_031002005.1 of Vandiemenella viatica. Classification (NCBI taxonomy): domain Eukaryota; kingdom Metazoa; phylum Arthropoda; class Insecta; order Orthoptera; family Morabidae; genus Vandiemenella; species Vandiemenella viatica. The sequence continues at coordinate 96,611,853 of JARYHS010008074.1, read as the reverse complement.
TTCGATGACCTAAATACAGTGTTGGTAAGGTAAAAATGTATTAACAATAAGTCGCTTTAAACTACGAGAGTACGGCATTTATTCTAAAGTATTTGATTGCTTAAGAGGAGCAGTTCCAGTTGCCTCTGTCCTAGTCAACCTTACCCGGTTACAGAGATGTATAGTCTACGTATCACACAGCGTTCTAGCATACATCACAATAACAAATCAATGGACCAGTAGACCCAGAATCTATCACCATGATCTCTCAGCCACTAGATGGACTGGACACTTTGAAAGGAGCGTCATGGTGAATAGCCCTCTCCACTTACGCCATACAAATTTCAAAATGGATTTTCATCAGTATGAAATAAAATAAAATTAGGATTGATGAATCACAGACGATGGCACTATAATACAGAAAATGATGCCACAAAATAATAAAACAGATATTTTAGAAATCAGATGATCAAGACGTGCATTGAAAGCTGAAAAATTGTAGTATGATAGAATTAAAGCAACAGAGAAAGCAACGGTCGGATGGAATAGATGCGGCCTTTGCGATAATCAAACAGAATTTAGTAAAAATATGGCTCACGACGATAGGTGAATCTGGAAAGTCTCATTTGAGCTTATAAAAAAGAGACAAGTGATTGAATATATACTTTTAAAATCTGTATGACAGAGATAACCAGGGCAACATTGTGTTGTAAAAGAGAAAGATGTTGATATCGAAATGCTAATGAAAGGATAGAATCAGATTATTTTAAAATTTAAATTCAATCTAATCAAGATGAGTTTATGTGACCATCTCAAAAATACTGCAATCTCTGGGATTGGAAAACATTAAAACAATATTCGCAGTGGTATCAAAAAGGTATATTGTGTGATAGATCCCCGTAGAATTTTTTTAAGAAACTTTATCTTAGAATTACCTAACAAAACACAATCTGAAATATGAAAACTGCTGTACTATATTTTAGAATAACGTGCTGAAAATTACGAAGATAGTTAAGAATAAAATTGAAAGTCGAAGAGGTACTAGATGAGATCAATTTGGTTCAGGAGAAACGGGCCATAAAGCAAGAAATTCTTGGGTTAAAATTATTATTTAAAAATGTATCAAGAACGAAAAGAGTACATTTATACAACTCTTCTACTTGCAAAATGTTTCTGATAATTTTAGATCGGACAATATTATTGAACTTTTAAAAATGTCAAGTATAAAATTGAAGGAATAGAAGACTACCTAGTGTACCGGAAGATCTAGTGCCTTTAAAACTAGTATATAATCATGATACACACGCTTTAGTTAAAAATGTGTAGCCTAATATCTTTACTATCCACCTAGCTTGCAAAGAAATCAGTCATCGAAAGTAAATGAAAAATTTGAGCGTGGCATGATGGTTGAAGGAGTGACAGTCAGTTCACTATGTTTTGATTTGTGATACTAGTCTGTTGGCACATGGAAATGGTGATACTGCAAAACTTCTAATTGGCTAAAAAAAAAAAAAAAAAAAAAAAAAAAAAAAAAAAAAAAAAAAAAAAGCCATGGGCTAAAACTGGATTTCTGGATAAAAGTTAGGTAGTGCAGTGGACATGATAATAAGTCCAGATAAATATCTAGAAGGGATCAGTTTGAAGGAAGCAAATAATTCTGTTAGGCCAAAAGTAATGACGAAATTAAAAATGTTGTGCTAAAGACCTCTTTCAAATAGAGAAACATTTTATTTTAAAATAGTGTTTCTCAACCTGCGATCACCATGTGGTCAGCAGGCAGAATATTAAAAATTTAATGGGGTACTTCACTTTTTGGGAAAGTAGTCAGTACTATATCTGTGCGTTTACTGTAAAAAAAAAAAAAAGGATGAATGCAAAATTTTACGTTTTTATACGCTGATTTGAATTTGTTGCCAAAATGGCCGCAGCTGTCATGTCGTCTCTTGTGACATGCGGCTGTAAGTAAAGCGGTGGTTCTGCAGTTTGGAAGTTATGTATATTCACCCAGTGTGTGTGTAAACACATCATTTAAAAAACAAACAATTTGTTTATTTACTTTCCACACAAGGAAGGCATGCAGAAAACTTGGTCAAAGCTTAATACACGACATTACCCTGCATATTGTAAGTCTTAAATATATTTTTGTGAAGCTACTGCGATGTAAGTTTTACACGACATTACCCAGCATATTTGAATGCAAAGTCGTAAATATTTTTGTGAAACTACTGCGATGTAAGTTTTTATGTACTATTTTATTACGTTTAATAAGCTATGTACCTCAATATTTTGTTCTGTTTTAAACTTAAACTTTTTATCGATAATTGAATTATCACTTTCGTAAGTTGAATATCGCGTGCTCTCATAAATACAATAAGGGACACAGGAACAAAATAAAATTAATATACTGTATTTAAAAAAAAGAAAAAGAGAAACGTAAATAGTAGCTTCAGAACGAGCGAATTCGAGCAAAATGTGTGAGATGCTAGTCGAGCTATCAAATAACAGTTCAAGAATAGCCATTTTCCAATTATTATCATTATTACTTTTATTAAAGGGTCCTTGGTTAGTCTCTAACTGGCCCGCCGTTAAAAGGATTGGGAAAGTCTGGTCTATATGATCTGATACATGATTTAAATGAATACAAGTCTACATAACGCATATAGCAATTTAATATTTTTTTTCGAAATATGTCAGTAATTTTCGCAACGACACCACTCTTAAGAGCGCGCTGTTCATTATTAACAGTGTCTGTGAGTTATTAATTATTTTCTAATTGTCTATGCTTACTACGAATACACTTACATTTTGATAGGTTTAGCTATTCTTCATCATCTCGTCTGAATATTGGAATAGTGCCTCAAAGAGTGTTTACCGACAGTTCTTTGTCTAATTACGAGCCCAGCAATTAAGCTATATTAAGTTCTATTGGTCCCATAAAACAATATTTTGCTAATAATAACATTCTTTCTAGGCTATATAAGTTTCTGAAATCTATCCTTTAAGCTGATTCTAAAGTCTATCGTTGAAACACAACGCCAAGAAAGACTTCATTCTTACATAACTTTCTTTAATTGTGCCACAATATGTACCATTTTGAGCGCAAAACTACGATTTCAGTTTTTCAGAACGTATACATTGAGGAACATTTTCACGTTCTGCTGCGCAAAAATTACTGTTTTAAGCGAAAAACTTTCCCAGCAACGTAACATAAAGTTTGGGAAACTTATACCCGTTTATTTTGGTAAATTCAGATTTCATTTAAAACATTATTTTCATTATGAATTGACAACCAGAACTAAGTAAAAGATTGACTTTAAACCTTAAATACACGACGTACCAATTGGCGGCAGATACTTAACACACGGAATAAAACCGGTGCATACTGTGACGTGACGTCACGCACTCAGATTGATTTTTCGTGGATTTTCAGATGGATTTTTATTTTATCAAAAATAATATTTTTAATTCTTATGGAGCAAATAAATTTGAGTTTCATAGTTTTCTTTTTCGTGTCAAATACCACATCCAGTAGAATTAACGATATAAAAACAAAATATATTAATAAAAATTCTTCACACAAACCGGAAAAATTGCTCATCTTGTATAAGGGATATAAACCATAAATATATACAATAAAGTTTCTTAAAGTCATGAATATTTTAACGACCAGGAAAATATCTGGTATTTGCGGGATACGAGAATATGATTGCATTGTTACTAGGTATAACAAAATACATTTCCGGTTAACATCAAAGAGAGAGTCATTCCTTTAAGGATTAAGTTAAGCATCCTTTCATGAGGGCCTTATCTTAGCTGCAGGTCTTAAAGGAGTACAATTGATAGGTTTGGTTAATAATATACACATACGTAAATATTTTTGCCCATATAAGTTAGTGGTTCGCACAATTATTTTTGTAATTTCAATGGTCCTTGGGTTGAAAAAATTTGCAAAACGCGTGTTTAAAACATTGACCTAGGATCGGATAGAACTACCAATACTATGCGGTACATATAGAGCACAAAGCCGAAAGAGGTATAAAGCAAGAGATTGCCGTAGGAAATGCAGTATTGAAAGAAGTGGAAGTGAAAATGACGGTGACATAGGGTAACTGATTGGGACCATTGCTATTCGTTAGTCTAATGAATTATATTCATAGTTTACTATAAGAGTTTACGGTGATTGCAGATGTCATAATACTATACAATATGATAAAAAGGTAAAGGACTGTGAAGTGTGAACACTAGCTGCGTAGGTCAACATGGGATGAAGATAAATGCAAAGCGGAATCGGCTTAATACGTACACAGGTAAAAAAAACAACTAAAGATTGATTATGATTATAACTTGGGCCAAGAATTGTTTGTGACGACTTGAGATGTAAAGATCTTGGCATAACATTTGATACAAACTCAAATGGACAGGACAAGTCGGAAAAGTAGTAGGTACAGGTTTAAAAATAATTCCCTTGAGTGATTGGAAGGGATGTACAAGAGAAGTAAGAGAATTGGTTTACAAAACTTTGGTCATACCATTGCTTGAATTTGTCAGTGTAATATGGGCCTCACATTTTGGGTATCAAATACAGGTGTTTAAGAGGGTGCAGAGAAAGGCTGCTAGGTTTGTCTCTGGAAATTACCGCATAACACAATCAGTAACCCGATGTGATAAAATGGGTTCAATGAAGACAGAATGAGGGCGAAGAGAGTGGTGGAAGTGTACAAGGAGTATAATAGTGATGAGGCGTGGAAAGATATTGGTGGAAGAATTATCAGAGGTGCATGGAAGGGAAATGATGACCATGACACAAACTGGCACTAGGTTTGTCGGAAGATTTTCTTTCGTATATAAGCGGGGCAGGGATTGGAATAAATTACCAAGTAAAATGATGAATAATTATAATTTTCCATAATACTTACAGAAATTAATTTTGCCATTTAGCAACAAATTTTAGCCACATGAATAATGATCTTGTGAACGATGCTGAAACGATTATGTTGATGAAATCATGGGTTAAGTTTGTGGAAAATATTTATAAAAATAGATTACGTGATGAATGGTGATATTTTAAGATATGCGGGATTTATTAATTCGTTAGCTGAGGGAATAATCGAAAGGATAAATTGTAGACACAGAAAAAGATTACAACATATAACTATACCTACCTTTGCAACTCCTTTGTTATCGAAGAACAGTAAGGCCGTCTGCACACTAGTATACTCAAAAGTATAACTGAAATTGATAGGATTGTTGAGTTTCTCAGAGAAGCTAAATTTGATGTTCAGCTTCTTTCGAACTTAATCTTGTAAGCCAAGATGCGGAAGTTTATTCTGAAGTTGCGGTAAAGAAATGAAGTTTGTCACTCTGAAGTAGTTAATTTACTTCAAAAACATTGATTTTTCATATAATCCATGAACTGATGATGAGTATTCATGTAAGGAGCAAGAATTCTGAACAGTAAATGTAAAGACTGTGTTTCCAGTTTTACTCTTATTGGCAAGGGATGCATCATTGACATTATGTATTGTTAGTTTGATTATTATGCTATATCGAAAGTGATGGAATGAGTGCACTTGTATCCAGTGTATTAAATCGTTGAGTCGTATGTGTGATTGTTATAGAAAGGTATTGTTCACTAAGGTCATTGAAGGAATTCCAATTTGCGTGTGTCGAAGTTGAATAATTCGGTACTGCTTCGCGATTGCTGGCAGTGAATTAAGCTCGGTCACCCATCAGTAAGTGCCATCGGACGGATGGGTGACGACGTAGGCGCGTGTTGCACTTCGGCGTCACGCGCGTTGAGCGCCCTGCTGGACTCGGCTTTGCCGGAGGGTGTTGTGGCATGTACCAGGATCCGGCAAGCGAATAATTATTTGGAAATGGGCGAAAACGCTACACCAGCCGCTGTGTTCAACGTTCAGCGTATACACGGTGACGTGTGCTAGGTCAGCGAAGACTTAATGCCGAGAAAGCGTCCCACTACTCCACCAGAGAGGACATATAATAAACAGCCCCGTGCCGTCAACTACAAGAAGGAGGAGGGGCACAAATCTTCTGGAGTCAGCCTGGCAGTGACGAAACTTAATACAGCAAAGAAACCAAAGAAGGCAAAGGCACAAAAGAAGAAGTCCATGGAAGCCACTGACAATTCTGCAGCTTCGGCCTCTGGGCGTAATGGAGTCAGAGGGCGTCGTTCCCGTACACAGAATTGGCAGCCAGACAATGAAGGCTCCATAATGCCTAAGAAGACAAGGAAACCCCCAACCTCATTGGACCCAGCTGCGATGAAGGTGGAATACCGATTCACAACCTTGACAGTCGACGATCCGCCGCGAATGGAGCCGAGCTGCGAATCCAGCTAGAAACCTTCTAAGACGACTAACCTACCGCAACAACCTATGTGTATGGGCACCTGAGGAACCAACACATCATCCTGCAAATGGAAGTCAGCCTGATGTTTTTGATATTACTTACTGTAACAAAGGGAATCACGACAAAGAATCAATCAATTCCTGATTACAAACGGACTGACTGGGACCAGTTAAGACAGTTCGTAACGACGAAACTGGAAACGGATTCAGCGGAGGGGAATGTTGAGATGACTCTAAGATTCTTCACCAACACCATTAATAAAGCTATAAAAGCCGCCACACCACTGATTCGTCCAAGCATGGAGCGTTCCTGCCAGCTTCCACCGCATCTCCTTGCGCAGATCAGAAACAAAAATCGGATAGCGAAGGAATAGAAATTAACGAGGAACCGTGCAACTCGCCGCATTCTCAATCAGATGCAGCGAGAGCTAAAGGCAGCAATGGTTGAACATCGAAAGCGTGAGTGGTCCGTACGTGTAGCAATGCTGCGACCAGTCGACGGCTGCATGTGGAACAAAACTAGGAGGCTCACCCGCCGGAGGATGCTGATACCACCACTCCACAGCGAACGCGGCCTGGTATTTCTACCGGAAGATTAAGCTAACGCGTTCACTGACAGCTTTGAGAAAAATTGCCAGCCTGTCGATGACGACGTTGATGACCGCCACATTGCCGCAGTACGTCGCCAACTGCGGATGTACTTGTCTGCCGACGACGACCATGACATCACCGAGATTGGACCGCAGGAAATAGCTAGCTGCATCGCCGGACTTCATCCACGAAAGGCACCTGGGCACGACAAAGTGGATAATCGGGCACTCAGAAATCTACCACCTGAAGCTATGATATACTTGACGCGACTCTTCAATACTATTCTGCGAAATCAGACTTTCCCGAGAGCATGGAAGCATGCCATTGATATTGGAGTCCATAAGGCTGGGATAGATCCAATCTTTCCCCAGTATTACCGGCCAATTAGCCTGCTACCCGCGCTCAGCAAAGTGTTCGAGTAAATTCTGCGGAAGCGTTTTGACACCTACATCTAGGTTGCAGGCGTCATACCCGATCATCAACTTGGGTACCGTAGAGGGCACTCCACTACGCACCAACTGATGCGTGTTATAGATACAGCGACGAGGGCCTTCAACGAGAGAAGCTATTGTGGTTTGGTCTTGCTCGACGTCGGCCGAGTATTTGACTCAGTGTGGCAAATCGGACTGCTCTTCAAGTTATATGACTGGGGCATGCCTGAACCCTACGTGAATCTGATTCACAGCTACCTGTCGAGGCGCACCTTCTACGTCAAGGTTGACTATACCATGTCAACACGCAGTGCATGAGGTGTCTGGAACACCCAGGCTTATTGAAAGATTCAGGCAAAATGCCTATAAATTCTACAGTGCAGCACATCACTCTGCCAGTCCACGAATCAGTTGTTTCGGTGAATATGGAACTGCCGCTGACAAACGTAGCAGGGCCATTGGTGCTGACGGAGCGCTAAGGAACAACTAATAATACAACCATCCAGAAGCGAAGAGAAGACCATTCAAGAGAAGACAGAGGGAGGAAACGTCCCAGGACAACAACCCCCATAACGACTAGTTTTAAAGCAGAGATTGGTGCGAATTGTTATTGGCGAGAGATGCATTCCATAAATGCGCCGCGTGGTAGGGTTAGTAGCTAAAGTCATAAAGTAAAAAAAAAAATTTAAAGTATAATTTTTTTATTATTATTTTAACACGTTTTTAAAAACTCGCTTTGAGCCTTGTCTGTCCAGGCGGAGTTTTGTAATTGATTTTGAATTAACTTTTCGATTAGCTAAAGACTTGAAGTTTTGACAATAGTTCAGAAGCGGATGATATGCATGAAAAATTGAAAAAATGGGAAATGTTGTCTGGAAAATTTGAAAATTCGGGAAAACTGATATTACTCTTTTCTGTGTACCAATTGGTATAATTTTTTAAAGTGTTCATAATAGTACGAATAACGGTTCTAAAGAAAGAAAAATGGAAAAGTTGCCTGGAAAATAGGAAAATTCGATAACAACTGAAAGTACGTTTTCTATGGATCGATTATGCTTTTTTTTTTTTTTTTTTTTAATGTTTGCAGTAGTCTGAATAATGTATTGGAGAAAGGAAGATTGGAAAATTGGAATATTTTGGAAGAACAAAGTATTTCATTCTATGGACTGATTTGCTAATTTTTTTTTTTTATGAATGTTTTTAATAGTCTGAATAAGGTTTTATAAGAAAATATATAAAAACTGAAAGTTTTTTTTTCTATGGACCACTTAGGATATTTTTTTAAAATGGTTGTAATAGTGCGAATAAGGTTTTTTGAGAAAAAAAATTTGAAACGTTGCCCGGAAAATTCTTGAAGAATGGAAAGTGTTTTTGCTGTGTAACATTTTTTTTAAAATGTTTGTATTAGTGTGAATAAGATTTTTAGGGAAAAGAAATTGGAAATGAGGTCGGAGAAATGGAAAAATTCTGGAACAACTAAAAGTGCTTTTTTTATTGGATTTTTGTTCGAATTGAAGACCATAACTTATGATTCAAATGATGGATTTGCATAATTCTTTTTTTGTTTTATTCTTTATTTCCCATGGAGTGAAATGATTCAATTAAATGTTTACTACTAAATAAAACTGGAATTTATTGCATGTCTCTGTGAATATGTCACCAAAGTATTTAAAATCAAATCCAAATTTTCACTCACATAACCCTAAAAAGCAGAAAATAATAATAAAATAAAAAACTTTTTAATGTGCCGTCTTTTTATAATAGACTAAAAAATATAAAATAATTTATCTAATCCTTATAAAGGATAAAACCACATACTGATTCCTAACTTCTTCTAAATTGTACTGAAAACTTATAATTCGAAATTTTTCATAGGAATTAAAATACTTGTTAGATTGGAAACGAAAAACATGGGGCGCATCCAACAGATAATTGATGCTTTAATACCTCAACTAACAATTTTATTTTGCCGCAAATAATGGTAAGTAAGCTCTTCCATTAATAGCTATTCTCTACGCATCTTATAGTAATTTATTGCATACCCCCCAAGTTTTTCGTCACCAATCTTACAAATATTTTAATAGCTATAAAAAAATTTCAAGGTATAAGTTTCAGTAAAATTTAGAAGATGTTAGAAGTCTGTATGTTATTTTGTCCTTCATAAGGATTAGAATATTATTTTAAATATTTTAGTCCATTATAAAATACTGAATATTAAGCAATTGGGCAATTTGAAATTAACTTTTAATAGTTCCCTTCCAATTTCATAACTGTGTTTCCGCTTCAATTCAAAACATACTTTAATTATATAACACAATATATCCCAGATGTTAATAATGTACACATAGGTAAAAAAATTAGGCCCCTACAAGTTAATGCCCCCGGGCATTATTTTTGTCAATTTACTGGTCATTGGATTGAAAAATGCTGGCCTATTGTATAGAGACGAATGTTCCATGTAACTAAGTCCATCCGGAAAATCTTAAATTACAAAGATACGTTGTCCTCATTTTCTTTATTTTCATTAGTTCTGTTGAAGAAATTCAACATACTTCATATTCGCACAGGAACTGCTAATACAGAAGACCCATTATGTCCTCATTTCCTTCAATTCTCGTGGTAAGAGTTTTGCATTCTGATCAGTAGCTATATGAAGCAGATGAACCTAAGCTTTAAATTAGCTTCCATCAAAGTCACGGTTGATTTATCACTGATTCCAAAGCAGACAGTGATATCAGTTCATGCTACTGGACAGATATTTTCGTTCTAGATGATAAAGAGCTTGTGACTAAATACATCGGTGCCTGAACCTAAAATAAAAATGCGGAATTCTTTATATTGTGTAGTAAATCCTGAATTGAACTGTTCTTTATACCTTACATTAAAAACAAAAAATGAACTAGTGTTGTTAAGTTTTAATCTGTTGTGTTCTGTGTTTCCGTGTTAACAATGGACGTGAGGGAGTGTCATTGTTTATGGTTTAGAATAGATGGCATAGCTATATAACATACAGAGTATTTCTTTCCTTTCACATGATTAATCAGCTTCTTTTCACTAAGTATTTTTTATTAATATTTCTGTTTTCTTAAACAAAAGCAGCAATCAAAGAATTTAAAATGAAAAACAAAAAAAGGGAAAATAGATGTAGAGGGAAATTGTTACCGGAGCACATAGTCAATCACAATTAAATTACATAAATAAAAGCAAATATATACTATTTAAAAATATGCACATATGGTCGTCACCTTACTTCAAAAAAATCTTTTATTTGTTGAGATCCCAGGTGCATCTCACAAGTAACTGCTGATGTATCATACGACATGTCAATAAGATCCTTCGGAGACCAGTCGGCCATTGATGTTCCTCCAAATTTGGAACGCATATATTCATACACAAAAGATGTATCAATTTCTGTATAATTTGTGACTTGTTTCTGTAACATATGAAAAATATATAAACACAGTAATAATTAACAAGTATGGTAATATTTTTAAAAGGCATACATTACAAGTTATACATTATGTAGTTAAAGAAAATGTACTGATCAACAGCATCTCTTGTTATAGAACGTAAAGAGGAAAACATAAGTTAGTTTACAGAACAGCAGTAAAGCATTCTGCTAAATCGAAGGATTTACAGTATTATCTATTGGCAAAAACTTGAATTTGCAGCGACTTCGCACTACTTTAACGTTTTAGAGGAATAACCAGGTGTATGAGGGTTGAGAATTGGTTCTCCAAAATATGCCAGGAGTGCGGAATTGTGATGCGGTCGAAAGCTCTACAATTTTTAAAAATAAAAATTGTTTCCTAACAGTCATGCTGCTGAATGTAAATATATTTAGAAGAACATGAGATACGTTTCCTTAATTCTGATCTGGGTTTTCCATGGTTTTCCCAGATCACTCCACCCGAATGCGGGGATGGTTCCTCACAATAGCCCATGGGTGCCTCCTGCCATATCGCTTATAACCCTTCCAAACCATAGCCCTTTTCGATAGGTGCAATGCACCCTCTGCCACACACTTTTAGTGAATCGCGGAGTAATAATAATAAAAATAATAATAATAGCTTGTTTTATCAATGACACAATAATAATGGAAACAACACTCCAAAATTTGTCTCCTACAACTCTTCAACAAAGATTTTTTCTGGGATTGGTGTCTTTAGTAAGTTCATCTTATCACTGACTGGAAAGCAAGGGGTGGTAAGGAAAAAAAAGTAGTGCAATTAAATAAAATACTGTGTGGAGGTTGTGGTACTTATCACATAGTACTGAGCTGTTTACTGGAGTATTCTCTTTCGCTTATTGGCTGACGGTCTGTGATATTATTTTTAAAGTTTTGAGCACCTCGGCAACCAGATAAATATACAAACTTACAATTAAAACTTTGTTAAAATCTACATTGAAATGTACAAAATTAAAATACCCTACAAGATTGAACAGCATTGAAAAAGGAAAGAAATGTGCAGAACAAGCAAATTAAATTAAAAATTTTATAACAGGTTATAGTGACCAAGTTGAAATATTTTTTTTTTAATAACCTCTAGAAACAAACCATTAAATTGTTTAGCTGCACGATAGATAACAAACGCAAAATATTACTCATAAAACAAGTTTAGGAAAATTTCCAGATTAAACACAAAATAGTAAAATTTTCTATAAGTTTAACAAAAAAAAGCAATGAAACCTACGTCTTACCTTTTCCGAAAGGAAAATCCACAGAGTTGAAGAGATATCTTAAGCATACGCTGAAGATGATATTCTCTTCCGGCTGTCAGTTACGCTTTACCAGTGGGATCTTATTAGATTCGATTTCCATTCTCTGCCACCGGTGGGGAGATGTGGTTCATACAGAGGCGGCCCTAGCAATTTTTTTAGGTGGTGCGAGATCATATTGTGGCGCCCCAAATGTGCAATCGCTTATTCGTGATTAGGGTGTCCCTATAGACTGATTGAAGATAGCAATTTTTTTACATTTTACTCATATTATAAATGCAAAAGTTTGTTTGCTTGAAAGTTTTTACTGTTTCACGTCTAAAAGGCTGAACGGCTTAAAATAAAATTTGGAATAATGTATTGGTTATCTACTTTTATCCCGATAGAAAAAGTAGTTCCTGTGGGATTCAGATACGAATACGTGTACGAATACGTTATGAATTCCACTCGAGCAAAGCCGTGGGCAGAAGATAGTCTTTATTTATTAATAATAACTCAAACCTCAGTAAAATTAGTATAGGACAGCAGCGGTATGAATAAGAAACAAGAGAAGTAACAAGGAACGCTGTATGTCTGAAAAAGTTTATTTAAGCCACTGTGGCGAACTAAATGCTCACATCACGTAAATGTCAGATTCACTTAGTTTTTAATAATTGGATTCTACACTTAACGTAGCGTAAGTAGCGCTGTCGTCCATACGGCTGAGCACTCCCCACTCTCCACGCTCTATCTCAAGAAGGGTTAAAGCTATGAAATATTGTCTGTGACGAAGTCTGTAGAGAATTTTATGCTCTACAACTTTTACAATAACTCAAAATAACATTTAGAGTAAAGGAAGCGAGATATTTATAAAAACCGTTTTTTTGTGACATTTGACCTTGATTTCTATGAGACTTTTGAGCCAACTTATAAAATATCAAAACAAAGGTTTGAGCAAGAGCAAATTTTCAGCTTGTTATCTTTCATTCCGAGGTTTGCCCCTTTTTTCACCTCATTTGACTGGATTACAACCAAGAGATATATGTGATGCTTTAAGAGATTTAGCAGAAAATACAACAGATTGTCATTGGGTTAGTGAATGCCAGTCTATAAAAAAGGAAATAACTACCTACGAATTTGTAGTTGCTCTCGTCGTATGGTATGACATTCTTACAAAGATAAATGTAATAAGAAAAATGTTTCAAAACGAAAAATGCATCAACATGAGGCTAAACAACACATGATGCATTTACACATTGGCTTGAAAATTATCTGGATATGGTTTCGAGTCATTATCCTTGGTAACGGCGAGAGAAACAGCTGGCTAAAACGATATTGACAAAGTTCATTATCGTGAGAAGGAAACGTAAGAGAACGAACTTTCATTATGTAGGAGAAAAAATGAAGCTCTTGAATTGCATGCGGAGGAGATTTTCAAAATAAACTACGTATTAGTATGTTATTGTTGACAATGTGCGCGCAAGTTGCCAACATAGATTTGAGGAACTTAAACATGATGAAAACACATTTGGTTTCATGCACAACATAAAAAGATTAAAGGAAACTAGTGATTGTAAAACTTCTGAAGCAATGCAATGACTTGCAAATACCTCTAACAATAGGAGAAACATCTGATATATGTAGATGTACAAGAATTGTATGAACAACTCAATACGTTTATCCGTGTATAAGAAGTGATCCACGGCATTATCTCGCTGATGAGATAACTAATAGAAAAAAAACATTAACTGAAGTGTACCCCACTATCGAAGTAATTAGTCCTGAGAATTTTTGCCACCATACCTGAGACAGTTGCGTACGCAGAAACAAGTTTTTCGTGGTTAAAAATTATTCGATGTGTCAAGTTCGACTTTCAGCCCTTTCTATTCTTTGAATTGAAAATGAAGTAGCTCACTCGTTAGATTTTTGTGCTTTAATTAAATTTTTTAGTCTGAGAAAAAACCGCAAACATCATTTTTAAATCCTTCTGTATATCTTTTAATGTACCTTAGTTTATCATCAATAATTTGTCGTCTTTATGTTTGATAACTTTTAATAACTCTTCTAATACAATATTTTAAAACACAAAATGTATTTATTTATGACTTTTGCATTTCTCGTCGATCATCAGAAATACGTTCTTTTGATTCTCATACTTTGCACAAAGGACAAGGGCCTCGCAAAGATCTGCCGCCCCGAACCTTGTAATGGCTAACGTCGCCGCTGGTGATAACGAACTGCGGCGAGGTTAAAAACTCTATGGTCCAAAATAGTTTCGCAATTGTTTTGGTGATAGTCCGTCTAAGTGCTTGAATACCACTTCCCATAGCTTTGTTGATCGGAAAAATAGAACAAAATAATTTTTTTAAAGAAATCCGGACTGATTTAACTGATGTTTTGGCAGAACTTGCTATTACCAAATTTAATTACAGCTACAGGGATTAAAAAATGCTCGAAGATATAGGTTCAGAATTCTGGTTTGGTCACCTTTGTTTCTTCCTATTATTTTCGATCCATTGTCATATCTTTGGCCTTACAATCGTTGATATCCAAATAGAACTTGTGAAAAGTATCATCGATAAACAGTCCGGTTTCCAGGTCCCTAAGAGTCACTGCCGGCTTGTTAGCAACGAAACATCCACGCACTTGGACTTTGTCTTCATTAGTGTCAACGAAAGCAATGACATCAGGAGTTCAATTCATTGTTAACAACGAAACATCCACGCACTTGGACTTTGTCTTCATTAGTGTCAACGAAAGCAATGACATCAGGAGTTCAATTCATTGTGATGGAAAAGTATTTTATTACACATTTCATTCGTTTTAAATACATATCCGACATTTGTCTCCCTATTAACAACACGCCGGAGATGCTCCGTCATTACAGGGTCATATTTTCCTAGTAGTTGCAATATTCCCAGGAAGTTACCATTATTAGAAGTATTTAGTGTTTTAGATCCAAAGCTTCCTCTGAACAAGAATTTACTGCATGTTAAAAAGAATACTTTGGACATCATCCTTTCCTTGATGTTTCGTCTTCAATCTGTATTTAAAAATGCTTGTCTATGACACTGAAATTGTTTAATTTAATCAACACTTCTATCCAATTGATTATGGTGTGTTGGTGATTTGAGGAAGTTTCGTGAGTTTTGAGATTCTCTGATAAGTAGCTCCAGTCATCAAATCCTTCTTTTCCCTAATAAGAATGAGACCTTCTGTTGAATAAACTTCAGTAAAAACAATATACTTTATCTGCATATTGAAAGTAAGCAAGCTATCTTTTTTATTTTTCTCCATTTGGCATTACTCTTTGAAAACGCATATTTGAAAAATGACATACATAATATTTTTTTATTTTTTTGCTTCTATAATAATTATTTCATCTCTGGCTGCAGAGTCAATGAGCGACCATTTTAAAATATTATCATAATTTATACTTTGAAAATGCGACGGTGATGGTATGTCTGGTATACCTCATTCTGTAATATTTTGAACTGCAGACAACTTTCCAGTCATTGCTAAATCTTCTCGTACATGCTGCTTTTTATCATCGTAAGCCTCGTCTGAAGAACTTCTATTAAACGAATATAATCGTAGGCTTCCGCGGCCAGAGTCAGTTGATTCTTGGCTGTCAGCGTGGTGCCGCGTCATGTTCCTTGTAGTCGTCGTTTCGACCCTCATTCTGGGTTCTTCTTCCAGGGCAGAACTATTAAACAAGTTTTCTTCCGCCGCGTTTTGAACTAGTTCTGGTGACGACGATTTAGATGACTTCTCAAATGCAAAAAAGTTTACAAGCAATTTTTAAACCATCTTAGTTTAGCCTTGGTTTTGTGCGCCAGATATTTTTATTTTTATTTTTTTGTATGTAGCACATGTTTTGTCTGTAAAAGCATTATGCTTTATAAATATTTAAGATACCAACGTTAACTGCAATCACCTAAAGTCTAGAAGTGGTATAAATAGATAACTAGATGGAATCTCGCTCCATGAACTCAAGACTACAGCCCAAAAGACAGGAAACAGGTGCGGGAGCCGCGGACCCGGAGAGTGCCAATTATGGGACGAGTTGTGATTTTCTTGATTCGAATAAGTCGAGCTTACTCGAGTCGCAACTCCAGTTGACTCTATTCTATGATGACATACGACTGAGCACTAAGCTGAAGCTCTTGCGTTTATAAACTCTTCTGGATGATTAGAGCATTAAAATAATATGCAAATTGGGTTATTATAGAATTTATTTTTTGAGTAGACGATCTGTCACTGCAGTTTCGGCGCCCCCCATACGACGGCGCCCGGTGCGGTCGCACCGCTCGCACCGCCCTAGGGCCGCCCCTGGGTTCATATCACGGTGTCAGCAGTAATGTTTACGTGTACATGAAATGACCTGCATCTATGTCAGCAACTTTCTTTTGTTCATTTAAAGTACATAAAAACGCTGCGTGCTTTGGATTTCACTTTGAACTTCATGTTACTTGACCCGTTTTGATTGCAGAGCTAACTGAAGAGAAGGCAGAGATGGAATGCGCAGCGTAATTAAATTCTGGCTGTTGCCGAAACAGCTTTCGGGGTCAACAATGCGATGAGCATTTACTTTTTATATTTATACTCCATATAAAGTAATGTTGGTGGTTTATAATTTGTATCACAACTTCGGTGCACAATGTGTAATATCATAACCATATTATGATATGTAAAAACACTTAATTTGAGAAACTGCTGAAGATGCTTCTGTAAAAGTGAAATGCATTCTCAAAACAAATAAATGAAAGAGAAAAAAATTGGTTGCTTTGGCAGTATGGATTTAACATTATTAACAGCAATTAAGGAAAATGTTCCACAACTTCCAGATGTTAAATAGCATTTAAATCGCCCTCAAAGCGCATGCCATGTGTGTCAAGCACATCAATTGGACAGTGTAGAAAAATAAATCACGAATAGATGACGAATAATCGAAATCGATAAATGAAGTATAATTTCAAAAATTAAGATCTTCGCTTCAGTGACATCATGCATTAAGAAAGGAATTTTTCGGAATCCAACTTTTAAAGGACGATAGTATCAATATTTCAATGTTTATTTGTGTTAAGTCATTTATCTCCCTTGATATCCAACCGATTGATGTATCATTTGAAAGATTAAGGTCTCCGATTTGGTCACGTCATTGTTTAAGAATGGAATTTTTCAGAATTTGACCCTTAAAATGACAAAAGTATTATTCATCATATATTCATGATATCAATTAACAAGAAGCTAAACTGAAGCTGTAACAGTTTCCAATGAAGTGATAGCGTTTTTAAAATTGTTCAAGCATTAGCAGAGTTTAGAAGATCATTCATTTTACTGTGTACAAAACTATTGTGTTACGGAACTCTTTTATGATGAAATAACACTCGCAGGGCAGGGTAAATTTGATTTAATTGCAACGGAGAGCCTGCTCTGGTGGAAATTTTCCTACACACTCATTTTTCACATTTCCTGTTTGCACCTTCTTTCCCTCTACTAATATCAACTTTTAATTTCTTTTAGCGCTTTCGGCAAATTATTCATCATTCACCTTGCTAAATTATATCATCGGATGTATTCTTTAAAGTGTACATTTTACAGTGTAAAACAACTGATAAAAGCAATTAAATAAGTAATAATGTAATTGAATAAAATTTATGCAAAGAATCACGTCAAGACGGTATAATACCTTTCTTGTGGGAAACTGTTCCGAAAGACAATCTGGAGACGAACGCCAAGAAAACTAGACGGTTAGAGAAACAGAAGGATTCCTTGAGACACAACAATACGGAGAGAAGAACATCGTTGTAATTGAAAAAAATCTTACATCTGCATATCCACTACTCGCGGCAAATCCTCGATAATGGCGTTACACTGCCATTTTTACTGGAGACACATATCCAATGGTTCTTAAAATTGTTTAGAGATTCATTGCGAATTGCTGGCAGAATCGGGTATTAGAACATGCGTTTTCACGAATGCATCACTTCATGAAAGAGTTGAAGCAGAACACCACATACGTTACAAATTCTGACCCTGACCGTAATCATACCGGAGAAATATCCCATCCTATAAATATCGACAAGACATAATTCCTTATACTGTAAGATACCTGCTTTCGGTTTAAAATTCGCCGGCAGAATACTATTTACATAATGATACCTTACATTAACCGAACACCCGTGTGAGTGCTGAAAATCGAATTAAATTCAGTAAACGCAATGAATTGATTCGATACGGTGACCCGAAAATTGTAACATTTTGAAAGGCGTAAAATAGCAAACGCGATGTGGATGGTAGAAGTGAGTATTAACAATTAGTCCCTACGGCGAAAATTCTGCAACCCACATGAGAATCGTGTAGAATCCGCCTTCTACGTAGTGAGCCTCTAATCGGTTTGGACCATTGAGTGATTGACTTTCTTGCACAGTGCACAAGAGTAGTTGTTACAATGCCTGCACGCCAATTTGAGAGAACACACAGGAGTGCTTCTGACAGTTGCCAGCCGCGACTATAGAGACCGTTGGCGAGTGAATTTCCTGCCTAACCTCCCTTTTTTTGGACATATTTATTGCCTCAACAAATTGCTTAACAACTATCAAGAAACTTCGGTACTTAGGGAAGCTAACAAATTGAAATACTGGACACGTATCGACACAGCTAAATGTTGCCAAAATATGCCCGAAATACTATAATCATTTTTATAGTATTTTGGTGCTTTCGACGAGTGGTAGAGGGAGTCCAGGTTATTATTATTCTCGGTGACAATATTATTAACATCAGGGCACAGGTGGGCACAAAACAGTTAATCCGTTAATCGTTAATTAACGAAGTTAAAAAAATTGCGAAAATTTAACTTTTAAGTTAACCTAAAAAATCATTAACGGTCTTCTTAACTTCCGTTAAATTAGACTTCCGTTAACTTTAGTCCGTTATATAGGTTGTTGACGTCTTTTCGTTTGTTTGAACTGTGGCCACGCCACCACTCGTATGCAGGGCTGCCAGATTTTATAATTGGATACAAAACTTGTATAATTTGGTTACCTCTTGTATTCTGTTTGTATAACAGATTGCCTGGTATAATTGGATACAAAAATGAGCACTTAAAAGTAAAGTACATTCCAGCACCTTTTTGAAAGTGTTTGCCCTTTGTTTCATTGAGTTGGCAACCCTTCCTGCATATTTATTTCCTTTTTGTTATTCAAAATTTATCAATGTATACATTGTTTACTTTTCGTGGACTTTTTTTGCTCCCAGCAGTTTCACTCACGTATGTAATCAATGGATGACCCCTTTGTATAATTGGGTTTCATTCTGTATAATTTCAAAGACACAGCGGTATAATATAAGTTGGCTGTATTGGAAGCGCTGCTCGTATGTTCGGTGTAGTAGTGGGCGCCGCCTGCTAAAATTTTGGCGGCGGCGCGCCGAGCATTTTCAGCCGGCGGCGGCATAACACCGGCGGCGTGACTATTTTATATTGTGAATTCTGCAAACGTAAATAAACTAAAAAGCGTCATAACCTATCTTATTGACAAATCAACATTATAATCTGTAATGAGGTGTATTAATTTGTAAACATCGTTAACAATTAACCCCTGCCATACATAAGAGATCATTATGTTATGAAAGAAAATGTGCTATGACAACATGAAAATATGTTAACGTAACAGAACAAGATTTTACATGATTTATAACAAGGATATTAAGAAAATGGCAATGACACGCAATAGTTATACCCTTTGCTATACTTCAGAGGGACCGTCCATAAACCACGTAGCTCGGTCGTGGTGAGGGGGGGGGGGTTTGGCTGGAAAGCTACATTGGGCTACGTGGGAGGGGGAGGGGTTCCGAACCAGGCCACGTTGTTTTTCATTCGTATTATTGTCACAGTTAAAATGAGGTGCACAACAGTCAAGAGAATTTAAATATATTTTTCCGACATTTAATATTACCTCCGTATGTAATTTACGATAGTCTACGATAGCCTGGTCGATAGTTAGTATCGCACTGGAGTCTGCAAACAGTGCTGCAGATCAGCAAAAAAACTCAACTTTCAGTAATCAGTGCGAAAAAATTCAAAGAAATAATACATAAGTTACGAAAAAGGTGATGTGCAATTTTAATTCGAAACATTTGTGTTTGTGTGTGTGTGTGTGTGTGTGTTTTTTTTTTTTTATTTTTTTTTTTAAAAAAGTAGAAGCTAGTTTGGCAGTTTCTGCCGTGTAATGTAAAAGGATGTCGCTGACTAACTTCCGTTCTATTTGTTCACGTAAAAAACATGCAGGCCATGATTTAGTGAAACCAGGCCGGGTCGTCTAAAGGGGCCTTAGGTCACAGGTAGGCCGTGGCACGAAGGTAACCCTAACAGGCATTGGTCGTAGATGTTAGGTTGGCCGCAAATTTCACTGGTCGCAGTTTTCACATATTCAGGTGTCCCAGTCCAACTTGTTTTCTATAATATTGTTGCTTTTCATTCTGCATTCATGTTTTTTTTTTTTTTACTACTTTTTTTTTATAAAGTCACGATTACCTTAATTGTCTCTCGTAAGACAATTTGCAAGTGTTATGTTGATCACAGTCTTAACAAATATAAAAACAGACAGGAATACCACTTCGTTGTTGTGGCGATAGCGTAACCACAATTTGTTAATTTTTATAAATAAATCCACACTTGCATCATGGTACATAACACCTTGAGATAGAGAGCACTTATACCTACCGTACCATAATACTAATACATCAGTACAACTTTTGACTAGTTAACTTTTAACGGATAACTTTAACTTGCGTTAAATTTATAAACATTTAACGCTTTAACGATTATCGAAGTTAACTTTTTAAGTAACGGAATAATGATTAACGAAGTTAACGTTTGGATTAACTGTGCCCACCTGTGCATCAGGGTTTGTTTTCTTTATGGTACTTCAAGAACGGCTTGAGACCTTGGCGTTCGAAGAGAAGATTGGGGCTTACATGGACGTCCGCGCTAGTGTGGCATAATCGAAGTTTCCTGGGAGCCGGAAGACATATGGAAACTCATCTTCAAGTATTCTTCAGCCGCTCATCAGTGAAAGGGTACCTTAATCTTTTAATCTTTCCTGACACAGTAGTTGATATATTATAGAAAAAATTCCTTCATAATGACATTTGCAACAATGTTCGATTCAGTTACGAACCCTGAGAATAGACCTTTGATCTTTCGATGAATTGTAAATTCAGTCAGTCTTTTGTAAATTGTGGTGAACGTAAAACAAAATTTTGATTTTAAATAAATCATTTAAACACACAATTATTAAGTTGAGATGTCACAAGCCGAGTGTAGTAATATGTCATGTTACTTGCTTGCAAATTATGAATTACAACATAGTTAAATTTTATTTCAATTTCTTGACCACCGACGTATGCTCGAGAAGTTATATACTCACAAGAGTAACACTTCTATTTGCGCCCTCCTAAGGCTATGGTTTACCCTGCGGTGAATTGATATTCAATTAATTATATTACACCATTCACTTGTTATTGTTGCATACTGCGAACACATGCATAAATCCTGTATTCACGTGCAAATGTTGAGGGATTACTTTCACACGATAAATGGGAGACGTCAAAAAATTAAAATGGCAATCTACCATTAATTACAAGATGTATTAATTAATAATCAAGAAAATATGTTGATTTATTAATATTTAAATTAATCAAACAAACATCTGTTTCGATGGAATAAAAAAAACATGAAGTTGAGGATCAACAGATTATTCACAATTACTCTTGGCTATAGCTCAGTACAGAAAGAACAAGAAAATCTTTTAACTAGGCAAAGTTATTCGCCCGGGTGTAACTGGCTGATATGCACAGTCCTTAAGGAGAAATCGACAATTGCTGAAGATGAGGTGGCAAATAATTTGAGTCTATACCGAGAGTAGATGATCCACGACAGCAACGTAAGATCGTTGTAAATCGAAATTATCAGATATGAATGTTTACTTACATTTTAGTTCTCTCAGTTAAATTGTACAATTTAAACACCTCACTCATTTTCATATTTCAATTCGTGATGTTTCTAACTTAGTGCAACAATGCACTTCTTAAGCTGTTAAATAAACGGGTAAAGAAGTAATAGTACTCTTGCTCTAGCTTACACGCATGAACCAAATATAAATGTCGTAAAAATAATTTGGACACTTATTATAAGAGTTAACATGTTGAAGTAAATTATCTATCAAGTGCCATTAATCGAATGTAACGTTACAGCGATTAATTATTAGTAACCTTATGACGGCAGCTCTCAATGATCGTAACAGGTAACAAGCACAAACATCGTCCCATAAGTATTATAAGTTCGCGTTTCTTTCGAGTATTATTTTCATTTCTTTAAAAGGGAACTGATATATATCTTCGCAGCACTTAAACCAGCTAACCGGCTACAAGTGATTATAAATGAATTCTCTAAGGACCAAAGATATTTTTTACACGCTTTATATTATCTTGACTTGTATGTTCCGTATGTATGAATGAATGTAACGGAATTTTACAACTCTATTTTGACCCACTTCCAGAGGTCCGAGCTGTTTGAAATTTGGCACACATTTTAAGAACCGGTGACAATACAATCATTTCATAGCTATATGCTATTATTACTTTGACAGTAACAACAGAAAAATTATTGAATGTCGTGAAATTTTGAAATTTAATTTTAACCCAATTCCAGATTTCCGAATTGTTTGAAATTTTGCTCATGTATTGATAACTAATTACAATACAATACTTTCATAGCTATATCTTGATATTCTCATTACTTTGACAGTAAAAGCAGAAAAAAATTGCACACGTTTTAAGAACCGTTGACAATACAGCAGTCCTGCTATTCTTGTTACTTACTTACTTGACGGTAAAATTAGAAAAATGGCTGCGTGTAATGGAATCTTTCATCTCAGTATTTACCCGCATCCCGATAAAAAATCAATAATTTCACTCTCACCACGTTGCCAGAAACGACTTAAAAGTGGTTGAATGTAATGGAAAATTTCAGTTCAATTTTCACCCACTTCAGAAAGTCCGAATTGTCTGAAATTTTGTACATGTATTAAGAAACGATAACAATCCAATAATTTCGTATCTATGTCTTGGTAATCTCATTACTTTGACAGTAAGAACACTAAAGTGATTTAACCGTCTTATGACAGATGTGGCTCATTTTCACCCACTTTCCGCATCGCCTTTGTGGCCCATCTGGTTAAGGCACGTGACTGGCGAACAGACGTTCCCTGCTTGAATCCCGATTTCGGTTCGAACTTTTGCGGATATTATAAATGGAAAAGATTAGGATAACCCATAGTTCGGATTTCAAGTTAAACTGTACGTACCCTACATTGGATGGGATTACCGAATTAGGCAAATGCAGCCGCGACATTAGTGTACAGGCGCGATTCGAGAAACCTACTTAATTTGGCGGCCAGATTTCCCGAAAAATATGGCCATCATCATCGTTGGGGACCATCTCCAGTTTCCCGGATGTGATTTACGAGCCTTGGTTTCTGAAGACGATCGTCTTCCACTGTCTCCTATCCAGAAAGGTTTCTCTGTCTGTTGTCGGTTAACGTGATGTTGAATAGTGAGTATTCGAAACATTACTTCGTACTATTATGGAAGAGTAGTCTTCCACATTTACCCTGCTATTGGACCTCTGGCTGAGCTGACCATTTAATCGTATTTAACTCGTCGAAATAATAATTAATAAATGAAACTACAGCACAAAGAAAAACAGAGATTGGCGAAGAAAAGACAACAGTAGGAAACATACCTTATAAACTATCTGAACTAAAAAGTTAAAAATAAAATTGTAGTTTAAAAAACTAAAAACACGCTTTCGTAGCAATGTGAACTAAAAGGTTAAAAATAATCTTTGAATATAAAAAAAAATTTTAACAGTGATAGGACGTCCCACAATTCAGGATAAATTAATTTTTTTGAATAAGCTTAAAGAATAAAGTCACTGATTATAAAATTAACTTTAATGTAAAAAAGCATGGGGTGCTATAAAAGTTATCTTATATTTTTTGTCGTTGACTGTTTGTAAAGGTAGAATCACTGTCAAAAGTTGTGTAGAGAGCACCCCACGCTTTTTTTACATTAAAGTTAATTATGTAATCAGTGACTTTTACACTATACACTATAACCACTTAACTCAGAAACACAAGTCAAACACAGTACTAAACAAAAACTACCAATAGCGGGTGCAATAATGGTTCGCGGATGCCAAGAAAGAAAAATCGGAGCTCAATTTAAAAATATATATTTTGTCTAATTACTTTATACTAACATATTTGAAGTAAATGAAATACGAAAAAATTACCTTGATGGGGTCTGATGTTATTACTGTGACCTCGTGTCCCCTTCTTGCTAGCTCCAGTGCGATTAGTCTGAAGGGCAGTTGATGGCTGATGGACGCTGTAGGCACCACACCCAGGATGCGGGCGGCGTGCCCACAAGACAACAACAACGCTACAGTGAGCAGCAGCATATGGGCAGCAGAGTGAGTCTTCATAACGGTGGGTCAACCAACTTTAACAGATAATTTCTTTATATACCAAGCTTCTCCAGTTCAAATGAAGCTGATATTTCATTATACTAAATGATTTACAAGTGGATAAAATAATTAGATGAATCCAAGAGAGCAAACTGAATGTAGTATAGTTCACTATCAACTAGACTAAGAAGAAACATCTGTTCCTACCTATACTACAATAGGTTTGCTATGAGAAATGAACCTTGATACAATGTAAGACTGAGTTCATAATACTCGTGTTTGTTGTAGATGTGGGACGATAACACCCCTAAACACAGCTTATTTACGGCATCTGATAACATACTTTAGATGAGGTCATGCCCTTTACTTGTTTGGAGGTTATAAAGAGATGTTATGCTGGTGGATAAAGCTGCGTATGACATAAATACGCCGGCACTTTCCGTGACGTACCAACGGTGGAAAAAAAATTGACATTTCTCCTGTCAAACTGCCACTCCCACATCGACCTTGTGAGTCAAATGATATCAACTACACAATTCCTAACGGCGACCTTATGTCAATGCTAAATTATTACTAATTGTTATAAATATTATTACGACAATTATTGGTGTGTTTTATCTGTTATCATCAATTTTAATTGTTATAATCAATTAGAACCAGACGACTTTGTACAGTCTGCTGAAATCTATAATGAAGTGCTTTTGTTTTCGTTATCGAAAAACGTAAATAGCAGCTGTACCAAATGGCTTACTGTCGATCTGTCATCGAAACTGGAGTTTGAACCATTGGTGGTTCTCGAAAATGTTGGGTACAATAAAGTCACTCTTATATACAAAGAATAGGAAATGTTGATGTTGCATTCGGGAGAACGCGGGTTCGAATCCATGTCCGGACATCCAGATTTGGGTTTTCAATGGTTTCCCCAAATTACTCAAAGCGAATGCCGGGATGCTTCCTTCCAAATGCCATGGTCGAATTTCTTCCCGTTCCTCGTCCCCAGTCCTTTATCGCCTATAATGACCTCGACGTCGACGAGGCGTAATGTCGTTAGCAAAAAAAATGTTGATTGAACCACGCACTATTCTGTCCAGTTCTCGATAGAAATTAGCGTCCGCCGTAAATCTTTTTCTGAGATTTATCGCTGGAGTTACGTTTTTCACAATTCCCTTCATGCATATTGTAACTGATATTTATACCACTTGTAACAATTGTTAAATATTAACATATAGTGAGTGAAGAATTCAGTCAAGTTCGTGATAATTTATTTCTGTTATTTGAGGTGAAGTACTTTGCCTTGCAGTAACAAGTTAGTATTCGTAAGTAGGAACCAACGCAAGAGTTATCCACATAGCGGTACCGAATGATAATATGAATTTTTTAAGGGGCGCAATGAAAATTGAATATTAACTCTGAGTTATAGCTACAGTAGCTTGAGTAGAAATGTTGTTAACCACCTTACACTCTGTCAGTGCACTGGTCTAGGTGAGATAAGTTAGGGCGGCTACACACGAGGCAATTTCGGTCCCAATCGACAGGGACAATCCGGCAGAGTCCCTGCAGATTGGCGCGTGAGGAGGCTAATTGGGTATGTTGCTCCCGATATCGGGACATTGGCTGAGCCCGACCAAACAATTTACAGATTGTCCCTGCAGACAGGGAGCAAATTGAGACGTGCGTAGCGTGATTGCAACGATTGAGACAATATGCTATTTGACAATATTAAAAAAATATTATAAATTGAACTCATTCTCATAGATTAATGCTTCAGGAAGCTAATTTTTTTAAATTTTGAAAAGAAAAGTGGATTAGTTTTAATAAAAAAGCGAAATAAAAATTATACTTTTCTTACCTCTGGTCACGTGACAGAAAACGCTCTAGGATTGGTGGTCGCTTGAGTGACGTCACACGTCTGTAAACGCTGGGGCTAGGAATGGAGCGTTTCCTATTATCCAAGTTTTCAACAATTTTTATTGTATGTTGCTGGTAATTTCTTGTTATTAATGAAATTTCATTTTGAATACAAAATCGGGAACATTATGTAAAAGCCTACAGCGGAAAAATAACGAAAATAGACACCTTATTTGTGGGGCTGGCTATAGAAAAAAAAAAAAACCTGACTTTTATTCTACTGAGCTTAAAAATGTAACAGCTTCTATTTGAGACTCATTTATATTTAAATTGAAAGTTAGAGATTGATTGTTTTGCGTTAGCAAACCATACGTCGAAAAATTCTGTAAGTGAAATTTGTGCAGTCATGCTGAAAATAAAGAAAAGTTGTATGGGTGTCACAAATATGCGCAAACAAATGAAGGTATTTCTTGTAGCTAATAAGCAGCTCTTTCAAATAAATATAGTAAGAAATCGGTATAATGTGGTATAATGAGCTAAAACTCAACATGAAATTGGCTCAGTAGTTTTTTTTTAATTAAAAATAATCTCGTTCTGTTTTAATGATGCTACTGTAACACGGAAAAATCATGCGTAAACTTACCTTGAAGCTCGCCAAAAGCAATAGCAACACACAAATCACTACTAACACGCAGAAATACAGCGTAATCATCGACCAAACTCAATGAATGGATTATCGCGGCCGACTGAAGCGCTTGTTTGGTGGATTACAGGAAGCCCATTGTTCAAACTATTTTTTCTATTGTTAGGCGTGAATTCGTTGAAAATAAACCTTTGTTCCGAGTAGTATGGATCATTTACTTTGAATATAAATAACTATTTTGCCTGCGTAGACAATTATCAAAACTGACTTTTGCAGAGGCGGCCTTTGGGGGTGGCGAACAGGGCAATCGCCCAGGGCCTCGCTCTTGAAGGGGCCTCGCGCAGCTACCCAAGTTGATTAAAGTTCATGTTTAAAAAAATTATTTTATCTTCAGCTGTTAGTGTAACAATAAAGTAAACTTGTTTAATTGATGGTAAAGCATATATTAATTACTAACTAATCAAAATTTCTTAATTAGATTTGGTGACTGTCACATTCGTATAATAACAGGAGAAATAGCTGATATTGATGGACTAGAACTGTATGAAGAAAACGACCGCGTTATCACAGTGATGACATACACAACAGAAAAAATAATTACTGAATTACTGAAGTGTACCCCACTGTCGAAGTAGTCTTGAGAATTATTGCCGCCACACTTAATACATTTGCGTCAGCAGAAAGAAGTTTTTCATGGTTAAAAAATATTAAAACATATTTGAGGAATTCGATGACATAAGATTAATTTTCAGCTATTTCTATTCTTTGAATTGAAAATGAAATAGCCCATTCGTTAGTTTCTTGTGCTTTTATTAAATATTTTGGGAACCGCACCACTTTCGGTACCTGCGAAAAACTGTTACTAACCTGCTGAAATTTACATCAGTCGCTTCGTCAACATGTCCTCTTCACGTTTTGCGATCATACATCCCGGAAAAGTCGCCAGGAATTTAATTAAAAATGCCGAAATATGAAAGGCTGAGCAACTGCTAAATGCTTTCAGCACTGCTAAAATAACATAAAAATTATAGGTACAGGGATCATTTCAACCTAAACAGTTTAGTTTTGTCATAGAAATCGTGGTTAGGTTGAAATACGGCCTGGCTTTGAGCAGCGAACGAGTGCGTTTCGTGCCATTGGTGTGTGTATCGTCAGAAATGTCTAAATAGAAAGAGGTGTGGACTAATATTTTTGAAGTAATGGGACAAATTCAACAAAACTTACATGAACCACAACATGCGGGAAGAAGGATTTAGAGTTTTGCTAGAAATTTACAAATTATTGGACTAGGAACCAATAGTTGCAGTTCTGAAAAAGAAAATATGCGAACAACTTACTCGCGTGAGTTAAAATAGGTAAGTAAAGGCTCAAATACCTAAATAATTATTGTTTTATGAAATGTAAATTATATTTATAGCAGATAATAATTCTTAGAGGAACATAAGGGTAATAGATAAAAGAACAGAAATAAATATCTTATACAATAAATGTATTTATTGAATGTTGTTCAATTTAAATTATTTTAAAGGAAAAGTAACGGATTGAATTTTACAAATTGATTTATTTAATCAACAAGTTTCCAAAACAGATTGTGTAGAACTAAATTCTGCCTTATCTGAAATCTGAATAAAAAATATAATTTCATTAATAATGTGCTTTGTATTTACAGATGAAATCATGTATGCAAACGGGAAGTGGCACAGAAGACATGTATGTACCGTCCCTTTGGTAAGCATTTGAAAATCAAGAAGCAGCAGCTCAAGCACAAGAAAGAATTCCATTTAAAAAGAAGAAACCAAGAATAAATCTATATATCTATAAATGAGAAAATGAGAAAGTTCGGATGTGTGTTTGGATGTACGTTGGCAATCAATCACGCCTTAATAACTCAACATATTTAAATGAAATTTGGCATGAAGTCAGTTAATTGCGTGCGAAGTGCAATAGGATAGATTTTATCCCGCAAAAACGCATAGTTCTTTTAGAAATTGCCATTAATATCAATTCTCAAACAACAAAGAGTTTCCTACTTCGTAGACAGCCGTGCAACGTTTACTCTTTGCTTTTTACATAAATCGTAAACACTGCTTTTCAGAAATAATAGTGAAAATCTTACATATGCAAGTTTGTGTTTAGTTTAAAAGCCATAAAACCGATGAACTTGACAAACAATAGTTTGGAAGCAGGAATTATAAATATGTACTTAACCTTAAATTAAAAAAGGTAGGTACTGTTGTTAAGTTCGTTAAGAGATTTTTTTCATTTGCGTACATAAAATAGTATGACATCTCAAATATTGCACCATAATTTCGATCGTAATATACTAAATGTGGAAAATCAGAGCTTGGAAAAAAACAACGTAAAATGCTATGATTATACCAGCACGAAAGTCGATTTACTAAAAGTGCAAAATGCCGGTGCTCCAAATGTCGTATTTATAAAAATGTTACGGATTTCATTCTATCTCGGTTTAATTTATTTCCTGTGTGTCTTCTTTTTTTCCACTAGACATTCTCTGTAATATTACAAATTATTAACTAACCCTTGTTTGTTCAAAATTTTTCTATAAATCAGTACAAATAGTAGACTATGATTTAGGAAACAGTGCTTTTTAGTTACTGTTCAATTTCTACAAATACCTAATAAATCCGCTTCAAGTTTACGTCGCGATACACGACGATGCTAACTTAGGATAAAATAATTGTTTCAATGCGCGTGTGGTTGAGGTTTTGAATTTGTAGCGCCAATATTAGCGGAGATTGTGGTTACATTGATATTCAGCCTGGACCATAATGAAAACTGAATTTTTTGTCACAGCCAATGGCATGAGAAATTTAGTTATCAGTTATTTAAGCAAATATCATAAGCACTATGTCACGTTGTGACGTTATGTATCGCCACGTAAACTACTCCAGTAAATTCTTCACTTAAAACGAATGTATTCAATGGACTAACGTAGAGACTTAATGTTTCATGAAGCAATATTGCAAGTCGTTTACAACGCGATACACCTCATTTACACGGAGCTTATGAAAGCTGCTTATTTATTACTAATAATAACTAAATGACTTCTGCCTTATACTGTAACAAAAAGATTCTGGTCCAGGAAGCATTTCAACCTAACCACTATCTCTGCTAACATTGCCGCTACAAAATCAAACGTTATGAACACACCTAAACACATTAAATGCATTGGAACTGGATTTCGAATAGTAACAGAATTTTCTATATCAAGATTCCTAATTAGTGTAGCATAAATTATTATCACAATTAATTTCATAATACGCCTTACTACATCACGAGCAGTAACAGTCACTTTATCGGGATGTACGCTTAACCAGCAATATTAACAAAAATTGTCTTAGAGTTGTAGAGAATTATGAACTTTCCGTTGTACACTGTAATTTACAAGCATTTTAGTATAATTTTTTTAATTACGTAACTGCAATAATGAATGTAGTTTCATATGTATTCAGGATTTATTTTCCTGCGATCTGAAATAACAATACGTTACTAATGTATTAATGCCCGTTTTATAGAAGCTTTGATTTTCTAGCGGTACTTTGTTGAAATGCAGCCTGGACCAAAATGAGAACTGAAACATTATTAATAGCTTAAGCTTCTTTCACAAGCACCATTTTAGTGACGTCATGTATCGCTTTATAATGATATTGTATCAAAAGATATATAATAAGCTTGGATGATTTAGCAAAACACACGGCATTGCTCGAAATAAATTTTTGAAATTTATAAATGTAATTTTCAGATACTCAGCGCAAATCAAAATATACATTTTTAGTTTCACAATTTTTTAACGAGATCAACGTCCTTGGGCCACTTAGGTACTTATTTGCTCTTTGAATGTTAGTAAATTTTTTGGATGTTTAGTCGCTTCCATCATATTTTGACGTTTTGAGTTTCCATTAATTAAAACTATATTAATTTTTATTCGCATTAGTCCTGAAATTAGTAATTTTAAGAGATGCCGGGTAAACGAAATTCAAATCTTTCAATGAAATGTAAGAAAACTACGCCTGTGAAAAAAGCCAAAACCCAGGAACAAATCCTCTAGCAGAGCTGCACAGCAGTCACAAGTTGGGCGACAACACCAAAATGAACACTTGGTGTCTGGAAGATCACACCGGGAAAATCGCGAGCTCGGTGCTAAGAGCAAGCGGATTGGCAATCGATCTCAAAAGCTTTTGAAACACCGAAGCAAACAAAAAGACGGCAATAACAATACGCCACATATTTGGCATTGCAACGAGTTGCTGAAACACCTGAACAAACGCGAGCTCATTTCTAATGTTTTCCCGAGGATTCAACT
Source organism: Vandiemenella viatica (assembly GCA_031002005.1). Taxonomy (NCBI): domain Eukaryota; kingdom Metazoa; phylum Arthropoda; class Insecta; order Orthoptera; family Morabidae; genus Vandiemenella; species Vandiemenella viatica. The sequence goes on along the minus strand of JARYHS010008074.1, from coordinate 96,580,436 downwards.
AAATATTATCAATGACGAAAACTGGTTATGTGAGAGGACAATACTTGCCCCGAAAAATGATTCTGGAGCAAAAAAAAATATATATATATATTAGAGGAAATAGTCGGGGAAGTGACAACACACTCTTCCATCGATACAGTAATGTTAATTGACGATGCTGCTACCTACCCCGTCGAGTTTTCAAATTCCTTCGAGTTATCTGGGCTATCGTCCCATAAACTCGAGCTTAAGGTTGGCACTCGAGTTCTCCTGATGCGTAATCTCGACCCGCCCCCCCCCCCTCAAGGTATTGCAATGGCACCAGATTACACATCACAGAACTAGGAAGAAACATTGTGAAGGCGACAATTCTTACCGGTGCATCTAAAGGGGAAGCCGTTATAATTCCGCGTATCCCAATTATTCCCAGTAATATTCCCTTTGAATTCAAAACATTACAGTTCCCATTAAAAATTTCATTTTCAATGACAATTAATAAATCGCAAGGTCAAACGTTGAAATTGGTGGGAATACACTTGGATACTCACTGCTTTTCCTTTGGTCAACTATATGTTGCCTGCTCGCGGGTATCGAGTGCAAAAAATTTACATGTTTTTCAGAAAATAACAAGTCCTACAATATATATACCGATGTATTAAACTGAAAATACTACTAACATACAGAATATTTTTATTGTTTTAAAAGTTTGATGAAGTTGTTTGGAACAAATACATTTTTGTTATTTTATTGCAGTATTTATTACTACTATCACCAATAAAAATAGCTCTAAAATTAATTGTATGGTCGTATTGACCTGGTGGCAAGGCTTCATTACGTCTACGCAATCAGCCCCTTTCGTAGCCGCTTAACCTAACGCAGTAATCCTACTGGGCATAGAGGACCTACAGTTCAACGTGAAATCAGAACCACGTGAGCATTCTGGCGCACTTCACATCACACAACAACCTGTGCCAGAGGTGAAGCTCGAGCTAAGGACCTATGAAAATCCTCTGTGAGACTGGGATTCAAGCTGGGGACTTTTCCATGTCCAGTTGGACGCCCTAACCACTGAGCGACCAACCTCTCAACAAAATCTTATATTACAACACTCTTCCACGCGGACGAAGTCGCGGGTAACTGCTAGTATTGCCATAAAACAAGAAGAGCTCAGAGATTCTGCCCAATGTCTATTAAATTCAAAGGAAGATGAATGGGAGATCGTGGGAAAATAAGTCGGCATTCAATTAAAAGACCTAAATAAGGACCAAATAGCAATTGCCAATAAATTTATATCAGATGCTATTTTTTATGCTAAAGCTGGAAGGTGTAACTATGGAATCTTGTATCTATTTAGAACTCCCTTATAGCATGTACAAAGTTCAGTCATCTACAGAGCAATTTCGGTATCCTCCTGAATTATCTCCACATTCATCATCTGATTTGCCGCCCTTGCAATATTCATTTCAAAACTATCATCCAACATCACTACTAGTGTGTCACAAAAGCCATCCTCCCAATTCTTTTCCCAGTCTATGATCTATCCTGATTAAGTTCTGGTGATATTAATAATGAAACACCTGTTATTGCACTAGGCAATAGTTTCCAGATGAAAGATTTTTTTAATCATCAGACATAGAAAATAAATATTAACTTCGGAAATTTCATTACTATATAATTTTGAATTTGTTGTACTTCCTAGATTAGATTCCTACTTTTTAGTTTTAATTAATATTACTAGTTTATGTATTAAATCACAGCTTAAATAGTAATTGTTAAATAAAAGTTTTACGTATATATACTACTTATACTTCTTATACTTCTTATCTTAATGTAGTGTTTCAGACATTTGTAGATACGCCAACATGTTTCGGGAATAATGTCCGCAAGCATTTGTGGTGAAGTCAGCGAACTAAATTTCAAATCTTCACTTATTTTTCCACTTACTAAAAAACACAGAGTAACGTTTAATCGTTCTCTGGCACTTATTATTTCGCATTAAGGTATTTTTCTATTTTGTATAAGGGGTCACTAGTCTGAGTATCTCTGCAAAACTTTCAGAATTCACTCTCAGAAAATTCGTAAAATCTTCCGGTTCTAAACTCCTCAAAATTTTCATGTGGGATAGATTTTTCCTTAATAAAAGCCACCTTTTCACCCAATATCTTCTTTTTCGTTTTGTACAAACTGTAGGAGGTACAGACTATTGTTAATACCATGCTAACTCTTTGTTGTTTTGAAATAAAATGAGCCATTGTTAAGCGCTTAGGTCTTCCAACCACACGATCCCAATGTAAACTAAAATCGGGAGCGAAATTGTTACGTGAGGAGGAAAGACCCGTATGATGGCCCGACGGATTTCCCCTGTAGATTGGGACCGAAATCGGGTCGTCTGCCCCGCAGGGGCCTGGTACGCAAGTGCCAGGTACGGGTTTGGCGAACCCGCGGTGCCCGAGCTGGAAACTTGTGAGCGCCGCAAGTTTCCTACACCGTAAACTCCTACCATGCTTCAACGACCACCGTAGGGCGTGGCGGTGGAACGTTGTGTGCCTAGGAGAACGGGGATCTTGGCTTCATCGCCCGGATCGCGAGGACGGTACAAACCTCTATAAAAAAACCCTCAACCTCAAGGTGAGTAACGTGCCGAGGAGGTGGATGGGTGGTGAGGCAAACCACCCGCTAGCGTACAAGCTCAGGGGCACCTGCCGCACCCCTGTTGTATTGGGCTTGGTGGTGTGATGCGGAGGCTCCACGCCACTCGACGTTTAGTTCCTCCGAACTCGTGGGACCAAAACGAGTAATAATTCAAATCATAACCCCTCCTCCTGCGGCTTGGGCAACCCGCAGGGGCAACGTCACTTTAACGCCCAAAAAAGAGGTGGTGGTAAGCGGGCGAGGGTTGAAAGCCCTCCTCATGAAAGTAATAACAGTAACAGGAAGGATTATATAGTTGATAATGCCTTCGTCATAATGAGTAGAGTGGAGGGATCTTTTGAAAAGGTCTCTCCATTCTATATACAAAGAGGTCTTGAGGGTATTGCGGGTACCCTAAAATCCGTCAAAAAGCTGAGGAACGGGACCCTGCTGTTAGAAACATCTACTAATAAGCAGGCTGTCCTCCTCCTTAAGTGCGAGAAGCTCGGCGAGTTCGCAGTGAAATGCGAACTCCACAAAACACTGAACTCAAGTAAAGGCGTGGTCAGCTGCCGCGACCTAATTGATGTTACTACCGAGGAACTCCTTAAGGAATGGTCAACAGAACATGTGGTCGAGGTTCGTCAGATCACAAGAAGGGTTAACGGCAGTCTTGAAAAGACAGCCACCTTCGTCCTGACGTTCGACACTCCAACGTTGCCCAAGGCCATCAAAGCTGGCTATCTAAACTTGAATATCCGTCCGTATGTCCCAGAACCTATGCGCTGTTTTAAGTGCCAGCGTTTTGGGCATACGACGGCGACGTGTAAGGGCAACCCCACCTGTGGGAAATGTGGAAAGGGCGCACATGAGTCAGGCACTAGTTGTACTCTCCCACAGGTGTGTGTACACTGCTCCGGGTCTCATCCAGCCTGGAGCAGGGAGTGTCGAGTGTACCTTGATGAGAAAAAGGTACAGGAGTTGAAAACCAAGGAACGACTATCATACGGCGAGGCGAAGAAGAGGTTTAAGGCGCTTGCGCCACCTGTCTTCGCTACTAGCTTCGCCAAAACCTTGACAACTCCCGTCAGGAGGGAGAATGTTGCTACACAGACGTCCTTTGCAGACATGGGCACAAGTACAACGTGCTCATGTCAATGCAAATGTGGCGCCAACGTCACTAAGGTCATTACACCAAAGACCGTGGACGCTGGTAGCAACACTCCTGCATCCTCGACCACAAGGACAGCGGGTTCAATAATTCCACCAGCAAATGCACAGTCATCCGCTACAGCAATGGGTCCCTCTGCTATAGCAGTAGCGGCCCCTATAGCAGAAAAAGCATCTGCAACAGAAGCAGTAACGGCGTCGCCATCCGCCAGTAGCGGATGGCAAACAGTGCAGAAAGTTAGGGGTCCGAAATTTAAGCACACGGACCCCACTATGTTTGTGAAATCCCCTCCAACTTCTCCTCCCAGATCCCCCTCTGGAAAGGAGAAGAAGGGGAAAGGGCCTCGGAGGAAGAAAGGCCCGCAAGACTTCGAGGCCTTGCAACGAGAGTCGTCTTCAGATAATGAAAACGACGTAATGCTGGTGGACGAACCTGGTTCCGTTCCTCAGCAGTTACGGGACGATGACCCACCCGACCCGGGGCGGGTGAGGTTAAACAGGTGAGATGGCTCCCATACTACAATGGAACGTAAATGGCTTTCAGGCTCACAAAGAGGAAGTCCAACTCTTAGCACGGTCTAATCCATTGTGTCTCTGTTTACAGGAGACACACTTTAGACCAAACCACCATCATGTGCTAAGAGGTTATGACATCTATAGGAAGGACGATACCGAGGGTGATCGAGCGAAGGGCGGAGTGGCCGTGTTTGTCCGAAACACTGTCCACTCCGAACCTGTTGCTCTCACCTCTCATCTACAAGCAGTGGCAGTGAGGATACACGGTCCCACTATACTGACCGTATGCTCCATTTATCTGCCACCTAATGCGCCCGTCGAGCATGACGACCTACTCGACATTTTGCGGCAGCTCACTCGGCCATTCCTCCTCTTAGGAGACTTCAACGCACATAGTGCGTTGTGGGGCTCAAACACCGATTGCCCCAGAGGCCGAGTGGTTGGCAGATTAATGGAGCAAGAGGAAATATGCATCCTCAATACTGGCGAAATGACCCACTTTACCACTGCTTCCGGATCGTCCTCTGCCATTGACCTTTCATTGTGCTCCCCCTCAATCGCGGACTCCGTGCATTGGGAGGTGGATCGCGACCTTCATGGAAGCGACCACTTCCCAATATGGATGCACGTAGAGTTTGAACGCGGAGGAGGGAATAACCGACGCAAATGGAACGTCAGCAAAGCCGATTGGCAACTCTACCGCCGCTCCATTACTCTTAAAGAGTATTACAATGTTGAGGAGAGGGTGAATCACTTTACCGAAGTGATTCACCAGGCAGCTGACGTCTCCATGCCGAAAAGCTCCGGAACGCTGCGAAGGACGCCCGTACCCTGGTGGAACGACGAATGTCGTTCCGCTATTCAGGGTCGTAAGCGGGCGTTGCGTCGTTTTAGGTTGCAGCCAACATCCGACAACCTGGCAGCGTTCCGTATTGCAAGAGCAAAGGCGCGTCGTGTTATTAAGGAGAGCAAGAAAAGGTCATGGCAGGCCTTTGTGAGCACAATAAATCGTTCCACATCATCATCCAAAGTATGGGAGTCCATCCGCCGTATATCTGGAAGGTACTCCCGCCCACCAGTATCTGGATTACTGGATCACGGACGTGTAATTACCGACGAACGAAGCATAGCGCAGATGATGGCGGAGAACTTTGCCGCCATCACTTCGTCTGCTAACGCTGACCCTCACTTTCAGCGACGAAGAGTTGCTGCCGAGAGGCGCGCGCTGTGCTTCGATTCGTCGAATACAGAGGTCTATAACAGGCCATTTACATTTTGGGAGCTCGAGTCTGCGCTGTACAGCGCAAAAGACACCGCTCCAGGGCCTGATCTGATCCAGTACCAGATGCTGAGGCATCTAGATAAAGATGCTAAAGAGTACCTTCTGGATATTTTTAACGATATTTGGACCGGAGGACACTTCCCCGACTCGTGGAAAGAGGCAACATTAATTCCCATTTTAAAACCTGGCAAGGACAAATTGTTGCCAGGTAGTTATCGTAGTATCGCCTTGACTAGCTGCGTGGGGAAGACACTGGAGAGGATGGTGAATCGCCGCCTCGTCTGGTGTCTTGAATCCCGTAATCTCCTGAGCCGCTTTCAGTGTGGATTCAGGAAGTTCCGTTCCACCTTGGACAACCTGATCCTCCTGGAGGCGGCAATCCAGGATGCGTTCATTCGCAGCCAGCATCTTGTGGGAGTCTTTTTCGATCTGGAGAAGGCCTACGATACTACCTGGCGGCATGTTATTTTAAAACAATTACATGAATGGGGTTTTAGGGGTAACCTGCCCCGTTTTTTAAAATCATTTTTATCTGGTCGTTGCTTTCGGTACCGAGTCGGTAGTGAAGTGTCTGATATTTTTATTCAGGAAAACGGTGTTCCTCAGGGGTCAGTTTTAAGCGTGACCCTTTTCGCCATAGCGATTAACAGTATATCACTCGTCATAAGGAGTCCCTTACGGTTCTCCCTATATGTGGACGACTTTTTAATTTTTATTGTATCGTCCAGCCTGAGAAGCGCTGAGCGGCAGTTGCAACTCACGCTGAACAGGCTGGATGAATGGTCAGTGCACACCGGTTTTCGTTTCTCCGCTGAGAAAACCCGGTGTGTACTTTTTACTCGCAGCAGAAGCCTTTTACCTGAGCCTCACCTTACCCTGAGGAACACCGTTTTAAGTTTTAGTGATACTGTTCGATTTTTGGGCCTCATTTTTGACACAAGGCTTAACTGGCTTGCACATCTAAAAGATGTGAGAGCCAGGGCCTTAAAAACTCTCAATCTTTTAAAATGTCTGTGTGGCAGGTCATGGGGCGCTGACCGCTCCTGCCTGCTACAATTTTACAGAGCCTTTGTACGGTCGCGGTTGGAATACGGCTGTATCGTCTATGGTTCGGCACGGGACAGCTATTTGCGTATATTGGATAGTGTCCACCATGCTGGAATTCGGCTCGCCACGGGTGCATATCGCACCAGCCCTATTGTCAGCATTTGTGCTGACTCGGGCGAGCCGCCGCTCACCATCCGCCGGCAACTCCTCATGGTGCGACACTACCTTCATGTTGCCATAACACCTGGCAGTCCCGTGTACGACATAGTTCTGCACCCCAACCACGAGCGGCTCTATGCCAACCGGCATAGAGCCACTAAACCGTTCAGCTACCGTACAAGGGCTATTTTAGATCAATATGGATTAGAGCTTCCATCTTTTTATCACCAGGGTTGGAGTAAATCTCCTCCCTGGCTTTTAAGGAGGCCCAGAATAATTTTAGACCTGTCACGGTACAACAAAGCTTGTACCGCTGACAGTGTTTTTAATAATGTTTTTAGAGACATTGTAAATGAGCATCACACGCTTACCCCGGTGTATACGGATGGGTCTAAGCAGGCTAACGGAGTTGGCTGTTCCGTAGTGTTCCCCCGAGCGACTTACACATACAAACTGGATGGCAGGTGTAGCGTTTTTACTGCCGAGTGCTACGCCGTGCTAAAGTCGCTCCAGCATATGAAAGCAAATCGCGATAAGTGTTTCATCATTTGCTGTGATTCCCTCAGCTGTATTCAGGCCATAGGAAATATGTATCCAGCAGATCGTCTAGTCCAGGACATCCAGGACGCCCTCCATTCCCTCCAATCTCGTGGAAAGGAGGTATTATTCTGCTGGGTACCGGGCCATGTGGGAATCAGGGGGAACGAGGCAGCTGATGTAGCTGCCAAGTTAGCCTGCGACAAGGTCAGAACCGACTTTGAACCGGTCCCAAAGTCAGACCTTGCCTCGGTGGCGAAGAGATTTGTGTTTGATGTTTGGCAGAGGCAGTGGCTGGAAGTTGAGCATAACAAGCTCCGGCTAGTCAAACCGACCGTTCAGCCGTGGAGCAGCTCCTTCCAGCGGGCGAGGAGGGATGAGGTTCTCCTTACTCGCCTCCGTATAGGGCACTGTCCTCTGACACATGGTTTCCTTCTCCGCCGAGAGGACCCTCCGGAGTGTGATGCATGTGGCGTACCTTTGACGGTACGCCACATTTTAAGTGACTGTATTTTATTTTTAGACTTAAGGGCAGACGTTGGCTTTGGCAACGATCTGTCCCTTATTTTAAACAATGATAGTGACAATGTGGCCAAGGTTTTAAAGTTTTGTAGCTTGGCCGGTCTTGTCCGAAAAATTTTGGGCAGACCGGTCTAGGTCTTAGATTGGATTGATGGCCTTTTACAGCCACCCATACAAGTACTGTTTTTAGTTGTGACCTTGTTTACCTGGCTGGCCTCTTTACAGCCAGCCAGTTAGTCCGATGTTTCAAACAGGTTGGCCCTTTTACAGCCAACCAGTCAGTGTATGTATTTTTACTCTATGTGTCCTGTGTGCTACTATATTATTATTATTATGTTTTATTTTTTCCGTCTGTGAGGCTGACCCCTTTACAGTCAGTCATGCAGACGGAATTCCAGTCAGTATTTTAGTATTTTATTGTGCTGTCTCTGTGGCCGACCCTTATACAGTCGGCCACTTAGACGGCAATATTGTCACATTGTCACGTCTTGTATTTGTTAGGGCGCTAATAACCCCGATGTTGACGCGCCCTAAAGCACAAATAACAACAACAACAATATCGGGTCGTCTGTAGGCGCCTTTATAACAAATCTGTACTGGATGACACTAATGCCACCCAAGCACAGCTGTAGGAATTTTCAAACTGCACCTTCATAATACTCCAATCATTATAGAGACATCTTGCTAGCTAGAATTATCTCACATGCTTTTGGCAATAGAAAGATAAATTAATTAGTCTCACACACCTCAGAACCAATGCATCTCAATTATATTACAGCAGGTAGTGTCGATAATTATGCTCTCAGCTAACACTTCTTAATATTGACACTGAAAGCTACAACTAGATGAACCTATCCGCCTCGTTAGGGAGCGTCCATTAATCACGTGAGGTGACATAGGGATTAGGGGGGGGGGGGGGGTCAGGCGAAACCTCACCAAGGGAGGGGGGGGCTACGGAAAACTCACGTGAGGTTTTGGGAAAAAATATTGGACTGTAGAGCTAAAAAAAAAGGTCTACGAATTGCGCGAATGTCGATTTTAGGGGTATTTCGGCTAAAAGAGGGGTTGTGACCGGATTTTGAAGGGTGAGACCAAAAAAAAAGAAGGTCTCCAAAAGTTTCGAGGGCGATTACGAGGGGGGGGTGGGGTTCTCACGGACCAGATTTCACCAGAAATGGGGCGGGGGCGGCCAAATCTCACGAAATCTCACCAAAGGGGGGGGTAAGGGTCTGGAAATCTGGAAAAACACCTCACGTAATTTATGGCCCTTATGTGACCAGTACAGAGACTCTGAAAGAGCCGTGGGAGAAGTTATCTGCAGGGCTCCGTGCTGTTGCATGGAAGCTAATAGCATCCTAAGCATTAGCAGTGGCTTCGCCTTGTAAATTACGACTTCGATTTAATTTGATGGCAATAGAGTGCACACTCCGGTGGCAATTTTCCTATTCACACTTTTTTCCCCTTTCTTGTACCTACCTACTTTTGTAGCATTAAAATTTCCATTTTAAAGTCTTTCAGCGTTTTTGGTAAATTATTCATCATTTTTCTTGGTAACTTATTCCAGTCCCTGACCTCCTACCCCATGAAAGAAACTTCCCACATTCTAGTGCCTGATATTGAGTGCTATCATGTGATCATGGTCATCTATTTCCATCCACAAGTATATGCCTTGTACACTCCCATTACTCTCTTCACCATCCTTCAGTCTACGTCATGGTTTTACATCCCTAATTTAGTTACAATGATTACGTACCGTAATGTAATTAATTTATGAAATCGATTATTATCAATAATATTTTTATCCTTGAGAGTTAGAGAATGTAAGTTCTTAAAAATTGACTGAACAGGAAATAAGGGGTTTCTAGATGTATTCATTAATTATTTATTATGCACCCACACTTTTGAAGACTGCAATTTCGGACGTGGTCGCCACCAACAGAATGTTGGAAAGGGTTCTGAAATGTTTTATGTTATCAAAATAAGAAGTCAGAAGCTGGTGCAAAACAACAAACACTTTTAATCGTCTTCAGTGTTTCCTGTGACTACCACTCTACTATATGACGGTCAATTTTTATATCTGAACTTCGTATTTCCGAGATGCAGGTTCCTGCGTTTGTTAACACTGGCACCAACTCGATAATGAGTTCGATCACCAACAGTTATTAATCACGCGAGATCACACACACTGTTCCTTACAAAGAAGTGTTTCACCGCCTACTTTCACTGTTCTGAACTATTTAATCAACCCGGCACCATGCCGAACATTATCTCACTATATCCCGCACTAATTAATTCATACTTCGCGTTTTGTCGTAACCGCGCATAACACACGACTTGCATCCCGACAAACGCGACCGCAACTCCTCGAGTCTCGCTCTCGACTCCTCACGTGACTCTCCAGGCACATATATATCGTGTATAATTACAAGATGATACCTTCCAATATTAGATAAACAATTATGTTAATCCAATATTGGATATTTATTTAAAAATTGAAAGGAATAAAAAATATTGAGATGTTAGTTTGACGTCACATAAAAATTAATGTAATATTGTATATAACAATAAATTACCGTCAACTCAATCATACATAAATTCTAAGGGCAATAATTGTACACCCACATGTACATACGACACTTTTTTTAATTGAATGATTTACTGAGTGTCATTGATTAGAATTATCAATGAGAAACATAAATGATGTTATCTCATCGACGGCAATCTGACTGTTATCTGAGTAACTTTCGTCGCCAGGATCGTTTCGATACAACTGTGAGCTGGATTGTGCAACGATGTTTAATTACTCTTCCATTCGTTTCCCATGAGCGCACGCGCCTTCATCACCAGTTGTGACCGACTCACCTGCGCTCGAATACTGCCCAGCGCATATCACTGTACTACAAGACCAATTACCAAACTTGTGCTAACATCGGATACCGGAATATTCTGTTATCAAACTTGATTCTACCTGCTGGCTATCTGCCATTAGTCGTTCCAAACCATGTGCCTCGAGACCCGAAGCTCCCTGTTGTTTCTCGAAAATCCTCTACCCCCTCCATGTATCAGCTGTTTCCACCAGTTGGATCGCTGACGAGATTATAGGAGCTATTAGTTGACAAAAGTTCTTCTCGGGTATTCTGCCGGATAAGTTATTCTGTCCACAACGATTCTGCAGCAACCTCCGCTGCCTTCGTCAGGTGAGATGTCATCGCTTGTTGTGGACAGAATAACTTATCCGGCAGAATACACGTGAAGAATTTTTGTCAGTCATACGCCGGGAAAAAACTTATCTCTCCCATCCATTCATTAACACATTTCGTTGGGCTTCCGACGAAAGCTTGCCTTCCAGGAATAATACGAGTATATAAGATACAGTATAGAATGGACCTAGCCCGACTGACGAATGATTTTCATGATGGTGAGCAATTATATCAAGTGACATAATATTTTTAGAAACTTTTTGTACTGAAAGGCTTTTCGAAATACATATACAAATAACGATGTTTTACAACTTTCTTATTTCCTTGCAATAGCAAAAATTAACTTCTTGAAGTGATTCTGCAACCCAGTTGTTCAGTATGAGAACTCTACACATCTTAGTAAACAATTTATAGAGTATCTTCTTGATATTTTCAGTTACATTTGCTCCATATTAAAGATCTCAGACATGTAATAGTAATCAACACTTATTCCACTACGTGAGACTTAAACAAAGACATCAATTAACAGCTCTCCCGGCCAGACAAACTGAATGACAAAGACGAAGAAGAGACTCATGAACCAAGGTCTCCTCTGCTGACTAAAATCCCCTGATTCCGCTTTGATCTTGATCCAATACCGTTCAACCTTCATATCGTCAAATCTTGGAATGGAGAGGCTCTACCAGGCTATCCTGAATATATTTGTACAATGGTAACTAAAATTGGTTTTGACATAGCAGTGAGATACGGAAATATGTTCTTTATTCTTAACGTTGACATTATTCAGTTTAAGTAACATACTTTTACTTTTCGACTACAATTTGATGTTTTAACATCACTTTTACCACACGAAACAGGTTTTAACACTTGAGAGGTTGGAGAATAAGAAAGCTGAAGTATTTAAACATTGCAAAGTTTCTCCGTGGCAGGCCTTTTGGAATCAGTCGTTCCGGATTATTGCAGCTTCACAATACTTACTAACGGTCTCGTCGTTAGCATTCCAGATCCTCTTAACTGCCTTAGAGTTTTAAAGTTTTATAGAAAGAGTTAAATCGACTTGATTGAACAGATTATCACACTAGTCCAAAATACAGCATTTTTATCAGAGGGAGGAACAACACTTGTTCCCAAAGAGAATAATAGGATTATTTTTGGAGACTGTTACATAAAGGCTGCAAATTTCCATAGTGCAATAACTACCGACTGGTTTAACCAACTGCCCAAGTTTGTAGCAACTTCTTTTGGCCGGTGAGTCGAACGAAGCTCTCTTTACTCACATGAGTATAGTCATTTATCCCTACGCACGTGCAAACTTTAAACGAGCAAATATGATTACTCGTCTTCTACTCGTGCACTTTCTTTGAATATGAGCCTACCGCAAGGTTGGTAAGATTAAATCAAATGATTTATCAATAAAAATCAGGGATTTAATCAAATTGTCATTTATTGGACTAATCAAAGTAGGAACTGTAATACTAAAATGAAACAATAATTTTCCAGCTTTCTCTGTCCCAACCTATTTCGTAAATTAGACTGGACAAGTCCGAAGGTGGAAATATTCTACCCACTGACGCTCATGATGAAAAATTCCAAATAGTTGCCTCAAAATTGGGTATGAATGGGATAATTCCTCTTTATTATAAATATGTTTTCCAAAGATTCTAAATAGTTGGCTGAAAATTGCGTATGAATGGTATTATTCCTCTTTATTATAAATATGTTTTCGTGACATACACCACTCCAGAGCACTAATATTTTATTTTTTAAAAACTTCTTCAGTAAGCATCACAGATTTGAAGAGCTTTGATTGCGATTTTAATTTTATAATTATTTGCAGTAAACCTGAATCATTATATTGAGTTCTAGATTCCTCCAATACACTTTCTTCCTCTACTTCTGTCACTCTGAATTCAGTTTGAGTTGGGCCTAATAAATGCGCCAAAAAGTGGCTGGGCGTCATAACTTGGTTGAATCTCTTTTTGAACTTAAATATTTAGCTAATGTTAGTTTCCTCAATTTTGGCTTCAAGTCTTTTTCCATGCCTTTATTGCTTTTGACAGAGATGCATTACTTTTTTTTGTAGAGTACCCAGTGTGATTATTATTGGTTTCAGTATCTACTGAAATTTTTCAACAAACTTTTTTTTATTACCACGTTTTAGACTTTTTATTGATTTACAGTGTCTATTACATTTCTGTTCTCTTCACAAATCTTCAAAACAATTTACCATTCAGTAATGTACACTTCAAAACAATCAGCCAACGAACGTCTTGTAGCCGTACCAAAGCTTTTCCACCTTCTTTTTCACGTTTGCAGCTTGATTGTTTCGGAAATGTCTGACAATTTGTACAAAATGTTTCTTTGTATTCGCCATTTCAAACTCCTTTGATAGTAAGTTCAGTAACTGCTGAACAGCAATATGTTAAAGTATTTTCAGTTTGAATGTCTCTACCCATATTAGCAATAGCGGCAGCATTATCTGTTAAAAAAACTTCAAACCTGCAATTATACTGAGATTAGAGCCATATCAAGTTCAGTAAGATATTAAGACGCATGTGGCTTTTCAAATGTGTCTATGATGTCAAACAGAAATATTTCACTTTGCTCTAGTGGCGCAAATATTCTGTTCACTGTGCACATTTGACCAACCATCAATAAACAAATTAACAAAATCATTTTTAGGTTTGCGAAACATGTGTCTTGTAGGTATAGTTCATCTAAAAATTTATCTTTTTGATTTTTTTTTTTTTACTTGAGAATGTTCTGCAGTAAACATGGCTCTTGCTATTTGTTTGTCTGATTCTTCTTTGTTATATTTTGAAGTTTTTACTAAAAATGAGTTTCTATATTTATTCTTCTTAATTTGAAGTAGAGTGCAATTGACGTCATTTAATGAAGAACTTTCAGATTTACTGGGCTGGGACAGTGGTGATAATTTCGTGTCGTTATTCGAAAAAAGTATTTACCTATTTTTCTCAGGATTTTATGCCTAGGGTGGCTGGCGATGACAGGAGGTTGTACATGAATAGGATAGATGTCTGTACATAAACTTTTTAAGTAATAATTTAGCTGTAAAGAAATCGATTAAATTTAGGCCGACGAGAAAACAAATGAGTGATGTTTTTAAGTTTTTTCACTACTAAATTAGATAGACTGTTGGGACTAGATTCCCATAAGTATATTGTTATAACTATCACAAAAGTACCAACTTCAGTAACATCCGATTTTTCATTTTTACAGACTGCATTTTGACATTTGATTCGCGCAGTTAGACACTGCATTTCTTTTTTGCACTTCTTTCAAATAGCTATGTATCCAGTTTTTGATTAAATACTCTGTTCTACAAAAAGAATTGTTATATGGGATCTTTATGTCTTCCACCAGGAATTTTTTTTTTAATTTTAAGCCACATCAAGCTAGAAAACTCATATAAACACGTTTTATTCAGTATCAGCTGTAACAACAAAGCTATGGGAATCCCCTTTTCTCCGCTGCCTACAGATGCATTTCGTTTTGCAATGATAATGGTTGAAATACAGCATTAAAAAAATTGAAAAAAATCATAGTAATTTGATTTTTCAAAGAATCAGTTATTTTTATAAAAAAATCATGATTTTTTTCCAACCCTATCCTAGCGACCTTTCGGTACTACATTCCCTTAATGAGAGATCTCCGCTTCTTAGTTTAAGCAACGTTTATAATAACATTGCAAAAAATAAAAAAATAAATAAAAACTGTAATCATGATTTTTACCAACATACGAAGGAGTGACTGTATTTTAAACACGTTTTATCATTGCTTCTTTACAGCTAATCCAATAATTTTGTTTATTTCCATTTCAAATTGTGCTTTATTTTCGATTAGGAGTATATACAGCCAACAAATAGAGTCACTCAGACTTCAGCTTAATCATCCATATTTTGTGTGTGTTGTGTTGCTAATTATCTAGAACGTAAGGCACTACGAAGCAATAGCAGTGAAAGGACTCACCAGTGCATCATGAACAAGTTAGTAGGGGCTACCAAGTTTGGATTGATTTTCCGGCCGGGTAAATTCACGGATAAATGAAACCAAAGCTTTTTAAAAAAGGAATACAAGAAGCCAAACATAATTATGTCGAAACATCGCTATAGTGAATGTGAGTTAATGTTCATCGCTTCATGATCATACAAATAATTCGCAAACTCGGTGAGTTCAAGACGCGAGCGAGCACAATGATTTTACTGGAATATAAGACGCCAGAAAAACTTAGAAATATAAATAATACTTCATGTGTTCTAGTGCATATAGTATCGTGGGCGATGAGGCGAAACACTTTTGAAGCAGCAATGGTTAAAGGCATAAGCAAGCATGCATTTTTAAATTCAACTAAGAATCCACGTTGCTCAAAATTACATAGAAATTATTTTAGGTATGAACACGTACGATTTTAATTAATTAACTTCCTTTAATAACATAGTTAATTTATTAAAATCATAATTCTGATGAATAAAGCCTCAACAGGAACACATTTAAAGAAACTGCAAACTTTGGATAATTGGTCACATTAAACTTTAAAAAATTGTTGGCTATATACAGTAATTTCGCACCAAGTAAATTTCTGAAACATTCCTCAGCTCCTGGTACCATTATAATACACTAGCGTAAGTAATACTTAGGTAGAACTTTTCAGTAGCTACTTACAGACGCGTTGCAACAATTAAATGTTTATGAATCGTTTATCCCTGGTATAGCTTTACCCTGCTGTTCCAATAGGTGTTTAGATAAAAACACCTGTAGAAAATTTCTGTAGTTAAAAGGTTTCACTCACTGTTGCTCGGCTGAAGCACTTGCACAGACTGATTAGGCTCTGATGAAGCACATGGATGTATTAAAGTGCTGATTTCACAGTGACACATCAGATTCACGTATCTACATTTAAACTTGTGTCCTTCATACGCTGTCGACGCGGGAATGACATTTATCACATCTCAAGGCTTCAATAAACTGTAATTCACAAATATGATGCGGGTGACAAATACTTTGCGTACTTGGTAAATTATTCCACACCTTTTCTATAGATTATGAAATTACAGGTTATCTGTAAAAATTAGCCTTTATAAAACGAATATTATTTTTCCTTTTTCTACAGCTGGAAAAATTTCTCATAGCTTTATTTAATTACAGTTAGAAATAGAACTCTTCCAATTCATTAAATTAATTGCTACAACAATTTTCGCTGTATCAAGTAAGTAATGTTAGAATGAACTACAACAGCCTGTTCGAAAAGGCTGCTGTCTTTCTTCATAATCTAGTCTTGATTAACAGTGTACTCAAAATTAGCTATAAAATGAGCTTCATATGCCACTTCCCAGATTCCATGTCATATATATATATATATATTACAATTCTCTTTTGAAATACCCAAAGAAATGGTTCAATTAAATATTCTCCAGAAACGTTTCTCGTTTATTTTTATTGTTCGTAGAGTTGTATCCTGCTTAGCTGAAGTGATAAATACTTGGCTATACGTACGACAGAGAATATACATTTCAGGAGATGAAAACAAATACACCATTCGGAAAACTATTAAAAACGTGTTACATGATGCAAAAACTTTTATATGTAATGTTGAAGATATCCATAAAAAAAATTTTTTTTCCTTTCACTTTATTATAGGTTGTCTCATGAAAATGTCTTTCTGTTCCATCTTATGAAATGAGAAACTAAAATGAAATCCCTACATTAATCATTTCGTCATTCATTTCATTAGTTTTTACATCTGTCTGACATTTTTGGCAGACACATACACAATGGTGAGTGATAATTCGCAAAGACTTATATCGAGTATAAGATTATTAATATCTTTCAACAGGAGGGCTCTGATTTTAGACTGGTTTTCTTATGTGCAACAAGTTCAATTCCATTTATGAAGATCACGGTTGTGCAGAAAATCGAACTGTTGAAGTGACTCTCATTTATAGCCCAAATATTTCTTGGTTTAGCCTAAAAGTGCAACAATTCTAGATAATAGCACAATTTTCAAAGGGACTATTGTTATAGAGTCTTCGCAAGGATGTAGAACAATTTTTATTTTTTGAGAATAAAATAAAAGCGGTTACAGTTTCTTTATATCTTTCACGATTTATTATATTTCAAGGTACAAATTAATTCATTTTTGAAACATTCAACATTTAATTTGAGTTAAATAGAATTTTCTTATACCGAGTCTATATGGCTAGGGTGGAGATGAAATATTAAGAAAATTGACCATGTTATTGATTAGGGCAGTCTTAGAGCTATTCTGTTCCGTTCAGTAAAAGACGTTTGTTCTTTTTACATTGTTTAAAATAATCATTACTTCAGAAAAATAAGTTATTTATTTAGATGTACTAGAGTCGTTATCATTATTCAGACCAAGCTGTGACCTCGCAGTCGAGAGGACGCGGGTTCGAATACCCGATCGTCTATCCAGATTACAGTTTTCCTTGGTTTCCCGAAATTCGCAGATGATTCCTTCTAAAGGAAATGACCAAAGTCCTTCCAGTTCCTAGCCCTCATTCCTTGCCATTTCATGACCTCAACGCCGACGGGAAGTAAAGCCAGAAGCAAACATTATTCAATTCACGCTGTTTTAATATTCTTCTTTTTTGGGCAATAATGTATTACTCTCTAAGCCAACTGCAATCTGAGAGCATACCGGGAGGGAGATTGCTGGCCAATAATATTAACACTTCTTTGAAGTTTTTATTTTAAATGTAGTGCAGTTCACGACAAGTTTAATAGTAGCCGGCGATCGTGTTCAAATCGGCAGCCAATCGTGACTGATCGCTGACTATACTTTTGTATAACTTAGAAAGTATGAAAGTTGTAGAAGATTGGTGCCAAGAAGGCACTAATTTGTTGGTCAGAGTCTACGATTTTCGGATAAAGAAATTTGGTTTCAGGGATTTGTGCCGTTAGTTTGGCTGAATTTTTAAATGTGAAACATGCATTAATGTTTCTTGTTCTGGCAAACTAACATTCTATTTATTTTTTAATTACTAAAATAACTAAAGTTCAATATTTGTTTTCTGAAATATGTTTCGACGATGACCAATTTCGCATAATACCTAGCAATCTGTTTTTTTTTTTTTTTTTTTTTCAAGCACGAGAAATATGTAAGCAATACTATCAAACGATTACGTGGTTCGGATTTCACGGTTAACTATAAGCTCCACATTCCCAGTAGGATTAGTAGGTTAGGATAAGGCGGCTACGATGGGGGTTTATTTCGCAGCAAATAAATAACATGTCAACCAAGTCATTAGTACGAAACAACAATTAGTGAAAATATGACGCTTTATGCATAAGAACCATTCAAGGGGTTTAAATCACAAAAACTCGCACAAATATTTTGTGCGACACGCCAACTGACATTTCGTGGTAATCGATTTAGAAATGTAGGTATACTGACAATACCGGAAAAATACATAGAGTCCCTAATGTTTTTTGCGGTGGAAAATACTGAACATTTCAATCTCATTGCTGACATATGTACATAGCTGTAATACTAGGGATAAATATAACATTAAAAAATTACAAATTGCTGTCAATTCTATAGAAAGGAGTAATATTCACTGGAGGTTCTTCATTTAGTGCTCCACAACAGGAAAAGAAATGTCGTATACGAAATCCTAAAATATTTAAATCCAGACTGAAAGAGGTTTTGCTTCATCATCCACTTTACTCTGTGAAAGTCTTATGGGAATTTCGTAATGAAGGATGATTCTAAAGTTCTTTGGGGTATGGAAGGGGTCAAAGTTATTCAGAGTAAATGAAATGGTGGATAATTTTATTTTTGTTAACACTTTTAGCAAATTTAGAAAATAAAAAGAGTATTTGAAAATAATATTCACAAACAGTAACTAACATGGTTTATTATGTATTTGCAGATAACACTGGGAATTGTATACTATTGGGGTGTTAAGTAAATAAATTGTAAAGAGTAACTGGTCATATTACTGGTTTGTTAAAGATTACAGTTGCTGTTCTACATTTCAAGTACTATACTCACATAAGATCAAAGCGAACATATATAGTCTATTATAACCGACAGAACATCAAAAATATCGCTTGATTCATGTGACAAAGTTTTGATTTTCAAAAGGATGTACTTAACAAAGGAAACATCAAATATGCAAGAGAAGTTTGAATGCTTACAGTGTTGAAAGTATTGAATTTTTTTATCTACTGTTCTACGAAAATATCGGCTGCGAAATATTTTTCGCGGATTTTTCCTTGCTGCGGCACTCATTGCTGCTTATCCTTGGTCCTGCGGAGGAACCCGAGGCGACGAAGCAGCTGCCTGGAGACAGCGTACAGCGTGAAGAGGAGCGCGGCGACCGCTACGGCGACAGCGAGCAGCACGTCGAGTAGCAGGAGCTGCCACCAGGCGAGGTCGAGCGCTGCGCTGCGCAGGTGGCGGGCTCCACTGTGTCGGATCACGTACTCCACCCACCAGACGGCCCTGGGCAGAGACTCCGCCTGGTGCTCGCGGAACACCGCGGACAGCTGCCGCATGTTGGACGAGTACCTGCGGGTAGCAGCCAACTCATTTGTCGATATATATTAAAATAGCTTCTCTACAGATGGCACTGTTTGCAGTATTATTGTTTTATTTACTGAATGTTTATGCTTTCCATTTCGGTCAGTATTGTCTATGCTCTGTGGACGCATACAATATATAGTGACGTGTCCTTGCTGTATAATGCAAACATCTATTGGTATTATACTTTACACACCTGCATGATGGTAAGGTGATGTGTGTGGTGGGAGTTCTGCAGATTTAGCTGGAGACTGTCATGACAGAAGAAACATATACTTTCCGTCTTTTTGTCCAAATGGTATCCTCTGCGGTAATGCATGTGCATTATATGTCTGGTAGTGTGATACAGGAACATGCAATTGCTATGTCAACCGTATTCATTCATAATGGAAAGTGGCATAATTTTGAACCAATTTTTGCTATATTTGATCAGTGTTAATGAATTTTTATCTATTTTCACACTTTTTTAAAATGAAATTCATCGAAACTGATACATACTAACTTATATCTAACACATTTTATGTCTCATCTGATGTTGAGTCCATAATGTTTCGGCCGTGTGGAGGGTCGTGCTGTTAACATACTATTTAATGAAACTTGTGATGTTGTCATCTTCTGTTTAGTTCAGCTTCAATACTTTAGTGTGACTTTCGACAGATATGTCTGCTGTACTACTCGAGTTGTGCGATGTCTTATAGGGCCATGAAAAGAATGAGTTTCATTTATGATGATACATCGCATCATACCGTGCGTTTTTCTATTTGGTGGAGGCATTCAATACACATCGTATGATATGATGCATGAAACTGTAATTGACATCTTTGGCACACCTTCTAACCATGTAAACCGATGACATCTTTTGTAGAGAGAAATTACATAATTGTAGAGATGTTTTACCTGTATTCATGTTCTTTTGCTGATTTTGATCAAATATCTGGAATTTATAGTATTTTCATGCTACTTGCTGAAACTGTGCAATTTTTTCGCAAATTTCACTTTGCCTTACATGTAACTGTGTTAATGTCAGTTTCTGTGTACATATACGTTGATTCACCTCGTTTGATACAAACACTAAGCTTTATGTATAGTTGTCACCATATGCACTTCCTCTGACTGACTATCATGATGGTGATGTAATGTGTGTGTAGACTCTGTAGGTTATTGTTATGAAAATAAGGCGAGAGCAAACAGGTAATTCATACATTATACATCTTTTGCGGAGGAGTATCATGCACAACTATATAGGCTTCATCCAATGCACTTCCGCTGACCCGTCTATCGTTATGGTAACGTGAAGTGTGTGCTGACTCTGCAGAACTCTACCATGTTTCGTTATTTAGTAGAAAAATTTGAAATATTGTTAAAAATTACCACATTTTAGTTTACCTAGAGACTGCCATTACAGTAGAAACTTCTTTTCGCCCATATAGCACACATTTCTGTAATCCACGCACATTATATGAACGTTATTCTGATACATGCAGGTGTCATTTTTATGTCGGCCGTTGACTTCAATCATGGACGAAATTTACAATTATTACCATTTTTTGCTATATATGACCAAACTTCTTGATTTTATACATTTTCACACTGTTTTTAATCAAATTCATAGAAATTGCCGCATACATACTTATATGTCTTTTCGAGTGTTGGCGTCTATTACGATTCGGTCTTAAGACTAGTATGTAAGTGATGAAGCGTCATGCCACTACAAGAACTCATGAAAAATAACTCGATAAAGGACTTTATTAATGGAAAGTGGGTAAAATAAAAACAAAGTGAAAAATTTACTATATGTGTTTTATTCATACTTTTCACATGCATGTTATATCCGGGATTATAATTCTTAATTGCTACATTGTAAACAACAGGCAATACAAGTAAATTTTTATATGCAATAAGTTCATATTTTAGTAGATTATAATCCAGTGACGAACTGGGCTTCACTTTAGCCACATAAACATCATTAGTATACATATCAACCAGTTTTTGCACTATGGCCATATGATAGTCTCTTAGCACTTTACTAGATAAAACGTCCACAAATTCTGTGTAGTATCTTGCAACTAGGTATCCCCACCTGTTCTTGACGGCCAAGGCGCTGGACCCTGCAGGCTGCTGTCGATGAGGTTCTTCCAAGTCAAATCACTGATGAAGACGCCGTTGGTAGATTCAGCATTTGGGCAATCGTACGGAAGTAGACTGCGTTCTCACCAAGTGGAATGTTGGTCTGGGAGCTGCCTGTGATGAACAGATCTGAAACTATATCCAATCAGCACTCTCCATTCTTCATACGTTAGTATAACTTTGGTACTGTGTCCCACTTTTTCGAGAACCACTACTGGCTAAAATTCATGGTTGACGATAAACCTTGTATGAGGGATTTCCTGTTAAGCAGCAGTTTCGCCGTACTGAATCATAGGAAGACAGTTGATTCCTCTCAACTCATCGGTGGTCACTGCAGTGAACTCAACTCCCGCGATACCGTCGCAAGTGAGACATTGATTGGCGCAGCTCGACACAGGCATGCTGCTGCTGCATAGTCGAATTTAAAAAGTGGGCCGAATATTAACGTTTTTTTTTTGGTTTTTTTTGCTGTTGTCAGTCTTTAGACTGGTTTGATGCAATCCTCCATCCCTTCCTATCCTGTGCTAACCTTTTCGTTTCTACATATCCCTTACAACCCACGTCCTCAATTATCTGCTTCATACATTCTAATCTCTGTCTACCTCTACAGTTCTTACCTTCGACTGTTCCCTCCACTAACAAATTAACCAATCCAGCATGTCTCAAAATATGACCTTAAAGCCTGTCTCTTCTTCCTGTAAGCTTCTTCCATAAACTTCTTTTCTCACCCATCATTTCCAAAACTCGTTCATTTCTTACTTTGTCTGTCCACCTAATTTTTAGCATTCTTCTGTAACACCACATTTCAAATGCTTCAAGTTTCTTTCTTTCCGGTATTCCTAAAGTCCATGTTTCGCTACCGTAAAGTGCTGTGCTCCACACATAGAGTTTTAAAAAGTTCTTTCTAATTCCTAGATCAATATTTGAAACTAAAAGGTTTCTCTTTTTCATGAAGGTTCTTTTTGCTAGTGCTATTCTGCTTTTAACATCATTCCTGCTTCGACCATCGGTTGTAATTTTGCTTCCCAAGTAACAGAACTCACTCACTTCTCCTATAGCATCCGATCCTATTTTTATATTTAATCTGCTACTATTGGTATCATTTCTGCTACATTTCATCACTTTTTTCTTACTTTGATTTATATTCAGTCCAAAATCTTCCTTCAGTATTTTGTTCATGCCATTCAATAACTTCTCAATATCCTCAGCCCTCTCTGCTAACAAGACAATGTCATCAGCAAATCGTAGCATACTGATTTTTTCTCCCTGAAAACTTATGCCGCATGGAAATTTTTCTTTGACTTTCTTCATTGCTTCTTCTACATACAAGTTGAATATTAACGGGGATAGACTACAACCTCGTCTCACACCCTTTTTAACCGATGCATGTCTCTCGTGATTCTCTACTTTTATTACAGCCACTTGATTCTTATATAGTTTATAGAGTATTCTTCTATCTCGATACTTTAGACCTGACTTCTTTAAAATTTTGAACATCTTGTCCTACCTAACATTATCAAAATCTTTTTCTAAATCAACAAAAGCCTTGAATATAGAGTGACAATAATTTATAACTTTAATTCTTGACTGGTGAATTATGAACAATTTAGTAACAATTAGTTTCGTTTCTTTCTCCAAAGTATAACAGGATATATTTCTTTGAATAATTATCATAATTTCTCTTGATCTATAACTTCTATCAAAAAATTACCAGATTTTTCCTCAAAATATGACAATAAAAATTGTTGAAATATGACCAGAATTAGGAAAATGACCCGAATATGCATTTATAGGCCATATAAAATATATTTAAATACAATCAGAAACGTTGAATCAGTGTTTATTTCAGCATTTCAGCAGAAAAAGAAGGCAGGAAAAAAGTATGAATTTTCCTAAAGATCTGAACCCTACTGATAAGGCTTGAGCCCGTTGTATAGACTGTAAGGATTTTCAATAGAATTAAAGTATGTCAGTGAAGGTAATTGTAACCTGATTCTTAATATTCAGCTTAGTCGAGAGGCTAGCATGAGCGTCCCGTGAGAAAGGGCACCTTAACCTTGGCTTTGAAAAATGCATGGTAAGGCCTTTCAGCCAACCATAGATGCGCGCTATGCCCCTCC
>JARYHS010008074.1:96463098-96555580 GCA_031002005.1 Vandiemenella viatica | reverse complement strand
TACATAAAATAGGATAGCACCCCGACGTTCCAGCTCATTACCATGCCGACCATCTTCCTGGATGCACAGGGCTTCAAGACGAAGGACGGTGTCTTCATTTTCAAGGAAGTTGCTGTGTGTGTAATACGATCTGACAATATCATCGCTACACATTGCATTTCTGTATCTTCACCATCACGTGGAGGTGATGAGCCAACAGTCAGATGGTTGACAAATAATTACCATGGAATACCTTGGAACACTGATGGTGTAACCTTTAGTAAACTATGTACTATTCTACATGCAATCACCAATGAAGATGACTCCATTATTTACGTTAAAGGACGAGAGAAGGCTCGATGGTTCCAGAAAATTATCCGCAAGAAAGTCTGCTACAACATAGAAGATTTAGGATGCCCGCCACTACAAGAACTCAAGAAAAATAATTTGATCAAACTTTGTAAAGCTCATTTATTTTGTAATGCTATGTGCGCAGCTGAAAATGTATTTTTAATTGCCCAATGGTGGGTGAAATAAAAAGAAATAATATCAAATAATATATGTTATTTTATTCAGACATTTCACATACATGTAGTTAATAAGGTCCACAAACATCATATCCAGGTTCATAATTCTTAATTACAATATTATTTACATCATCAGATACTAACAAATTTTTATATGCAATGAGTTCAAGTCTTAATTGCGCATAATCCAATGATGAACTGGGTGTCACTTGAGCTACTCGAACATTATTAATGTGCATGTCAATCAGTTTTTGCACTGTAGCCATATTGAAGTCTCGTAGCACTTTATTAGCTAGAATGTCCACAAACTCAGTATAATATCGTGCCACCAAGTAGCCCCACTTCTGCTTGATGGTCAAGGCGTTGGTCACGGCTGGCTGCGCGTCGACGAAGTTCCTCCAAGTAGACTGGCCGAAGAAGACACCGCTGGCAGGATCGTCATTAAGGTGGAAACAAACAGTCTTCACCCCGGCAATCGTTCGGCAGGAGACGGTGTGCTCACCAAGTGAGATGCTGTCGGTGCCGGCGTTGAATAACTGGGACACTACGTCCAATTCCTGGATCAGGACGTTCCATTCGTAGTATGTTAAAACAATTTTATTGTGTCCCACTTTTTCCAGAACAACAACAGGTTCAAACTCGTGTTTGGACGATAACCCTATCGTCAAACGTTTCGAGTCCCCAGCGTTGAGTTGGTATACAGATGAGAACAACAACACTAGACGAGGCATAGCTGCAAACTGATGAGAAAGCGGTAGGCGGGTGGTTTATAAAGCGGTCTGCACACCAAGATAGTGACTGTGAGCAGCGCCATCGTGGCTGCAGGGGCGGGGCGCGTGACCTACAAAGATAATGACTGTGAGCAGCGCCATCGTGGCTGCAGGGGCGGGGCGCGTGACCTACAAAGATAATTACGGTGAGAGCGGCGCCGGCGTGGCGCGTGACCTACAAAGAGCCAGGTAGATAATTATAGGCCAGAGGCCGCACAGTCGGCCGGGCGCCTAATTATAGGGGAAGCGGCCTGCACACCAAGAAGAGGCGCCGGCGTGGCCGCAGGGGGCGGGGCGGGTGACCTACAAAGAGCCAGGTAGATAATTACAGGCCGCACAGTCGGCCGGGCGCCTAATTATAGGGGAAGCGGCCGCAGGGGCGGGGCGCGTGACCTATTTAATACAGAACCGGTACACATACAAGTCTTATGGAAGAGCGTTCTGGATATGGGAAGGGAGGGGGGGTGACCTTGAGACTGCAGCAGAAACGGCACACATACAAATCTTATGGAAGAGCGTTCTGGATATGGGAGGGGAGGGGGCGGGTGGCGGCGGCGCGTAATTATAGGGGAAGCGGCCACAGGGGGGGCGGGGCGCGTGACCTATTTAATACAGTACGCTCGAGACATACCTACTGTTTTGAATAAAAATTAAGGATTGTAGAGTGAAGGAGGGGTCGTTTTTTTTAATTTTTTTGGTCATAAACATTCTACATGAAAATATGTAAGCGCCAACTTTCATGGTGATCCGTCAAACGGTGTTGACGTCTAATAATCTCGAATATATATACACCACAACATCCATTTTTATATATGAGATAAAGAAAATTACGAAAGGCTTACACGGTTCTCAGGAAGATGGAACAATCATTTCACCCTTTTGTTGCCCTGAGCTCGAGAAGCTGTTAAGACTATACACACAAATAAATTAAAAAAAAGCCGGCCAATTTCAAGTCAAGCCTTTCGTTGTTCCATTTCTTTAATAAACTTTGTAGATATTAATGTGGTGGGTCAGATGGCTCGATAATCAATGCTAGACCATTTTCAGATTCATAACGGACTGCGCTCGAAGTTAATACGATGCCGCGCCACGTTGTCGCTCGCACCACTGGTGCGTTCATTCAGTTTCAATCAAATTTATTGAAATTAGTACCTATGTTATCGATTAAGGTGAAATGCATTATTAATAAATTTAGTGTTATTTCAATCAAATAGCCGCAAAATAATAAACATACCCTTGTTTTACTCGTATATTTAAGCATTTACTGTATAAATACCGAGCATGATCGGTATTAGAAACGAATTTAAAGTCCCTGAATAACAGAATATTTTAGATCGATTTGATAACAAAAACAGAAGACATAACTGTGAGAACCACACACATCGGAGGAATAAAGTATATGTATTAGCCCTCTATCTATCAATTTCCAAGCAACGATAAACTACATGCTGATGAAAAAAAAAATTGTTTCCGACAGCCATTACTTGTATGCTCCCTGCCACCAAAATATAATTTTAAAACATCCTACTATATAAAAAGCTAACGTGTGGTCTGCGTGCGTCGTCTATAGCTACTTCACGGATTGGCTACAGAACGGTCACGTGACAGACGTCACTCGCCAATCAACAGCCACCATATTGTATTCCTTCATTCATGTCGCGTTTTGTTTATTTACTACAGTTAGATGCAGAAACTCATATAAGAAGAAGAAGATTCAATATTTAAGCTATTTTACCTGTATCAGTTAGACGCAGATATTCATGTAAGGAGAAGAGGATTCAATATTTACGCTATTTTATCTGCATCAGTGATAAGGACCATAACCTAAGAATTTTTTAGGCAGAAGGTAAGAAACAAAGAAGTTTATTAAAAACTAGGAGTAACGTACGTAATGCGAAATGTATTAGTCAAATAAATAACAGTTATCCGTTTTCGAAATTATAGTCCCCGTCATATGAAGTGAAATCCATTTATTTATTTTAAAATATTAACCAAATACTCTGATAATCTAACCAGAGTAACGTATTCATATAACGAAAGATATAATTAAAAATAATTCTTTTCCTGAATAAATTCCTACTACCATTATAGATGATACCCTTAATATTTGATACATGTGTTAGCTATTAAATGCGATTTAAGATAACCTTTTTATTAGATTTAAATCATCAACTGTATAAGCCATGTGACACTCGCAATTCAACAACGATATTACTGCCGCAAAACAGCAGTGAGCGGAGATATTATATTGCTTTTTATTCATGTAAATGTAAGGAGAAGGGTATTTATTCTATGTTTACATTATATTACCTGTATCAGTTAGATGATGAGAAACAATGAAGTTAATATATCCACCCAGATAAATGACCGTTATTTGTTTTTGATATTATAGTAAAATTAAAGTAAAATGAATTTATTTAAATAAATCATAGTAAAATACCCCGATAATCTAACCACAGTATGGTACCCTTATCACGAAAATATCATTAAAAATGGTTGATATTTGCTTTTCCATACAAGTTTTTCCAGAATAAATCCAGACTACCGCCATAGGTGCTGCCTGTTGTTATTCATATGAGGGTAATAAAAGCTATTTTTCGAATGCAACGTTGTGGAGGTTGTGGCTAAGTAGACCAGATTCGTAACTGAAACATTTTGTTGCAGCATAATTCGCTCTGAAATCAGTTTTACAAACCATTTAAACTGCTTTCATAAGCGCCATGTTACTGAACGTATTAATTAATGCGGGTGAAAGTAGTTCCATACCTATCGTGCTGAATTGTGCCTGGACCAGGAATAAAACTGATATTACATGGACAGCAAAAGTTTTCTGGAATCCTAAATGGTTTTTAATTTTATTGGTTCTATACTTCCGTCGTCATTAATTCAGTAGAAGTTACTGCAATATTGCTATGTGAACAGCAAATCAAATATTTAGAACAGTACAAAATCAAAGAACTTATCATTACGTAATAACAATTCCGTATAATTAACCCACTGCAAAAAAAGGAACTGCCAGAATATGGCGTTCAAACCGTCATTTTTGACGGGCTCGAAGCTAGTATTAAATACGATAATCGGTTTTGGGCAACGAAACACATAACATGTAAAAATATTTAAATGTGAAGCTTATTACGTTTATGAGTTAGAAACTTGTGACGGACAGGTGGATAGAGAGTGGACCTGCTAAAATATTTCTCCATTTTCCTTTTGGGTTCTTGATAAACAATCTGTCAAATTATAATGTAATATCTGGTGAGACGGACTCTCAACGCTGTGCGATACAGGTTGCTTAATTGATGAACAGACACATTCCCAATTGTGTTAAGTGGATTTGCTGCTTCCCTGCAGGTACTCGTCCAACATGCGGCGGCTGTCTGCAGTGTTCCGCGAGCACCAGGCGGAGTCTCTGCCCAGGGCCGTCTGGTGGGTGGAGTACGTGATCCGACACAGTGGAGCCCGCCACCTGCGCAGCGCAGCGCTCGACCTCGCCTGGTGGCAGCTCCTGCTTCTCGACGTGCTGCTCGCTGTCGCCGTAGTGGTCGCCGCGCTCCTCTTCACGCTGTACGCTGTCTCCAGGCTGCTGCTTCATCGCCTCGGGTTCCTCCGCAGGACCAAGGACAAGCAGCAATAGAGCGATGATGAAAAGAAGGAAAAGGCAGTTATACTTTCAAAGCTGTATTGCTGGTTCCCTTAACTAAGCATGTCGAGACATCTATCGCATGTTTAAAATATTCTTCCTTAAAAAACTAATATTTTTACTTGAACTATGTAGGATTTTCCTTAAATACAAATATCATTTTTTTCTTTTTTTTTTCTTTGGTGTATAAAATTAGTCTGATTACAACATTCAGCCGACACTACTTATTACGCTATTACTTAATCGCGAAGCCAGGGCGGAGCCGCGGCATTCCTAGTGAAGTTGTTATATGGCATTCCGCACTGTCTCAAGGGTAACTGATCAACAAATCACTTCTACAATCTGTTTCTTTTGAGTACCTCCATTTGGTTTTAAGTTTTCACTGGCTGTTAAGAACGCTCAGTGTACAAAATTATATCCACATTGAAATCCTATATTTTGGTTAAATTATACGTTTAATCCCATTATACCTTGACACTATGATTCTTAATTGATCGGTATAAAATATTTTTCATCCTTAACTGTTTTTAGTTTATTTTATTACTGCTTATGGTGGCATTAGTGTTATTAGAAAGAGTGGTAATTTTTGTCGTCGTAGTTTGTTCTCTGCTGATCGTCTAAGACGTACATATTTAACAAAAGAGTGACAAAGTGGTCACAATACTGGCACACTGCAGGCCAGCCAGGTAAATAAGAAACAAGGTAATTTTGTTAATCGCGGAGCAGAAATATATTATCTATCACTGCGCGTGTATCCTCCTTTCTTTTTGAGTAATATTTTGACTTCGCGTGTGTATAACGGTGGATCATTCTCCCCCTTCTTTGGCATTTATACAGAATGGTATAGATGAGACATGAGAATATTATAAGTAAAAAAGAAATTCAACAAGATCCGTAGAAAGAAAGCACATAGAGAAAGCGGGGATAAATTTGTCAGTCGCATAAAAATGAGTTTTATGGGCACGTGGATTTTTCTTTAAAATACTAAAGAGTTTGAACAGAACAGAAAGAGGCACCCCACGAATCGAAGTAATAGTACTACTAGAATGTATAAAACAGTACAAAAGCCTCTGGTTTAATGACAAAGTGATGATACAAGAAGACCCAATTACAGAAACAGAAGGATTATGTCATATAACGCTAGAAGAATTAAATGAAGCTTTAAGCAAAAGAAAAAAAAAAAAAGTTTCTGGATTCGAAGGAATGGCTGCGGAATTACTTAAATATTGGGGAATGCTATTGAAGTGTCGGCTTTTACATCTAATAACGATGTGCTGGCTTAACGGTAAAATAACTGAATATGCCAAATAGCAACTATAATATCTATTATCAAGAAAGGAGACATAACCGACCCAAACAGTTAGAAGGAATAGGTATTTTGAACGCAGGATATAAAATCTATGCCAAAATACTTAATTCTAGATAGCGACCATTAACAGAAGCCAGATAACTAGAATTTCAGAATGGATTTACGTAAGGACGTTCTTGTTGAGGTAAAATTCATTTTATAAACAGAATTATAGAGAAATTGAGGAAATATAATCTACTGACATTTATTGCATTTCTTGACTTCGAGAAGGTTTTTGATAAAGTGGACAGAAAATTGCTGTGTGAAATCCTTCATAGCAATGGATATCCGAAACATATTATAGAATCAGTAAATTGTTTATTTTTTAATACAAAGATACCTCTCGAAAAAAGAAACGAACGGCAAATGTTAACAACAAAACAAAGCGTGAGATAACGGTTTAGTCCTTCCTCAACACTTTTTAACATATACCCTTTACCTGAACGATGACATTAATGTGTGGTAGAATGAATATTCAACGATGGGTACAGGCTTAGCACAGGGCATATAACTAAATATACTTTCATTTGCTGACGATCTACAGGTAATAGAGGATACTGAAAATGGGTTACAAAGAGCCCTCTACAGGTTGCAAATATGTTCAGAGCACTAAAACATGATGATATTCACGAAAAAAATAAAAACAATGGCTTTTGTGGTCGAAACCCTATTAGGGCAAAAATAGTTATTAAAGGCTACCTCACTGAACAAATTTCGAACTATAACTACGTTGGCTATAGTGTAAGCAAATATATTGTAAATAAACTGAACAAGTATATGTTTGGAACAATAGCTATAACTTTAGTAAATAGGAAGTGCAGAGATATAAAGATGAAATTCTATAAAGTGATGGCAGTTCGTATGCTTCTCTTATTGATGTGAATCTTAGGTAATAAAGAGAACAGGCAAAAATATCATTCAAACAGCAGAGATGGATTTCCTGAGACCTGTAAAGGGATGCACAAGGTCAGATCCTATAAGAAATGAGGCAATAAAAAAAGACTTGAAAATATATAGTATGAACGACAAGATAGAGGAACATAGGAATAACTGGAGAGACCATCTTATAGGGAATGGATGACGCACGATTAAAAAAGCAGTAAACCAATATTGACCGAAAGGTAGAAACAGTAGCGGATCAACGAATTTTCCGAGTGGTGGAAAACACTTGAGATTACCGCTCCTTCAAAGAAGTATTTGCCACTTGGATCAGTATAGTGCCATTCAGTGGTTTTGCCGCCGTCCTGATGGTTGCTGCTCTGGACTTTAGAGCTGAAAAGAAAGGTTGATACCACACGAATTTATCATTTACCGCCCCTTCAAACATTATTTTGCCGCCTCCCTGAATTTTCCGTCCGGGGCAAGCACCCCGGTTTGATCCGGCACTGGGTAAAAGAAGTATAGATAGACCAAGGAAGAGATGGGAATAGTCCCTGAGGCAGGAACTTGTCAACAGGCCTAATCCTTGTTTGGAAAGAAGAGAAAGCTTTAATGTGACCTGAAGAAGTGATTATAAACTCATCAGCCAGAACATTATGGCTACCTACACACTGTCGATATAAACCCTTCAAGGCCATAGCAGCGTCACCTGACAACGAATGACTGCTTGTCACGCACGGTGCATGTAGCATCAGTGAGTTTGCTACACGTGATTAGAATGGGGAAGCCGCGCGATCTATCTTAGTTTGTCCGAGGGCAGATTGTGACGGCCCGGAGGATCGGCACGAGCATTTCGGAAACGGCACTACCTGTCGGCTGTTCGAGGAGTACTGTGGTGAGTGTCTTCAACACCTGGCGACCCAAGGTGAAACAACGTCCAAACGTCGAGAGGTTGGGCGGACACACCTCATTACAGATGTCGAACGCCGTAGACTGGGAAGACTGATAAAACAGGTCAGCCGGCGAACTGTGGTGGAACTAACATCAGACTTTAATACTGGACAGAGCAAAGGTGTGTCTGAACACAAAGTGTACCGAATACTCCTAACGATGGGCCTCCGCTGCTGACGACCCATGCATATGACAATGTTAACACCACGACATCAGCAACTACCGTCACTGGACATTGCATGGTCTGATGAATCCCAATATCTTCTTCACCATGCCGATGGGAGGGTGCAAATTCGTCGTTTTCCAGGGGAACAGCTTGTTGACACCTGTACTGCGGGGCGGAGACAAGCTGGAGGCGGCTAATTTAGATTTCAATAAATATTTAATGCCATTTTTCCGTGGAATGTTTCAAGCGAACAGTAGTTCTTTCAATATATTGACACTACTGTTCAGTTTTTTCTAGCAAACTGTCAATTCTGATAATTTCTTGTCAAATTACAAGAATGATTTGAAGTTGGGTTAACAAAACTCAATAGCTTTAATGCTCATGATCGAATATGACGATTTACATGTCAGCGGTATTCATTTATTGCATCGGCAGCTGAGTTGATATCAGCGAGTCGTCTGATGAAGAACATTACTAGAAATCCGCATAAAAATACTTCTTCGCACTCGAACAGTCAGTTACCGAGCAGAACCATAATGTATCTCTCACTGCAAGCAGAATATTACACTCTCCGTGTCAGCAGAACAGTCTCGTCTCTAACTGCAAGTATACTTGTAATTATGGCCTCCCTAACTGCAAACAGATTGATATTTTACAGTGAATCCAGCAGGGTATTACAATGTTCCCGGCCAGGCGAAGATGTGTGCAATTTACAGTGTTCATAACCGAGCCTCTAATGAATGAGCGGTAGCACTCGAGCCTAGCTAGGGCGCTAATAACCTCGACGCTGACGCGCCCTAAAGCCCTAATAATAACAACACTCGAGCCTA
Organism: Vandiemenella viatica; assembly: GCA_031002005.1. Classification (NCBI taxonomy): domain Eukaryota; kingdom Metazoa; phylum Arthropoda; class Insecta; order Orthoptera; family Morabidae; genus Vandiemenella; species Vandiemenella viatica. The sequence continues at coordinate 96,546,490 of JARYHS010008074.1, read as the reverse complement.
GCATTCGGAAGGATGTCGGGTCAAATCTCCATAAGGAAATCCAGTTTCGACATTAATTGGATTCCAGTACGCTTTCTTTAAAAGGCTGTGGTCAAATTCACACATTTACGTATCCCTAATCATCTCTGCCTCCAATGATGTCGATGTTGACGAGGTGAGATGCGCTGAGCTCATGTCATTCATGAGGCCGAGTGGTTGAGAGGGCTCAGGTATTAGCACAAGCGAAAAATCTCCTAGAGACAATGGGATTCATCCGGAGCTCATCTCTCGGTCATAGATGAAAGTGCTTCGAAATGAAGGCTTTGTTGGACTGCTCACTTCACACGATGAACGCGTGATGACGTTTTGTTTTCAGTGTAAGAGTGCGACAGTCAATAAGTTCAAAGTCGCATGTAACGATAATTCAGTTCGAGAGTGACCTCGTCGTTGTGGAATTGACGAAGATGTTCAGTTAATTTAGGGTGTTAGTCAAACCGTGAATCCTGTCGTTAGGATTTGAAATGCTTCCGTTTAATCCATAAGAATAGGACTAGGGTCCAGATTCTAATACTAGACTAAAATTTGTTAAATCGTTCTTGAAATCCTATTTTCAGCATATTGTTTTACGACCGACGGATGTCACAGATTTTTTTTTTTAACTGCTTTACGTCTCTCAACAGCGAGGTCTTTAGAGACGGGAAAGGATGGGAGCAAGGAATGGGAAGGAATTCGGCCATGGCCTTTTTAAGGAAGCATCCCAGCATTTGCCTGGAGTGATTTGGGAAACCATGGAAAACCCAAATCTGGATGCCCGGACGGGGATCGAACCGCCGTCCTCCCGAATGCGAGGCCAGCACAGATTGTTGATATACATTTCAGGCGTAACATGCGTTAACGATTTTCCGTTTGTGTCTGTTATCTTTGCTCTCTTCTAAACTGGTACATTGACACATTTGACGGGTACCAATAAATGACTTGTGGTTGCTGGGGCTTTAGTGCGAGTTAATAGCGAGGTAATTAGCGCCATAACTATAACATACAACTTAAAAATTTACATTTCTGTCTGCGTGTCGAAGAAATGGGAAATCAAAGATCAACCAAACTGTTCAAATAATACGTATTTACGAATCTCTTCCATAAGAATATGATTATTTCTAGGTAATGGTATATCTGAGTCATACCAATAAGTTTCTCAAGAGTAAAAAAATAAAAAAATTGTGATTGACCACTTGATAGAAGTAGAAGTAACATCAAGCATTAAAAATGTTAGCGTCCTAGTGGCTGATGAGCTATTTAGACGGCACGTCCCTTATCGTGATCTGAAAGTCAGCTGTTGCACGCTGTTGTTTAGATATTTAAAAAAAAAAAAAAATTTAGATTAGATTTTATCGGTTTTATCCAATTCGAGACCAATCTGTGTGATGTGGAGCAGTGCAAAAACTTAACCATCATGCTAGTTATTATATTTGAATTCCTAAATTTGTGAATGGTTTCGAATATCAAAACCATTCAGCAAATCAGCTACTGTGAATAACTTATTTACCCTTCCTTTACATGCTCCAAAGTATTTATACCGTATCAATTTTTATTTTCTCTTTTGGACTAAGATTCTTGCTGATAACAATTTACTTATAAAGTCGGTGACGTGTCGTCGCAGTAGCAACTTCATCTTTCAGTTCACCTGATGAAGACAGCGGAGCAAGCTGTCGAAACGTCGCGTATGGTAGAAGAACTTATCCGGGCAGAACACCAGGGAAGAATTTTTATCAGCAGTACGACGGGAAAGAAACATTTCTCACAACAATGTATTCTTGCTGCAGCATACTGATAAACAAATTCCAGTTGAAATTTCCCTACACACCTATTTTTTAATTTCTTATTTTACATCTTAAATTCTTTGAGTTCAACTTTCCCATCCACCTACCAATGCCCTTTACAGATTTTTTATTATTACATTGTTTTGAGAATGTAAGCCCTCTCTGAAAAATCCGAAACGACACTTAATCTTTCCAGATACTTTATTTATTCTTGGTATTATGGCTGTGCATGTCAGCATTGAGACTGAAGTTTTGAGCATTTTATAGCACAAAAGAAATTACGTAATAAATATACTGTGCTACCATTAAATGTGTCTCGATTTCTAAACTGATTTATTCATAGTGTCTTGGGCTTATTCTATAAATAACATGATTACAAAACGGGATACTTTACAAATAACACCCCACCTAAAATTGCAGACGAGTGATCAAAAAAATGCGTTACTCATGGTGCGAAATATTTTACACCAGACAAAGGTTCGCGAATTGCTGAGCATCAAGGCGGATGTAGTTAATATATTTTTTGTCTTATTGACCAGCTATCTTTACATAGATGTGATATGATTGGAATGTGTAAATGCTGAACACTGGTGTGATTTATCACTATGATGTCAGCAAACAGTATTATCCGTCTATGCGAACTGTTTCCTTCTTCACAGAAGGCGCGCTTGTGTCGTCCTAGCAGTGCGTGAAATATATATCTCGGATAGGCTTCCGTTCATATTACAAGTATATTTATCGCAATGTATATTTGACCAGCATGAAATAGTTGTTTCCGTATCTTTTGTTACATAAATCAGTTATTTATACCTATTGTGTGGTATGCATAATCCATGTAAGTACCGATTACGTAAATGTGCTGTGTCATGACAGCTAGCAATGTTCCCCTTCCTCGATGGAGGGGAACGTCCTTCATGAGAGGCAGCCTGAAGATACTTTAATCTTCAATTTGCGCAAGCGTTTCGTCCGACCCAACTAGTAGTGAGCTAACCTTACTATAGCTGCATGCTAGATCTGGTATCTCAGCGCCTATTTGACTGACTCCTAATAGTTTTACCTTAGTGTCAGCAGCAACGTAAAATATTGACACAGTGTTACTTGTTGCGCCGTGTATGTAAGTATTTCTTGGAATTATTTATCTAAATTCTATTTTACTTTCAAGTGGTTAAGTCGTCATATCAAATACCTGTGGCCAAATTCTGGAGGAATTTTAATTTTTTGTAACAGTTTGCGGTGACAATGTATCATAGGAAGGTAGTAACATTCTCGACAGTACTTTCTGCCTCTGTCTTTATATCATTACGTTTTTAAGAGATTTTTTATGACTTTCAATCATTTTTCAAACATCGTTTCAGATATCTTGTTCGTTTTGCGGGTGGAGCAGCGTCGATTTTCTGAAACTTTAAGTCATAGCCACCTAGTTGAGGCTTTCAGGCTGAAGAAAGCTACAACGAAATGGATGGTTCGACAGGTTTTATAAAATTGATACGGATCCATTTTGAATACCACTAAGACATTAACAAAGACTACAGACGCGTAAATAATCATATTTTCAGATCGAATACAATTAACTGTTCTCATCATCAATCAGTAATCACATCTCGAAAGTACTGCAAATTTCAATGATGAAATGCATACTTATTCTCTGTGTAATTTGCAACCAGTGCACCCGATTTTCCTGGTCGACAAGCACTCTGAGGTGATCATGTTTCTCTGTATGAGGTTGGTAATCAGCATTTCTATTAGTGAGAGGTAAAGTCAGATTTAACTAATAACGCATCAGCACCAGACAAAATTATTCGTCTTCTTATAATGCCATGTCGATTCCGGGTGTCGCCGATTACAATGGAAGACGTGCGAACTCTCTTGGGAATACGAATTGGGGTGGTTTCCGGTTGCCATCCACAGTGCGTGTTCCTATTTGTTATTGTTGGTTTTGAAGACTGTATCATTGTGTGTGTTCAGTATAGAGTGTTGTGTTAAATGAGAGATAAAAAAGGGAGAGGGCGAAACCCGAAGCCGGCCCATTCAGGCCTACCCTTCCGAAAAACTCCAATTTAACGTACCCATCCGACATATGAATCACCATCGACAATGCAGTATGTCATCCATACGCATTGCGGAGAGGCTTGGGATTTAACCCAGGACTTCGGCGCACGATCTGGTGGTTGAGAATTATGCACCACCACCTCTCCAGCCCTGCTGGCCAAGTAGTAATAAAATTAACATTTCTACCACCATCAGGACGTGAAGCAGCCAACCCCAATCATAGTGGCACAACCAACCGAGCCAACGGGGCGGGCTATATTTTTTTTTTTTTTTTTGTAACAGTTTAACGTCCCTTTTTAACAACGTGTTCTTTAGAGACGGGAAAGGATGGGGGCAAGGAATGGGAAGGAATTCGGCCATGGCCTTTTAAAGGAAGCATCCCGGCATTCACCTGGAGTGATTTGGGGAAACCATGGAAAACCCAAATCTGGATGCCCGGACGGGGATTCGAACCGCCGTCCTCCCGAATGCGAGGCCAGAACGCTATCCGTTACACCACCACGCTCGGTGGCGGGCTATTAAATTATAATGGAACATAAAACAACTATACAGATTTACAGACGGAAATTACATTTTGAACATTTCCAATGCAATATATCCCTGATTCGTGGAAATGAATAAAGTTAATTACAAAGCTTGCTTCCTGGAAAGAGCTGACAGCTATCGTAATACTGCACTAAAGAGCTGTCTGAGAAATACAGTGAGATGAATTGTAAATTCGATTCTAGCATGGTATAAAGAATTGGTTCCAATCCTTAGTCAATTTCGATATGGTAATTGCTCTTACTGATTTTGTTTCACCGATAGGTCATGTTGGAAATACAGAGATTGAAGGATGCGGCAGCTAAGTCAGATTGTAGTAAGTGTTTTGCAAACAATTTTTTTTTATATAAAATCTGATGTTTCGTTATGTATAGGGAAAAAGTCGTAAATTAGTGGCATGGGCAGTGGTTAGAAAATAAATGCAAAAGCATCTAAACAATCAGAAGCTAAACAGCTTCTTTTATAAGAGGAATCAGATTATCATTAATGACACCTTTTTTTTGGATCGGAGAATCATTTTCTGAAGGGAGGATCAACCTGAATGCGAAATACGTGTATTATTAAGCCATGTTTTGAAATGAGAACTCTAATTATGTATTGAGAAACGAGTCTGCTTAACATATAAACTTAACCTTACGTTAAACAGTTTTGTTGATAGTTATTGAGAAATATTTTATTTTTTTACTAGCTTTACTGACCTGCTTATAATCTGTAATTGTATAGATATCTTAGCCTCACCGAAATTAACATGGTTTGGCTACTAGAGTATATTATTTTTTTATCTTCTACTTTCAATATCATATTGTAAACCAAGTATTACAAATTGTTCAGCAATTATTCGGGGCAATACTATGCCATTTAAGCAGCATTTCCTAATGAGTAGTGTTAGATAACAACTCGGTGCGAAGGAGTTGATATTCCTCGGATATCACCAGGTTGTTAATGGCGTTTTCTGCGGGAGACTACTCAGAACCCAATCATTTGAGGGAAGCAGCTAAGGAAGCTGCCGGTCAGATCAGTTCATCTCAGCCAACCATGCCATAAGATGTTTATGCCGAAGTAAATATGCAATGATGGAACAGTTGTGAAATAGTGCGGCTAGAGAAGAAGCTCTCTTCTTCTGACGTAATTGTAAAATTACATGTTTTATTAAGATAGTGAAAAATCATTCAACAGAAAAAATGCTAAAATTTTGATCTCAGCAGAGAAAAAGGCGTTAGATAGTATCAAGCTTTTTGTTCTTTCTATTTATTTACTTAGGTTACATCGTCTCACTGTAATTTCTGCTTCATTAATATTTATTAACATTTGTTTCTACTCCTTCTCAAAAATTAGCATAACTGGGCACAGTTCATCTACATCTACATATATACTCTGCAATTCACAAAATTGTGGGTGGCAAAGGGTGCTCAGCACCAAAGCTAATCTCTTTGCTGTGCATTCCAATCCCTAATGGTACGAGGGAAAAAAGAATTCATATAAGAATCAGTCCGGCACCTTATTTCTCTAATTTTATCTTTCCTGTCCTTCCGACTCAAATAGGTTGGTGGAAGAAGTATTTCACTACACTCATGAGTGAAAGTTGGAGTACGCATGTTTTCCAATAAGTTTAAACGAAACGTGTGTCGTCTATCGACCAGAGACTCCCAACCTAATCTACTAATCAGTTCTGTGACGCTTTCATAAGAACTGTAGCAAGCGGTCACGAATCGAGCGGCTCTTCTCTGTACTTTCTCTATACTTTCGATCAATCCCTTACGAAACGGGTCCCAAATGGCACAACAATAATCCAAATGTGGACGCACAAGAGATTTGTACGCTATCTCCTTTGTTTGTTCATTACAATTTTTCAAGATTCTACCTATGAATCGCAGCCTAGAATTTGCTCTACCTACTAAAGAATTAATGTGTATGTCCCATTAGCTTCGTTAATCCTCAACTTAAGAAAATAACTTTAATAATCATTAATCACATTTTTCCAAATTTAACGCAAATTACAGTTATCCATTAAACGTTAACCGTTAACAATACGTCCTTCTGAAAACTGTGTTATTACTGGGTTTAATATTTTAATCAGCTTCTCAAACGTATCCAATATGTAGTGGAATCATGTTGGCAACGAAAAAGTATTTGTCCAACTTGAGAGACGCCTCTGTCGGTAATTACGTAGCCAATAGAGCTGTAAAAGTAACGAGAAATTCTGTACCCGTATGTGCTCGTTACTAAACCAATCAGTACCCGTTACTTTCGAATCGTTACTCGTTACTTTCGGTACATTCGAGCGCTAGCACGAAACATCGCATCGAGACGCGTCGCGTACGATATAACTTCGTTACTATCGTATCGTTTCGTTACTCCTTACTTTCGGTACAATACAAACTAGCATGAATCATCGAGACGGGTCGCATACGGGAGGACATCGTTCGTACTTGGTAAAGTTTAAGTAAATTGTTTAATTAGTAAAATAAGTTTATGTAAGTTGTTCGTTTGGATAAAACTAAAAGTCAAGTAATTAGCACATGGATCTTACGGAAAACCTATGAAATTATGAATGTACACTTGATTTACTGTAATGAATATTATATACGAAAGAATAATCTAATTTCTAAACTAACATCTGTTTGCATACAAAAAAAAATACCTGACCTTCCACCTGATTGTAACATATTTAGTGATAATAACTAATGGCGGTTATTTTTTAAAGTATCCGACTCAAAACCCTGCATAGAAGCCTGATATGATAATGGGACATGTATTTAACAAATATTATAATCTCATCAAACTATTTCGTTTTTAAATACGAGGTTTCACCACTGTCTTCCTATACTGTTTTCATTTTTTTTTTTAATTCTTCGTCTTTTTGTGATTGATTCGTTAAAATAAATGTTGACATACCACCACGTCGAGCCTGCAGGCAGAGTGCTACTGACCCCCGCTTTAATTGTTTCATTTAAAAAATATCAATATTCAAAACATTTAAATCATTAGGAATAACAAAGGTACAGGTCAAACATGCGATTATATTAGCAGTTGTTGTTGCGTCGCGGTTACAACAAACATTCAACATTAAAGCCAGTACCGCAATGATCACATGGATCCTGCGGTAATAATACAATAACTAACACCAGGCAAAAGGAATAAAGTCATTGTACCTTGTTGTTTATTGATGGAATTCTGGAACTGCAAAAAAGGGCTGCTAGATATGTTTCTGGAAATTATCACAGAATGCAATCAGTAACAGATATGATAAAAGAGCTGGAAGACTGGAGGAGGGTGAAGAGGGTCATGGCAGTGTACAAAGCGTATATTGATGATGAGGAATGGAAAGATATTGGTGTAAGAATTAAAAGTAAGACTTAGAAGGGAAAAGATGACCATGCCCACAAGCTGGTACTCGATTTCAGTCACAAGGGTGTAGGAATATTCTCTTTTTTTAGGTAAGGGTGTCGGGGATTGGATAAGTTACCAAGAGAAATTATGAATAATTTACCAAAAACGTTGAAAGAATTTAAAGTTAAAATTTGTAGAGGGCCATTGTAGGTGGATGCAGGAAAGGCAGGAGGATGAGTGTGTAGTGAATTTGCTACCGAAACGTGCGCTCTATTGCAATTTGATTAAATATTATTAGAACAAAATAAGTGCAAAGATGTATATCACAAACTATTAGACAACTCTTTTATATTGTAAATTACACTATAAAATAAAATAGAATGTATCAAATCTTAAAATAAACAAATTTCATAAATGTTTGAAATCAATAAACCTCAGTAATGAATGGTCAATGAAAAGACAGTAACTATCTCAAATTATCCATAGAAACTTTCTATTTACAAATTGTGCACTGTAAATTTTAATGTTAAACAAAATAAAAACTACAAAATTAGTCTTCACGTTGTCAAAATTAGTTACTTGCGGGAGCTGGAACGTGTTCGTATCTATACGACAAATGCGAGTAACGAAATGAATTTGTGAGTAACGATTCGGTACTTCCAGTCAGGCGACGAACCCGTTACTCAGTAACGAATATATCGTTACTTTTACAGCTCTAGTTGCCAAATGTGTCACCAATGCTTTGTTAACGTAACCTTTTATTAGCACATATAGGTAAAAATAACAATTTTGCTGCTATCTACACCAGAATCCACAACAATTGGAGAAGGCTTTGGATTGTTTTTCCTCCTCCCACGAGTTGATTTTGCTTCTACTTTTTCTTCACACTATAAATATTAGGATGTATGCATACTTTTGATGTGTTGTTTAGGATTATTAACGCTAGAAATGTGAGCCTTGACTGTAGAAAGTTTAGGCAAACAAAGTTTGAAGTCATAAATCTATTATTCTCCTAATCTTGATCTAACTGCAATATAATCGAATAAATGTGGCCAAAGATTCTTCTCGTTGCCATTGCTAGCGTTTCTGATTTCACTAACAGTTTATGGATCTTCAGTTTACATGATTTAATCATGTAACAAATGTCAATTTAATTTATTTCGCTAACAAACTCCAAACTAACACAATCTCGTAGTAAAAACGTTAAGTTATAAAAATATCGAAATCAATCACTAATTGAGTTTGAAACGTGTAGTGAGCGTTGGTTTGCGGACGTAAAATAAAACCCCTCAACAACTCTAGCCTTCATGCTCACACCCACGCCATGCATAACATAACAGTTATAAATGTATCACACGCGCACTTACATTTCGCATTATATAATTCGTTCGCTATTCGACTCGCCGAACATTTCAGCGCGCCATGGCACGCAATTCAAAAGAACGAAATGACGCCAACAACCAATTTAACGGACTAAGGTTAGCGGACGTTGAATTTAACGGAAGTTAAGAAGAATATTAATAATTTTAGGTGAACTTAAAAGTTACTTTTTTACAATTTTGCTAACTTCGTTAATTAACGACTAACGGATTAACGGTTTTCTGGCAAGCTGTGAGAATTAGTCACTTCTGTTGTAGTATCTTCCCAGTAAATGTAGTATATACTCTCGGTTAATATTATCAATTCTCTTGCCAAGACGTTATATCTGCTGTAAGCTTACAGAACTCATCGACGTACAGAGCAAAGATGAAATCAAAGAGCTACTTCGAAACGTCGCATCAATTTGACAAGCTCCCCCGGTGGGAGGCCCAGAACATTCTTTTCAGTTAATACACCTCCATTCACTCATTACTGATATGGTTCGTTCTAAGATGTGTTCGGAAGGCCATACTGAATTTTCACTTACACTGTCACGAAAATGCTTGTATATGAACTGTATATCTTTGGATTCACACTGCATAAAAATAGATAATTATATCCAGATGCACTGCAACTTGTTTAAAAATAAATTTTCTGTTCAAGTTGCGTGACGGTACAGCTATGAAGAGACTCGTTGGTGTCCAAATGTCGCTGCTTGTAGTGGCGCTGGTCCTGAATAATGGACAGACTGCCCGCATCCTTGGTGTGGTTCCTTCAGCGTCCATCAGCCATCAACTGCCTTTCCGGCTGATTGCATTGGAGCTGGCACGAAGGGGACACGACGTCACCGTAATAACCTCCGATCCTATTAAGGTAATATATTTAAATATTTAATATACATTTATAAACCAAATATACTGTAATAATTAAAAATAACTGTTTTGGGGTAGCTTCCTTGCAGTGGAATCAAGGTTTTCGTTTTCCAGACCGTTAGTGAATTACGCAAGATTGATATCTGGTCGGTTTTCTTTTCGTTTCTTGCCTTCTTAGCTTTAATGTGTTCCAGTCGAAGAATCTATAATGCCTAACAAATATGCTCCTTATAATTTCATACAGTTACAATAGTTAAAACATTAATACTACTATTATAGAGTTTGATAATCAAAATTATGTTGTATAAAATCTCACATAGCACCACCTTTCGCTTTGATGTTGGTGGCGAAGGAGTCGTAAGGGGACGTCCACTAATGACGGACCCCCCTCCCCCCCCTCGCCCCCCCTCTTCACTGATGCTTTGGTGAGACTTCTTGAGATTTGGTCGGACACCCCCCCCCCTCTAAAATGTCCTGAGATTTTTTCATTATTAATTTTTATATACATATATATATATATATATTGGAAGGTTTCATGCTCCGAAAGGCGGTTATACCCCCCTAAGGTCGCTTCGCGTCATTTGTAGACTTTCTTTTAGCTCTACAATTCTACATGATATTTCGCCGGACCCCCCTCCCCCCTCCCTATTTCACGTCACGTCATTAATTAAGACACTCCTTAGCGAAGGGAAGCCGTACGAATATACGACCCATGATCAATCTCCCTCACGAAGGATTCTATCAAATTATAATACAAATGATGTTATAAGATTTGAATTTACATCACAATATGATAAAATTTATTAATAACAACATGATTATAAACTAATAAGATTTTCATTTAGTTTTTATGTCATTTAAACTTAATTTTATGGCGTTCGTGTATTTACGAATGGGAATAAATGAATTGTCTACTTTATAATTTCCTAAGCTCACTCACTTACCTCGATAGCTATTGGCTGGAGAACGGTGTCACGTGTCAGCCTTCGCTCGCAGACCAGAGACCCATTAGAAGAAATTCGTGGTTATGTCTACAATTTAATAGCTATAGTGCATTCATTAAGATTCTTTTTTGTAGCGTTTCATAGTTTAAAAAAAATTGATAAATTTTGCGGCTGAAAAAACGTGGATCTGCTGTTCAGTAACATGTTGCTAATAAAGATGAAAGCAAGTCAAAAACTTAAAAAAAATTACTCATGGTCTCTGCTGTAACCACGAATGGCAATTGTCATTTATGAGATCCCACTTCATCATAGAAATAATAGTAATAATTTTATGACTTATGGAATATATGAATGTATTTATTCTACATACAAGGCCGTACAGTATAGTAGTATGTGAAAATGGGTAAATTTAAGTTTTTATAATATTTTTTGTTATGTTGAAGATGGCAGGCTGTAATGGGGTTTTTGGGTTTTTTTTTTTTTTTTTTTTTTTTTTTTTTTTTTTTTTTTTTTTTTTTTTAAGCCAAGGAGAAGCAGATGTTGGATATATGTGAGATTTTATGTTGTATCAACGAGAACTGTAAATATTTGAATTAATTAAGTTGTGTTAGTAAATAGTAGTTGTTATAAAACAACAAATACTTTGATTTTATAGAGAAAAGTAGGTATAACTAAATTTAATCTGTGAGGTGATAGCAGAAAAACGTGTGAGACGATATCCTGGGTCCACACATATCGTCAGGAACGTGCTATCGATTATAGATCAGATTGCAAAAGAACCTGGAAGGGTTGGTAAGGCCAAACAGGATTTCTTAAATTATCGACGTACAAAGAGGATACCTCGCACATTCCAGCTTAGGATAAACTTAATTTAATTAAAACTTTCACCAATGTTGTTGCTTGACCAAGTTTATGCATAACGGTTTATTTGCTTTTTTGGTATATTACTGACCACTTTCGTTAATGGTGTCTGTTCATGTTCACTGTACAGGAGTTATTTTAAGTGGCCATCAGACCAAATATGTTACCGAAGCGACTATTCTGACAATTCATTTGTACAGAGTTGCTCAACTGTTTAATATTATGGAATGTGTATTAACTTCTCTGGCCGTTACAGGTACTATGACCAATGATTACATTATGAGTGTTTGCCCAGTCTCAATAAAAAACAACGTGATGCTTTCGAAGCAAACAGGAATTTTATAAATTTTGCAGAGTGAACTTAAAGGGTCAAATATAAGTCAAGTTTGTATTTAAGCAAGTTCGAGTCTTTGAATCTATTATACGATTGCTCTATCTTCCCTGTTCGTGTTTAATACCTACCTCTATCAATGCTTCTGAGTTCTTCACACTCAAGATATTTTATTCACCCTGAAACACAGGTCAAGTTTATATTTGGTGAAATGAGGTTATAAACTTTCATCCTAAAAACTGGAACTATTCAGATCCGTGACGATACCCAAAAAACGGTCACGGGCTTACACTAGTATTAAATAATATCAGCGTATCAAAAGTGAAATAATTTCTTACCTTCACATAATCTTTGTAAAGGACTTTATCATTCGATTCGCAAATTGATGGTATGATGCAGCCAAGGGCTTGAGGAAAAAATGACTGTTGAAAACTTGAGGTCTTCATAGCTTCTTCCCGTAGCCAAAAACCACAGTGTAGCGGTGAGTCTTTCATGGGGGGGAGGGGGGGGGGAAATTGATTCCCGCATAACGGTATCTTTCTTTGAAATAAATTGAATGATTATCGATAACATATGTAAATAGGTTTCTTCGTCCATTCTCAAATAATTATGAAAATCTTTGGGAAAACACTTCAATTCCGAAAGAAGATTTGTATGAGAATATTTTCTTCTTTTGAGTAGCCACTCTTTGCGCCCCACACTTTTTATGATGCCTTTTTTTGAGCGAGTTTTAGCGCTACTTGCCGCGATTAACAAACTAAACTAACAGCAGCCAATGCATGATCATCACCGGATGTTGCCATCTTGAAGCCAACTTTGAGACTGAAAAAAAACTTGATGATTTGATATCCCGTGTGTGTGCAGGGTGATATCGACAAAAAACTTGAGGTTTGGCCTGCAGGCTCATCTTTGAGGCGCGGCCACGACGTGAATGGCTGCCTTATAGGTCTGTAGACTGGGAGTCCACGTAAACGAAGTTCTGGCTAACATCTAGTTCTAACATACTCGTATAAGTTATATAAAATTTTGTCTTTGAGCACCAAACTAAGAAATATACATTAATTTTAAATATTCTTCATGTGTTGCAGAAACCAATAGCAAATTATACTGAAATTGATATATCGTTTATGTATAAATACGTACGGTCCAATTTTGGTGAAATATCGATGGTCGACTGGTCTCCGAAACATATGATTGATGTCATCCACGATGCATCAAAAGCTTTTTGCGAGCTGCAAATGAGTTCTCAGCAAATAAAGGATTTTTTGAAGTAAGTTTAATTTTTTATTATAATATAGATCGTAAGCTGCAAAATACGTAGAATACCTCAAATAATTTAAGTGATATTTTGTGTAAAAGCGTAGTAATATAAAGTCTGTACCAACACGGAAAAATATATTTTAAAATTGCCTGTTTATCTGATAATTGATTAAAATGTAGCCAATCAAACATCTGAACAAAACATAGCATAGTAATTTTCACAAACACTTAGAAGCCTCTGCTCGTTATTCTAGAAATAATGAAAGATAACCTAAAAAACTTGGCCACTTTAAAGCAATCTTCCTCTAAGTTAAATGACAAATCTCGATATAAACCTATTTCTAAATAGCAACAGAATTTTATTCCTTCAATATGTCACAAGATTAAGTTACGGCACATTTAACTTCCAAACTTTGCCAAACTTCATGAAAGAAACCGCTAAACAAGGTCTCAGCTTCTTGAAGCATCGGCAGATTGTCAAGGAACACTGAAACAACGGATTAGTTACTAGATCGGTCGAGATAAATTGTGTATATAAAGGAGACCGCCAGGTACCTAGAGTGTCTAGTTGATGGTCAGTCAAATCGCAGATGTTGTCTGAAATCGTAATCGCCATAGTGAGAGAGGCCGCGACTCGGAATGCGGTCCGGGTGTAACGCTCTGGCCTCGCATTCGGGAGGACGCGGGTTCGAATCCACGTCCCGCCATCCAAACTTGGGTTTTCCGGTGTTTCCTTAAATCACTCCAGGCGAATGCCGGGATGCTTCCTTCAAAAGGCCATTGCCGAATTCCTTCCGTTCCTTGTCCCTAGTTCCTTCCCTCCTCTAATGACCTCGACGTCGACGAGCCGTAAAGACACAAGGAAAAAATAATAATAAAAAATTTATAAAAAAAAGCGGTGTGGGCAAATTGAGGACTCCAAAAACCTAACTGCGTTGCTTTACCTTCCGTCAAATACCATGTAGTTATAAACATCATACGCTAATGGGCTGTGCCTGTTGTACGTTTTACTCAAGTATTACTTTCTTTCTATAAAAGAGATTGTAAATATACTTGCACACAATGAATATTGTTTCATTCATAAATGTAATAGATGTCTCGCCAACGAGCTATAGCCACAGCAAATGTTTGTTCCCGCCAAGCAGACAAGCTATTATTGTTTCGAACCCTGTCCAAAGTTCCACTACAGCTGTATATACAGCATGCTGCGCAGTGCGCTTGGACGTTATCCTTATTCGCATCTGGCAGGTTTCTAGGAACCAACTTCTATATTACCGCCGTTTGATGTTATTCTCGTCGCATCTGGCAGTATTCTGTAGAGGTGGCTCTGCATCCCAAGGAAACAAGGAACACAACAACTCCTCGATGCACTGGGAATCGAAGCAGGTTTCTGATGCAATGCAGCGAATAACTACGTCGTCCGCTGCGCTATGATCTACTTTTCAGTAACGATATGCACCTGGTTCATTATCCCTGAAATCGATGCACGAATATTCTTTTCGGATATACACCGGATTATTTCCCATACTTTACGCGTTACGCTGGAAATACTTCTTACGTTAAGTTTGCCAAGACCTTCTTTTATCTTCTTTCGTAGAATGTCGTGCTTTCCATTCTACAATTCTAAGGACTGTTACATAACCTAAGCCTAAATTTTCGCCTTCCTTCACCAAGGGATGGGCATCCAAAGCGTTAAGACACTGCGGTAATGTCTTGTGCTCTAAATAGGGTTCGAAACTCTGATATGGAGAAAATGTTTACTATTTAATACCTGGCCAGCTGTCTAAAGGAGATGGTGGTGCTCAATTTCTAATTACAAGATTGTATACCAAACGTCTGGGTTAATTCTCACACTTCTTTGCTGAGTATATAGTGTGAGGGTATAGGGTATTGTTAATTTAGGGTTACCAGATTTTTTTCTCCAAATCCGGGGACGCTTCACAACTTTTTCACCAAAATCCAGGGACGCTTTCAGTATTTGTCATAATTACGCGTTGTACTTTTATAAGTTATAAGATTAAAGGTTGCGTTAACCTGAAAGCCACATATTGTTTATATTTTAAATGAGGATCACAGACAGCCATGTTGCACACAGCAAGGAGACTTGATTTTCCAAAGTTGTTGTGTCCAAGACGCAGTATCCTTGTAATTTTCTTTTATTCCTAGGCACGTACAAGGAAAGAAGTGCGCTTCATATCTCTTGCTTTAAACGAATGTATTAACAAATCAGAGCTTTAAAAGAACTCTCGAATGATAAAAAAATCTGAGGACAACAGTAAAAATCCGGGGACATTGCGGGGACGAAATCTGTCCGGGGACAAAGAGCTAAATACGGGGACTGTCCCCGGCAAACGAGGACGTCTGATAACCCTATGTTAATTATGATTGTCATAAAACTCGCGGACCCTCCAATAAATACACTACACTTAAAAACACTCGATACACTCATCTCCGTAAAAACCAGTTTTTGTTCCACTTACTCCTGCGGCGTCGCTTATGTGTCTGTTGTTTCTTTATAAGCTAACAATAAAATAATGATTCCATTAAAAAACCTCTTTTCTTTGGCCACATCGTCACAGACTCACAGCTGTCGACACATTAGGTTTGCACAAGCTTACCTGTACCGTGTGGCCTCTCTTCAGTGTTCCGTCTTTTTTTACAGTTTTTCACTGCACAGTTTACCTGCACATGCAAGACGGAACGTGTAGCCGGGGCATAAGGGTATATTTCTGAGCCGATACAAAAGTAATTAGGTTCAATGGTTTTTATCATGGTGAAAGGATGGATGATGAAGAGAAGGCTCTTGGGGAAAAATTAAATTCATATTCAGAGACCAGATGTGAGTGTAGGATGGTCATTATTGGCGGCAACTTGTATTTAACCGATTTGGACTGGAAGTGAAATTAAATTACCAACACAAGGGAAATAAATTTCCAAATACATTAATGAGGGAAAGAATCTTTACACAACTGGAAGAGCATATCATGAGGGGACTAAATAGAAAGTGCTGAGCCAATTATCAGCATCACTGGAAGATTTTAAAACTGAAATTTATAAACGGTGAAATAAGGTGGGTAGTGAAATGCATTGAAAGAATTAATACAAAAGATTAAATACAAAATCGTGAAATGGAAAAATCATGAAGTGGAAAAGTAGGTAGCATAGGAGTTTTCTTCAAGACCTGTGTTCCATCGCAATCGAATTAAATTAAAAGATGTATTTCAGAGCGGCACATCACACTTTCGTAATCTCGTGATAACTTTTTCAAGTGGTCTACCTAACATAGGCTTTCGAGATAAAACCGCAACCGGATTTGCATCAAACTGATCTGCGCAGGTGCTATTTGAATAACTTATGTTGACTTCTTCTTGCCTCTAACATTTATCTTTGCCCCTAGGAATGTGTTTGGTTCTTTCAAAACTTATAATTCTCATTTACATCATCAAAGGAAGCTAATTTTAGTTGTGTTTTGAGATGGTTATAAACGTTAATATGGGACTGAAATGTGTCAGAAATCAATTTTTATCATTTCCTCCACTGAGAAACAATTCCTCTGTCACTATGTCTTTCATCCTAAGGCAACATTCCTTATTTTATAAAGTCTTAATGAAAACAGAATTTTATATCACACAATGGTTGCTACCAAACTGCGAGATATTGATCGTGAGATCTAATTACTTGTCGAAGAAAACCATGTTGTCAGCTGATGAATTATTCCTATTTTCAGATCCAAACCAACGTTCGATGTGATGATACTAGAACGTCTGATGTATCCTTGTTATTACGGACTGGCTCACATGGTAGGTTCGCCTATTCTGATCGGTTTCACTTCCCTGGGTGCATTAACACCAGTCCTCGCTTCACACGGGAACCCCGACAATCCGGCGTATAGTCCGCAATGGAATGTTGCCTACACCGACCACATGAACTTCTGGCAGAGGCTGCACAGTCTGTACCTACAGATATATCTCAACTATGTGTATTACTATAAAGCCATGCCAAGCCAGGAGGAGATACAGAGGAAATATTTTGGTCCCAACGTGCCTTCCGTCTTCGAAACAGAAACAAACTTCAGCCTGTTACTGGTGAATAACCACTTCAGCATCAATTACCCGCGGCCAAACCTGCCAAGTATAGTTGAACTGACGGGGCTGCACCTAGAAACAGAAAGGACACCTCTTCCAAATGTAAGTATCAGCGATATTTTGGCTCTCATTGTACGTTAATGGATGAGGTATTCAAGAAAAAATATATGTCACTGTTCTTAAACTTTCAATTGACTAAATGTTTCAGTTATGTTGAGACATACACATAATCCCTTTGTAAGAAATAATAATCAATTGTCGAGATGATCTTATTTAAATTAAAGACAAAAGTAAACATTTTGGCTGCTTAAACTCAGCACGGATAAAATTAAATAAAAATACTGATATCCATAAGAGCTTTTAAGAATCACTGGCAATAAACTTTGAAGTATGAATAAGTTTAATTCCATCCATATTATAATACGCATATCCTATCTATCTTTTTTTCAATCTGATGTATTATTTAGTCGAAATGTAATAACTGACAATACTGTAGTAAACGTTAGAAGGTCTTCTAGAAAATTCAGGGCAGTTTGATCTTGACACATTTTTATTGGTACAAATAAATCTGACATTATTCGAATTATTTAAAATAGTCCTCTCGTTCGATTTTTATCAACGACATATGTAATTTTGCTAACTACTATTGAAGTACTCATTGTTAAATGTCTTGGTCAAAAGTTTTCTTGGCTGGAATTATCTTGTGACCAGCAAAATATTTCGGGCACATAGGATCTCCAGACATGGCTGGATGACGCCAAGGATGGTGTAGTGTACTTCAGTCTCGGAAGCAATGTGCGCAGCAGCTCGATGCCAGAAGATAAGCTGAAGTCTCTGCTGACAGCGTTTTCACGACTGCCACAGAAAGTCCTCTGGAAGTGGGAGACAGACGCTCTACCTGGACAGCCAGATAACGTCAAAGTGGGAAAGTGGCTGCCTCAACAGGACATTTTGGGTTCGTGCAACTCTCTTCTCTTATGGCGTCTACAATGTAATTACTCCAACCATTTTTGAACGATGACATCGTACTTTTGTTCCAGCCCATCCAAACGTCAGAGTTTTCATTTTCCAAGGCGGCCTGCAAAGTTTCAACGAGGCCGTCTATCACGCAGTTCCTCTGGTCGGAATTCCAATCTTCGCAGATCAAGCTCACAATGTTGCGAAAGTAGTGCAAGCCGGAGTAGGAGTGAAGGTGGAATACAACGACATCACACAGGACTCGATTTACAACTCTATAGCCTACGTGCTGTCCTCGACGATGAGAGGTAAATAACTCATGAATGACTAATGTCGTTAATTAACTGAAACATACATCTGATATGAAATCATTGCTTTTAAGCTTACTGTTTGATTCTTTTGCATCTACTGTTTGTGAGGTCCTAACTGATGAGTAATCACCATATTTTTCCCGTATTTCACTGAGGTTTAGTAAAAAAAAACCTCCATTCATAGGCTCTTAGTTGGAGTGGAAATGTCGTACGGTTTATTGGAATGTTGCGCCGTCCACTTTCGTTACTGTTTCGAGAGCAGCAAAGCAACTCATTTTTGAAATGTCTAAACAAAAGATTTACAACTCATATTAGGATTGCTTTTATTCTATATCTTCCCACAATGAGAGGCTAAAATATGAGCGTTCAATCTAGATTTCAATTTTAATTTTGTTTTTTCCTTAATACAATAAATCCAAGTAAAATTTTTCCGTCCTCCTCTATGAATGCATCTTTGATATTGGATCGCTGTTATCTATTGTCATTTCGGATTTAACTGACAAGGGGGTAGCATCTATATACCTTCTGCATAAAATGGGGAGAAAAATCATCCGCAGTACATTGTTATTCACAAAAGTAGAACGAAGATTTATTCTTAATTCGAGCTTACACAACGAAAACTTCAATTTCGAAACTTATAATTTAAATCCTTCATACAATCGTATGCATTATATTCCCAATGGGGTACTTGACACTAAAAAGGACACTATGAAATCCTATGACAGAGTAAGCTGTACCGTCTAAGTAAGTGTATCTTTTCTGTTAGTCATATTATCACATTACGACAAAACGTTAGAATAAAAGGTATTTTAGAAGCATTTATGTTATTAACGTGTTTTAGTTAGTACAAATCTGTTGTGATTTTAGTCAGCGGGTCTACATTTTGAGTAATTTCGAATATTTCATTTTGATGTTGTTAAAAAAGTTTTTAATACTATTGTTGCTGTGCAAAAGCTTGGGTAGTTGTTAAGCGTTAATGCAATTACTGCTTTAAAACAGTCCTTGCGTGAATTCTTCAAGTTTTTATTGGCACGGAGGGAAAAGGTTTAGTTTGTTTACATTCGTTTCACGTTACATTTCCGACAGTAACGTTGTGAACGTAAAAGTACAGTACAATGTTTTTCCTTTGTGTGTTAGTGGTTTCACACATTTATTTTGTTTGTATTTTCAACACAAGAAAGAAAACGTTTTATTCAGATCGAACTATTTTTCCGTATTCTTTAAATCTTGTTTACAAATACGTAAAATAAATGTCTTGTAGACTTCGCCCGCTGTATATGAAGTGTTGCAAACACTTAAGTAAAAGAACGCAGGTTCCAAACATTGTAAAGAGATTTCAAAAACACTGCAGATAGTTATGTGCAAAACGTTAGTAAACAGAAATAATTTATTATCAAATTTAGAACATGGGTTTGTTGAAATACAACATAGTTTCAAGCGTACTTGTGACATTACCCCATTATATGATACGGGGATTCTACGATAACTGTGGCGCCGCTAATGATGATAGATTCTTATGTAACTCGACAAGACAAATTGAAAGTGAGAAATAAGATTTTTTGGTTTCAGACTTACTTCTGGAGATATAGGCCCTACTGTCTCAAAAGTGAGGTAGTTAGACCGAAATTCTGCCTGGACCAGTTTCGCCAAAATCAAATTCGATGAAGGATTCTTCTGTAAGTCTACGAGACAAATCGAAAGTAAAGAATAAAATTTGTTGATATCTTGCTTAGTTGAGGAGAGATCGTTTCTCTAAATTAAGGTACCGTAGTTAGGTTGAATACAACCTGAACCGGAAAAAAATCGCCATAGCCACAAGGAACTGCACGCTGGTGTTTTATTATCTCACTAGCGGATGTGATTAGGTTGAAACACGGCCTGGACCAGAAGAAAAACGTCACAAAAGGACAACTAACTATTCCTATAATTGATTTTTGACATTCGATATCTAGAGAACTAAGCGTGACATTAAAAAATTCACACTTTCGGTTTGTTTTGTGAAGTTACAAAAGAATTCATCATCAAATTGCGGCGCCACGATTATTATATTGCTGCCTATGATACTTCATGTCATTTTCAATATCGTTTGACAACTGTACCAATAAAAAATTTCCATACATTTACAACGAACGGCGTTTTAAAGTCCGAAGTTGTGATTTATTTATCAATAAAATTTTAAGTTTTTCACTTAACAAAATATTGAGGTAGGTAGGCCTACATAGTGGGGTGTAAGGTTTTGGGAGAGACTATACTAGCCTTTTCCAACCAAATGTCAACCTCTTCTTCACGTGGTGCACCCTGTTTGCACGGACGAGGCTCTGGCGACTGAAAGATTCCCGGTATAAGGAGTCACCCACTGCTTGCCAACGGCCTCCGAAAGGAGGGCGGAAGAGCGGGGAGTGGTCCAGGGCACCCTGTTGCCCTTGGGGTTGGAAACGGCCCCAAAAGGCGGATGAATCAGAAATGATCAACGGCATGGGGATGCAGAAGGCAACGGGAAACCACTGCATTAAAGACCCAAAGGGTATCCCGAGGACATGTAATCCTCTCAAATTACATATATCATGATGGCTTCTTCCTGTGTAAAATATTCCGGAGGTAAAATAGTCCCACAATCGGATCTCCGGGTGGGGACTGCTCAGGGAGGAGTCATCAGAATGGATAGAAATATTCTACGAGTCGGAGCGTGGAACGTTAGAAGCCTGAATAGAGCTGGTAGATTAGAAAACCTAAAAAGGGAGATGGAACGACTTAAGTTAGATGTCGTTGGGATTAGCGAGATTAAATGGAAGGACGCACAGGATTGCTGGTCTAGGGAACACAGGATAATTAGCACAAAAGCTGTCAATGGAGTCACTGGTGTAGGATTTGTAATGAATAAGAGAGTAGGGAAACGGGTGAGTTATTATGAACAGTTTTGTGACAGGATTATTTTGATGAGGTTAGAAACCAAGCCTCTCCCAACCACGATAGTACAAGTGTACATGCCAACGTCACAGAAAGATGACGAAAGAATAGAGAAAATGTACACCGAAATTGATGAATTAATCGAATTTGTGAAGGGGGAGGAAAATCTAATAATCTTGGTTGATTGGAATACGATAGTGGGAGAAGGAAAAGAGGGCAATACTGTAGGAAGTTTTGGACTAGGAGAAAGAAATGAGCGAGGAAGCAGGTTGTTAGTAGTGGTGAACACACTGTTTAAGAACCATGCAAGACGGATATACACCTGTAAACGCCCTGGAGATACAAGCAGATACCAACTAGATTATATCATGGTCAAACAGCGATTCAGGAATCAAGTTCTAGACTGTAAGGCGTACCCAGGAGCAGACATAGACTCTGACCATAATGTGATAGTAATGAAGTGCAGGCTGAAATTCAAGCGAATAAGAAAGCAGCACAAGCAGAACAGACTTTAAGTGAATAAACTGAAACAATCTAGTACGAGAGAAAAATTGGCAGAAATGGTAAGAAGTAACTCTGAAAGGAGCTCAACCGATGACGAATGGAATGCTATAAAGATCGAAATAATAAAAGGTGGCAAAGAAACAATAGAATTTAGGAAACTAGCTGCCCGAAAACCTTAGATCACTGATATCAAGAAGTTATGAAACAGGAGAAATTCCAACTGATTTTAAAAAAAAATATCATCTTCACACTTCCGAAGAAAGCACAAGCCGACAAATGTGAGAATTATCGCACCATAAGTCTAACATCACATGCTTCAAAATTACTGATCAGAATTATATACAGAAGAATGGAAAGGATAGTAGAAGACATAGTAGGTGAAGATCAATTTTTGTTTCGGAAAAATCGTGGTAAAAGGGAAGCAATTCTGGCTTTAAGATTAATACTTGAAGGGCGGATCAAGAAAAACAAAAAAATACTTTTATGGCATTTGTTGATTTAGAAAAAGCTTTTGATAATGTTAGGTGGGACAAGATGTTCATAATTTTAAAGAAGTCTGGACTAAAGTATCGAGATAGAAAAAAACTATATAAACAATATAAGAATCAAATGGCTGTAATAAAAGTAGAGAATCATGAAAGACAAGCATCAGTTAAAAAGGGCGTGAGACAAGGTTGTAGTCTATCCCCGTTAATATTCAACCTGTATGTAGAGGAAGCAATAAAGAAAGTAAAAGAAAAATTTCCATGTGTCATAAGTTTTCAGGGAGAAAAAATCAGTATGCTACGATTTGCTGATGACATTGTCTTGTTAGCAGAAAGGGCTGAGGACATTGAGAAATTACTGAATGGCATGAACAAAATACTGAAGGAATATTTTGGACTGAATATAAATCAAAGCAAGACTAAAGTGATGAAATGTAGCAGAAATGATACCAATATTAGTAGATTAAATATAAAAATACGATCGGATGCAATTGGAGAAGTGAGTGAGTTCTGTTACTTGGGAAGCAAAATTACAACCGATGGCCGAAGCAAGAATGATGTTAAAAGCAGAATAGCACTAGAAAAAAGAGCCTTCATGAAAAAAAGAAACCGTTTAGTTTCAAATATTGATCTAGGAATTAGAAAATACTTTTAAAATTCTATGTGTGGAGCACAGCACTTTTCGGTAGCGAAACATGGACTTTGGAAATACAGGAAAGAAAGAAAATTGAAGCATTTGAAATGTGGTGTTACAGAAGAATGCTGAACATTAAGTGGACAGACAAAGTAAGAAATGAACGAGTTTTGGAAATGATGGGTGAGGAAAGAATTTTGTGGAAGAAGCTTACAGAAAGAAAAGACAGGCTGGTGGGTCATATTTTGAGACATGCTGGATTAGTTAATTTGCTGGTGGAGGGAACAGTCGAAGGTGAGAACTGTAGAGGAAGACAGAGATTAGAATATATGAAGCAGATAATTGAGGACGTGGTTTGTAGGGGATCTGTAGAGATGAAGAGGTTAGCACAAGATAGGAAGGGATGGAAGATTGCATCAAACCAGTCGAAAGACATGATAGCAACAAAAAAAAAGCACGTTGTTTATTAAAAAACATAAAATATTATGTCAAAACTTATTTCAAAGTAGTCTTCACAAAAATATATTAAAGACTTTGTAGGAAAATACGCTGGATCGTGCGTCGTACAAGCTTTAACCACTTTTTCGCCATATTTTCCCTGTGTGGAGTTAAAAAACAATTTTTTTGTTGTTTTAAATGTTTTGTTTACATACTGAGGGACTACTCATCACTTGTAAACTGTATAACTCATTTTATCCACGAAATAAGCAAACCGTCCGTCTCTTTACACCGGCACGAGCAGAGATGTGACGTAACAAGCGATGACAAGACAGCTGCGAGCGTTTTGGCGCCAATATTCAAATCAGCGTATAAAAATGCAAAATTTTGCATTTCCATTTTGTTTTTTGTTTTTTTCCCCAAGAAATAACATATTTCTGGATTACAGTAGACGCCCAGCTACAATACTGACTTTTCCAAAATTAGTCAGTATTAACCCGTTCAGTAGTATTGTTCAGGCATAATTTTGGTTAATTCTGAAAAAGAAAATTTCGTAGCTGTGGTGATTAGTACTAGTAATTAATGATAATATTTACATGATAGTGATGGAGAAAATCATATTAGCGTGAAATATATCACATACACTTCTTGAAATAACCATTACTTCTGTCTCCCACAATTTGATTTAAAATAAGGTTTTCAAACGTTTTTTAGTAGCGGAAACTCTGGTGAGATGGTTGAACTGCGAACATGTTTAGCGATCTGTTGGCTCAGTGGTTAAGCGTCTGACTGGAGGTCGAAAGGTCCCCGGTTCGAATCTCTGTCTCGGCGGGGATTTTCAAAGGCGTTTAACCCGGCCTTCACCTATGACACAGCTTGCTGTGTAAAGTGAAGTACACCAGAACGCTTCCGTGGTTCGGATTCCACGTTAAACTGTAAGCCCCCTGTACCCGGCAGGATTGTCGGGTTATGTTAAGGCTGCTACGATAGGGGCGGAATGCGCAGCCAATATAAACCTTATCTCCAGGTCATTATGACCGCACGGAATTATTATTATTATTATATTAGAATATTAAGGGAAATTAGAAACACCAATGGGATGCAAAAACTGAGCGTGGTGTGTGAGCGGTTAACGCTCTGGCCTCGCATTCGGAAGGACGATGGTTCGAATCCCCGTGCGGGCAGAGAGATTTGGTTCTTTCCAACGTTTTCCCAAATCACTCCAGGCGAATGCCGGGATGCATCCTTCAAAAGGCCATCGCCGATTTCCTTCCCGTTCCTAGTACCCAATCCCATCCCTCCTCTATTCCCTTCTCTAATCCCTCGACGTCGACAAGGTGAAAAGAAACAAGTAAAAAAAAGGAAAAAAGGTGCAAAAGTCAGTTCGAAGCCACTATTAAACCGCACAAGGCACTCTTGTACTGTCGAAACATTTAATATGATGTCTTCGACTATGGTAAATCAACGAGGAGATAAAATTTTCTCTCAGATATTTGGGTAAGGATTTTTTTTTGGGAATTAAGTGTAGAACTGAACATTGACAGAGGAATTCTATGAGAGGAACGAATAATGCAACAGTATTGATTAAGTAGGTTCAACAATTCAAAACATCGCTCCAACCATCAACATAATATTGCTACCGGGATTTCCTGAAATAAATGGAATAATCAGCAAAAATATTTTTGCTGGAAAACACAGTAAACAATTAGCAAACAATATGCACTGGACTGACTGAATTCTATTTTATAATTGAAAAAAAAAACCAATGGGAAACATGTACGTTACTATAAGCTGCACATTGAAATGTTTAGTCTATACCAATTGGAACAAAGAAAACACAAACAGATAAATTTATATACAGCACATTGCAAACACCACGGGGTGTTTACAAGGCAATATTATTATCAACATAATAGAAATGATGTAGTAGAAATAGATAATTTTGGCGCTTAAGAAGCAATACCTAATTAGCCTTCGCGAAAGTATCTTTCTGACAGGAATACAGGACGGAAGAACAAACTTCCAAAGTTCCACGTAGGTACATAACATAGCTCTTTATGGAAGGCAAAAGTTGAACTTAAGGAAAGCCATGTGAAAGAAATTTAATGTTTTAAAATTAGTCTGGTCAAAAGACTGCTGATTACCAAATGATCGAGAGACTGGTGAGGAAAGCAGTTTACTTAAAACAAAGAGAGAAGATAGAGCGACGGATTAAATTTCGAGACATACAGTACAATTTTTTTACATAAGAGGTACAGAGTAAGAGAAAAATATTACAGAAAATTCGACCCCGACTGCCATCCACGACTTCATAGTGTCTAGCGGGCCAGCCTCGCGTAGCAAGAACCATCTCTTCGAATTCATACATTTTTCTTTTATTACGGTTTTACGTTTCGTTGATGTCGATGTCATTTGCCTCGAGTGATTTTGGGAAACCATGGAAAATCTAAATTGGATTCTTGGATGAACCCGTGTCTTTCCGAATGCGAGGCCAGAGTATTACCGCTCATCCACCACGTTCGGTGAGTCCATCGACGGGAGCTAGTGATTTCAAGTGATGCTGTGTTCATTTTTTGTTTTTATTAATATGGTATAGAGTGTAATGAAAACAGAGTTGGCACAAAAATTCAGGGAAGGAAAAAGTAGCAGGCGCAGGTTGTTGCTATGGAATGTTATAGAAATTATAATTCAAAAATACTAATGTTCAGTACTTTGACGTTTCATAAATGCTTACCGCAAGAAACAAAGACTTTAAAACAAATTGCAAGGGGTAAGCTTAACATTAAATACTTAAATACAAGAGGTTAAGACGAAATTATTTCCTGCATTTCAAATTAAAAACTAGTAAAGTATTATATCTTAAAACGTATCTCTTTAAAAAGCGACATCCCAAATAAAACTTTCACCGGAAACCTACCAAGGAATTGTTGAATCCATGCCACGTCGAATCGCAGCTATATTGGGTTACAAAGGTGGACC
This sequence comes from Vandiemenella viatica, assembly GCA_031002005.1. Lineage (NCBI taxonomy): Eukaryota > Metazoa > Arthropoda > Insecta > Orthoptera > Morabidae > Vandiemenella > Vandiemenella viatica. Next base: position 96,519,845 of record JARYHS010008074.1, on the reverse strand, counting down.
AGCACGCCATTAAGAGGTCGTCAGTATAGAACCGTTACTGGATAATGCTCACAACCTTGATTTTGTTATGTGCATATTTATGTTCTAGTTTAGATCGCGATACAGTTGGAACTACTTACATGTGTCTAGTATAAAGATTTTTTTTTTCATGACTTAACACCTCGTTGACGTCGAGTCATTAATAGCGGGAATTGATTGGGGATACATATGAAGGATGTCCTTTTGAAGGAACCATCCCGGCATGAGCCTGGAGTTATTTCGCGAAACTATGGATGGCCGGATGAGAATTCTAACCCGCATCCTCCTGAATGCGAGGCCAAAGCGTTTGATCATAACTAAAAAAAGCGCGCTATTCAAAACCGAAAATTATACCACTCACGCATCTTCTTTCACAGCTACATCTTCTGCAAACGTCGTCGAAAATAGTCCCTTTGAATAAGATTGAGTGACATCACACGTCGAAACTTAGCAATCTTGGTGTTTTTGTCCCATTACTTATCCCCGCCATGTAGCGAATTTGTTTTCCTTGCCATCTGAGGCTGCGCTACATAATCTTTACTATTGCTTCGAAACTTGTATGAGCGCTCGAAAGATCACTCACTCTCTATATCATAAGTTGTCTCATTAATGTCTGAATATGTACCTGAGATAAATCACTTGTCTCATATTTCTAGGTTTTTGTATTATCATTTTAAACTAAACAATTCTATTCAGTAATACATTTACCCAACTGGTAAGACACTGTTAAATGAGTTTGCTGCTTCCCTCAGGTACTCGTCCAACATGCGGCGGCTGTCTGCGGTGTTCCGCGAGCACCAGGCGGAGTCTCTGCCCAGGGCCGTCTGGTGGGTGGAGTACGTGATCCGACACAGTGGAGCCCGCCACCTGCGCAGCGCAGCGCTCGACCTCGCCTGGTGGCAGCTCCTGCTTCTCGACGTGCTGCTCGCTGTCGCCGTAGCGGTCGCCGCGCTCCTCTTCACGCTGTACGCTGTCACCAGGCTGCTGCTTCGTCGTCTGGGGTTCCTCCGCAAGACCAAGGACAAGCAACAATAAGTGCCGGTGGAAGGCCACGAATAATATTTCTTAGTCAATATTTTCAGAAGAGAGTCAGTATAAAAATGTGCAAAAACTTATAACACTGCAGGCATTCAAATTTCTCTTACAATTTGATATTTTCTTTCTTGAATACATCCTTTTGACGATAAAATCTCTGTTACATGAACCAATCAGTATTTCTGGTGTTTTGTATATTACATGAGACTAAATACGTTCGGTTTGATCCTATGTGAGAATAGTCTGCGGAATATGAATGACATATTATATAAAATTATAACAAATCAATAATAAAGCCAGTTATTGATTACCATTTTGTTACTTAACACCCCATTAGTATATTCAATTTCCAACGTTATCTGCAGATACATAACATCCCACGTTAGTTACTATTGATGAGCGTTATTTTCAGTTACTATAATTATTTGCTAAATTTGTGAACAATTTCAATAAAAAGAAAATCACACTCCATTTAAGTGTTTATTATAACTTTGTGCCCTTCCATACCCTGAAAACATTTAGTATCATCTTTAGTTACAAAATTTCAAGAATACAAACCTTTCATACAGTAAAATTGATTCTTAAGCAAAAACATTTCCTGTATAGATTTAAAGCTGTTAGGTTCTCATAGATAATTTAATTTTATTACCTGTGCTAGAACACTGACTAAAGAGGCTTCAAAGAATATTATCCCTGTTAAATTTTTGAATGTTACATTTATTCGTAATATTATAACTATGTATTCAGTACTGATATTGTAATGTTCAGTATTTACTATTACAAGAGATAGTAGAGCGTTAGTGTATTGCGGTGAGATTGTAAGTATACCAAGCTTTATAAGTTGACTACTGCAAGATGCATGTAAACATTTTTCTCACAAGGATCTGAGATAAGTCAGCAGGGAATGGAAATAACTAAAATATTCAACCTTCTTGTTTCTGCATCAACTGCTCTAGCTATTATCCTCAGTGAAAATGTTGCAGAATTAAAATTTACGAAATCGGTGAGTATGTTGCATTTAGTTCAACTTGTTTCACTATATAATCTACGATTTTTTTAAAGAGCTTTTTTAGCATCAAACATCACATTACAGCTGTACTTTTCTATCTTTATTTAATTTTGTAACAAATTGAAGTAACCGTATATTTTCTATGTTAATCACTAAATTATTTGCAATTAATTATATGATTATTTAGTTTTTAGTATTATTTTTCATGTTTTCAACATGTTGTGGTTTTGGATCTGTTAATATCATGTGCAAAAAGCGTCATATTTTAATTAATTGTATTTTGGTCGTAATTACCTGGTTCACAGGGTCTTTATGATTGCGGAATCTGCCCCTATAGAAGCCGGCTTATTCTTACCTGGTAATCCTAACAGGTATTGAGGACGTACAGTTTAACGTGGAATCCGAACCACGCAAACGTTTAATTGATTTTCGTTTGCTTATTTCTCGTTCTTGAAACAAATATAAATTGATTTTGAGAGCTTGACTGCTAGGTATATCTTATTCGAAATTGGTTGTCATCAAAACGTATTTCAGAAAACACTTTAGTTATTTTTGAGTGATTTTAATAAATAAATAGAATGTATGTCTGCCTATACAAGAAATATTAATGCACGTGCAGAAGCGATGCCAAACGGGAGGCGCTTGTATTTGTAGAGTCCAAACGGTGTGTTGATGACGACGTTGTTTTGTGATTCCTCATCTAGTGGAAGCTACAAGTATGCATCTGCGAGGTCAATCTTCGAGAAATATTCGCCGCCCGCAAGTTTAGTGAGAAGATCTTCTTGTCGTGGGATTGGATACGTCTCGACTTGAGACTGGGCGTTGATCGTAGCCTTAAAATCTCCACATAACCGGAGGGTGCCATTGGGTTTCCGGATGATGACCAGTGGTGTAGCCCACGCGCTGGATTTGACAGGTTCGATTACTCCAATCTTCTGAAGCCGGTCAAGTTCCTGTTTTACTGCTGCACGTAAGGTGACCGGAATAGGTCTGGCACGACAAAAGCGAGGTACTGCACCTGGCCGGAGGGTGATGTGAGCCTCGAAATCTGAGGCGCACCCTAAGTCTGGCGTAAAGATGGGTGCGAACTGAGTACAGAGGTCATCCAGGTCCTGGAATGGGACCGAGTCCGATATGACCTGGACTTAGAATCTGTTGAATGCGTCTAACCCAAAAATATTAGTAGCCGAGGGCTGATCCACCACAAAAAAGGTGATTGGTCTGGTGACTTGTTTGTAGGCGGCCGTGATGGAGACCTGACCCCGCAGGGGAATGTCTCTATTCCCATACGATACCAAACGCCGTGAAGGTGGAGACAACGGTGGTGAAGGTGGAGACAACGGTGTGAGGTGGAGACAACGGTGGTGAGCCTAGTTGAGCGTAGGTGGCTTGGTTTATCAGCGAGACGGTTTCCCCCGTGTCCACTTGAAAACGGATGTCCTGGTTGGCGACTCTCAGAGTTAAGAATAGTTTCTGTGAAAGTGGATCGCCAGTATGAGCTGCGGTCTGCAGTGTGTTGACCATTTCTTGCTGCATGCGGGCTGTCGGGCTGGGGCGAGGTGCCCAGTTTCGGCAGACTGACCGAAAGTGTCCCTCTTTACCGCAGCGTGTGCAACGTGCCCAACGGTAGGGGCAATCTGCCCGTGAGTACGAAGTGAAGCACTGTGGGCAAGACGGCAGGGGCCTCTGGAATCGTCGGCGGGGTGGGGTTCGGACGTCATAGATACGTCGGACAGCGATGGCGTCCTGCTTTGTTGGCGTCTGGAGTGCGCCATGGGTTTGCCTTGTGCGCGGGAGTTGCGTTGTGATGTTTTGACCGCCGCTACTTGTGGGCGAGCCATGAGGCGCTCGTTCGCTGCTTGCGCAATTTCATGCGAGTGCGCGATGCGTAGAATGTCCTCGAGTGATGGGTTGTCCAGCTTCAGTGCCGCTGTGCGCACCTATGGGTCTGGGGCCAGCTGCACTATGACGTCGCGGATCAGGGAGTCTGCATATGAAGCCCTGCACTTTGCGTTTGAGCAAGTGAAGTCGCATTTGCGGCTACGACCTTGGAGATCAGTCACCCATGACCGGTATGATTGTCCCGGTTGTTTGTGATACTGATGGAACTCAAGGCGGGAGGCCACCACGTGGTATCTTTGAGAGTAGTAGCTCGTTAGCAGAGTGCACATTTCGTCGAATGTGAGGGCGACCGGATCTGATAATGGGACCAGCTTCCGCAGGAGGAAGAACGTGTCGGGTGATGCCCACGACAGAAACGGCGAGCGCTGTAAGGCATCGTCTGTCACCTGGAATGCCGATAAATGCTGTTTGAGCCGATGCAAATATGTGTCCCAGTCTTCCTTGGCGTCATTAAATGGTGGAAACGCTGGAGGCCGGATGTGTGAATTTTCCGAGGCCTGGACTGACTTGGCCTCCTGTGCTAACAGTTTCTCGAGTATTATTTGGAGCGTTTGCTGTAGCAGCGCTGCTGCTGTTGTTGTTGCTCCAGAATACGAGTCACGGTGTCCATGATGCCAGCTGATAACCTTTTTCCTCGTCGCCAATTGCAATGTCCGTACGGCGGCCGACGTCGAACGGCGGACGGGCGGTCCGCAGGAGATGGTCACGAATAACCCGAACAAGTCCAAGGAGCAGGCCGAACGTAATCCAAAGACGCGCACTGGTTGTATCCGATGTGAGGTTCACAGAGTCCGAAGAGAGAGTACCGAACGTCGCCGAGAACAAGCACAGTCACGAGTCCGAGAAGCGATTCACTGAGTCCAAGAGAGAGTACCGTAGACGTAGCCGAGACGAACACTGTCGAGAGTCCAAGAGACGAATCACAGTTTGACGGGGACACAACCGAAGCGCAGCGAACACCGAACTGCCTGAGTAGAGCTGCGCTGGCTTATTTATATCTGTGCCGGGTCGGGTCCGATTGGCCGTGGCGGAAACTGTGAAGTGGTGGCGCTGGTTGGCCTGATGCCAGCGCCGTATATACTAGGTCGATTTCCATGCCACCTACCGGGCATGCCGCAATGTCGGGACGCGATACCAGAAGAATATTTTAGATCGATTTGATAACAAAGACAGAAGACATAACTGTGAGAACCTCACACATCACAGGAATAAAGTATATGTATTAGCCCTCTATCTATCAATCTCCAAGCAACGATAAACTACATGCTGATGAAAAAAAAAATTGTTTCCGACAGCCATTACTTGTATGCTCCCTGCCACCAAAATATAATTTTAAAACATATTAAATACGATAATCGGTTTTGGGCAACGAAACACATAACATGTAAAAATTTTTAAATGTGAAGCTTATTACATTTATGAGTTAGAAACTTGTGACGGACAGGTGGATAGAGAGTGGACCTGCTAAAATATTTCTCCATTTTCCTTTTGGGTTCTTGATAAACAATCTGTCAAATTAGAATGTAAAATCTGGTGAGACGGAATCTCAACGCTGTGCGATACAGGTTGCTTAATTGATGAACAGACACATTCCCAATTGTGATAACTGAGTTTGTTCTTTCCCCGCAGGTACCGTCCAACATGCGGTGGCTGTCTGCGGTGTTCCGCGAGCACCAGGCGGAGTCTCTGCCCAGGGCCGTCTGGTGGGTGGAGTACGTGATCCGATACAGTGGAGCCCGCCACCTGCGCAGCCCAGCGCTCGACCTCGCCTGGTGGCAGCTCCTGCTTCTCGACGTGCTGCTCACTGTCGTCGTAGCGGTCGCCGCCATCCTCTTCGCCCTGTACACTGTCACCAGGCTGCTGCTTCGTCGCCTCGGGTTCCTCCGCAAGACGAAGGACAAGCAGCAATGAACGGTGACACGAGGAAGAAACTAATAAGCAAATTTATATTCCTCTGCTTCCAGTCAAGCTTCGGGGTGAGGGAATCTCTATTAAAACCTGGAGTATTTTAATCATTGGAATCTCCCTTTTACGTTTAAAATTTCCCATGAGAAGTACAGGGTCCGGCAATAAAATCTCCCTCATTTTAATATGTTGTCACATAAAAACTAAATATGATGGAGAATAATTACTTTTATTTATGAAAAATACATACTTTGCCATTTTTAATTATTTGGTTTTAAAAATAATATCTGCCAAATGACGTCCTCCATTGTTGATATATTGACAAAGTCTATTCCGAAAGTTCTCCATACATTTTCGTGTCATTTCTCTTGGAATGGCTGCCAATTCTTGGGTAATGACCTCTTTAAGTGCTTGCAGTGTGGTGGGATGATGTTTGTACACTAGAGGCTTTAAGAGTCCCGAAAGATTGGTGAATGTTGCATAGACACACTCACACGCGCCAAATTTTCCGGCGTTGTTGCAGTCCAAGGACGGCCTATAGGTTTTTTGTTTTTTGGTGCTGAACCTGTCTTTCTAAAGTTTGACACCCACCCACAGTTGAATAGTTTTTCTATCCGGGACACGATCATGTAGGACAAGTTCAAATCGTCTCCGAAATCTCAGAACAACTGTTAAGAATAAATTCGTCCACAACAAACGCACGATGCTCACTGGTGCACACTGAAAATGGCATGTACACCTCTTTAAAACAAAACACACTCCACATCAGTATCCTCACTACAACCCGCACACCGGATATGTGAAATGCGGGAGGTTTTATTGCCGGACCCTGTATATATACATACAAAAAAATGTTACTACACCTATCAAATATCGTTTTCATTTCAATACAGATATCACAGGATAGACAGTCGGAAAAAAATCTGTCGAGTGTGGGTGCATACTGTAGTATTGATTAGGTAGTAAATTACACAGTGTTGTAACTATTTGGATGAGAGGTACATTTTCCATGACGCTTCTCTTTTTCTATCAGTACATAAGATCGTAATTAATCACACTTAAAACGATTTAAGTAATGAGAAATTCTTCCGTGAGTATTTCAAATACGTACCTAATGTCCCGATTAGCTCATTAGAAAGCAAGCGGTAAAAGTTAAACTGTTCTAAAATTTACACATGAACTTAAATTCGGTTTTAAACCTTTGACTGTCGATTCTGATGCTTAAATATTGAACAGATTCTTAATACTTATTATGCGGCGTCCATTAATTAAGTGAGGTGAAATAGGGGGGGAACGATCAACGGAAATCTCACAAGAGGACGGTAGACCAAAAAAAAAAAAAAGTCTACAGATGACGCGAAAGTCGACTTTAGGGCGGGGCCGGATTAAGACATCGCGGGGCCCGTAGCAAATGTGAAAAAGAGTTCCTTGATTTTTGCCGTCCGGGGGAAAATTGTAGAGCTAAAAAAAAGAAAAGGTCGCCCATCTAGGCTAGGCGCGGGGCCCCCCAGAAGGCGAGAGGCCCGTAGCATTTGCTACCTCCTGCTACGTGGTTAATCCAGTACTGCTTTAGGGGCGGTATATGGTCCAAAAACCGCCCTTGGAAGCGGTCGATTACCCCCCCTCGTGAGGGGGGTCTCAGTCTAAAACCAAATCTCACCCGAGGGGGAAGGAAGTCCGGAATTCCGGAAAAACAACTCACATAATTAATAGATGCCCCTTTAACCGCAACAATAATAATGTTATTGTAGACTGGACGCTACACTATGTCACCGACCTGCATGTACAAAATAAAAGAAACTATACCTGACAGCTTTTATTTTTGTTTACTTCACTACTCATCTTAACAACTAGTGTAAGTCCGTGGCTGTTTTTTGCGTATTGTCTCTGGTCTAGAAGAGTTCCAGTTATTAGGGTCAAAGTTGACCTGATCTGACCAAACACGAACTTGAACTGTGTTTCACCCTTAGGGTGAATGAAATCTCCGAGTATGAAGAGCTCAGAAATATTATTAGACATATTATACGTTGACAGGGACAATAGCACTATCATTTAATTGTTTCAAAGGCCGTAGACTCAAACTTGCTGAAATACATGCTTGTATTTGACTCTAAAATGTTATTCTGCAAAATTTGAAGAATTCCTGTTTGCTTCGAAAGCATCAAGTTGTTGTTGTTGTTTTGTTTATTTTTTTGTTGAGGCTGGGAAAACATTCAATTTAATCTTTGGTTATAGTTTCTGTAATGGCCGGAGAAATTATACAGATTTTGGATTATTAAATAGCTGAACAATTCCAAAGAAATCAATTGTCAGAATACTCAATTTGGTAATATATTTAGCCTGGTATTCACTTTAAATAATATAACAACTCAGTTACAGCAAACGTGAACAAATACCACTAACGAAAGTGGTCATAAAATATGTAAAAAGCAAATAAACCGTAATCTATAAACCTTGATCAAACAGCAACATTAGTGAAAGTTTTGATTAAATTGAAATTTAGCCTAGGCCGTAATGACATTTGGCATTCCTGGTTGTAGTAAAAACCATGAAAAATTTAAGTTTCTTAAAAGTTACTTTCATTAGTAACATGTTAATGAAGAGTACTCGTAGTTCCACGTTTTTTTTTTTTTCAGCAGAAATGTTTTTCCAATTTTTTTAAGAATAAAATGCAACAAAAAGCAAACTTTATGACTGTATTAAGGCAATTAATTTCATTAACAGTTGTGTATGTATTAAACAGTGCACATAATGTCTAATTTCTAATATCTGTTATTTGGCGGCAAGAATATCGTTGTTGGATTGCAATTAATATATAAAAGCACTTTGTTGAGATTTAAATTGATTAAATCAAGTAAGTGGTGTATTTTTTTTTAAGCAAGAAAATATTTTATTTAGGCGTTGTAAATACCAAATGCTGTAGCTGAAGGCAAAAAGCAAGTGAAGTAATGAGTTCCACATCGCGTATACAAAGTCATATCCTTGATGATTATTTAAATCTATATAAAAAGGTAAACTTAAAACTCATTTAATAGCTAACACGTGTATAAACTTTAGTCATAAAATTTAGCTTAGGCCGGAATGACAATTGGGATTCTCTGTTTAATTTAACTTTCTTAAAGTCGACATGTTTATGAAAAGTAGTTTCTTGTTTTTTCAACAATAAAGTATTTCCATATTTTTTTTAGGAATGAAATGCTACAAAAAACAAATTTAATTAATGTGTTCTGGCAATTAATTTCATAGAAGTTACTTAGCTATCAAACTATGCACCTAAACTCTAATTACTAACAAATGTTGCCAGTGACGGCTGGCACGTGATGTCACCGTTATCCAGCCAATAGCTATCGAGGTGAATGCACATTCAGACAATGCATTTTGTTAAAGAGGATTCCATCATTCACTGTGGTGTTTCACGTTTAATGCCCCGGCTATATGCTCTGCCTTGCATGTGCAGGTAAAACTGTGCAGTCAAATCTTTAAGTCAACGATTGCACAAGCCACTCTAACGAGTTTGCATGCGCTACCGTCCACACGCTCCGTCTTGCATGTACAAACTGGTTTGTGCAGGTAAGAGCGCACGCAAGACGGAGCGTGTAGCCGTGGCATAAAGGATCCTCAGAAAAAGATCATCCATCTAATCTTTAAACGAATGGCACTCTTTTTTATACCAACTGGAAATTAACAGACAGTGTAGGAACAATGCTGTCCTCTCCTCACCTTGCAGATGCTTGCATTTTTCCTTGTTATTGAAATAAGCCTTGCTTTTAAACATTTGGGCTTGTAGCTTATGCTCACTTACATTCTTGTACAATACGCATACGGTATCTGAACTTATAATATTCTACCTTCGTACAACCTGAACCATCTTCACAGACTACTAGCACACACAAGGAAATACAGTGTGTTATGGTTATCCATGGGTATATACTTTCCATTGCTCTAAATGAATTACCCTGTTTTAGAGCACTTCAACTACAAGACCTCTTTAAGACGAACCAATTAAATTAAAATTACCGAAAGATGGCCAGAAAAAAATGGGCAAGTTAATCGTGACTAAATTATGTTGCCTGAAGAAAAGAAAAACATAATAGTTGGTTGGGTGTCTAAGGGCACCCTATGTCAAAAGTGTTTCAAAAAGTAGACCAAACTTAAATTGATCACATCATGATTATACTTTACTAAGAAAGGAACATGTCTCAAGCGAAACAAGAAATGCTTCAAGAGCAAAAATGAGAGCAAATGTGATACCCCAAGCATCACACTCAAATCACATCTCTCACTCTAGGAGATATTTACGATTATAAGAGCTGCGACATTTTCTTAGGAGTATGAAAGAGATTTCAATATGCAATACTGTCAGGTGCAGCACTTATTATGAAGGATTTTCATCTATTGAGTCCTCCTGATACCTTGAACCTGTGCTTTACACAAGGAGAGAAAACCAGTCCTTGGCATTGTTGCACAATCAGACCCAACCTTGAACCAAGCTTAACTCGGCAACTTCTTCTGTTCGGTCACACAGCAGACTATGTAATCATTCTTATGACACATAAGGAAATACAGAGTGTTATGGCTATACATGCAAGGAAATCTGTCGGGTATATACTTTCCATTGCTCTAAATGATTTACAAATTTATTACTTACAATACAATACATTCATTTTCCATAGATTCTGATATAAGAGACTGGCTCTGTGGGATGTGGAAAGTTGTCAATTTACAGATAAACAATTGCATAACAAATAAATACACCAGAAGATGTACAGTCACAGACAGGCCCTCCGTAAGCGGGAATGCTAGGTGTGAACCACATGCGGGCGGCACGTCCAGGGGCATGCCAAATCAATTGACCGAATGTTGAATGTTCGAAGGGGCGGCGATCTACCAGTTTTTTTCCTGGTTTGCAAAATTCTTAGATCCACCACTGGCTGTAGTTGAACAAGGAGCGGCATAATCAGTATTGCACAAGGGCGTTCAAACAGCTAACGGTGGGCCTGGTCACATCATGTATGGTACCTTAATTGTGTCAACTACATTTACACAAACTACTGGCAATTATTTTGTAGATACCTTAGAAATAAATTCTTCGATGTAGTAGGTGTTGTCAATTAGAAATTCTTTTAACTAGACGACCCGTGCGAAAATTTCGTGAAAAAAATGATGTGAAAAGTGTGGTTGAATATGATGTCACCAAAGCTGAGTCATTACTCTTCATACTCCTACTTCATTTATCGATTTTGGTTAAAAAACCAGGGAGATAAAAGGATCGAAAGACATTAAACGTATTTTAAAAATATTGAGATTTTTACTGTTTAAGGGTCGAATTACGAAAAATTCGTTTCTTAGAATATAATGTTACCACGGCGGAAACCTTAGTCTTTAATATGATATCTCATTTATCTATATCGGTTAGATATTAAGGGAGATAAATCGCTCGTGACACAAAACCGCATTGCAAAAATATTGATACTTTTGCCCTTTAAGGGTCGAATTTCAAAAAATTTCTGTCTTAATATATGACGTCACTAAACCGGAGATCTTAATCTTTAAAATGATACTTCATTAAACAATTACAGGTAGGTATCAAGAGAGATAAGTGACTCGTAACACAGAAAACAGCATTTTAGAAATATTGACATTTTTGCCCTTTAAGGGTCGAATTCCGAAAACTTCATTCCTTAAAATATGATGTGACCGAAGTGGCGACCATAAGCTTTAAAATGACACCTCATTCATTGATTTCGGTTAAGTATGAAGGAAGATACAGGCTTGTGACAAAAAAATACCTTATAGAAATAATATATATGATTTTTTCCTGAATTTAATCTTATCATCTGTTAGACATTTAATATGCGCTCAGAACTTATTGAAGATATGTACCTACCTATTTTTGAACAAATAACGACGACTTGTAATCCTTGTGAAGATCATTTGAGGTGCTTAGTATCAAAACCAGCTCGATTCAACTTTTTTTTTAAATTAAATTTTTTCAGTTTAAGTATTAGCCTACTCTTTATCACCCTTGAGCAATACTGATGAAAACCGGCTCCATCCCGTGGAAAAACGATTTTAAAAGTGCATTCTCATATCAAACCCTACCCAATTCAAGCTTACTGGAGTTGCCTGTGGCTGAAGGGGTGCAGCTGGAAGTCACATTACTTTTCCAGGAGTTGTCACCAGATAGATCAGTTATAGCTTAACCACCTGTTGTTATTTTCACAGTGATTTTTTTTTCAGTTAGTGTATTTCTTTTAATATAACATTTATTTTTTCTATTCTGGAGAAATATCCTGAAGAAAGCAAAAGGCTGAGGAAACTGTCTGTGAAGCCACCATCTTGGAAGAGAGAAATTGCAATGGTACACACATTATTTCCTCATTAAAGTAAAATTCATTTAGTAGGAAATTAATCATTTACATATTTGTAATTACATCTAACTATGCCCTTTATCACAAATATTATAAATATGTTCGAGATGTTCACTAGTTGTTTAATGGTATCAGGAATGTTTTGTTGACATTTCAGATATGCCCGCCCTGGATCACCACTTTGAAATGTCAACTGCAATCACAGAACCAAGAAAAATGTGTTCAATTGTGAACTTGACACCTATTGACATTGCAAAGTTTCACATGTTTTATGGCAATGAGTCTAAGCTCGCACAGGATAACTTCCTGTTAAAATACACCGAAGATGAGCCTAGATAGAAGACACGGTTTGTCAACAGCACATGTGAGAAAAACCAGCACTCGTTCAAATATTTTATGTTTATAAGTGGCAGGAATGTTATAAGTGGAACGCCTGCCAAGGAAGGAAGAGATCGAGTCAGAAAAAAATATCTGTATACGGATAAACAGAAAGCAGTGATTAAGTTCAGAAAAAAAAAAATTCAAATGCATCGAAAGCCACTACTGCCGGGGAAAATCTAAACGGTTTATTTGCAATCGGATTTGAATATAAATAAAATGTGGACGGTGAATTGTAAGGAACATAAAAATGACCACCTAAATGTTAAGAGCTCATTCTTTTGTAAATTTTTTCGGACCAAGTTGAACATCGTTTCAGGCGGGTATTCAAATTGCCTCTCACTAACCGAATGCATGTGCTAAGTAATAAATTAATCACAGAAAAAAGTTTATGAAATGAAAGCCAAGCTTTCGGGGGAGGGGGAGGGGAACAATTTTTCATTTGACTGCCAAAACAATCAGACACTTCCACGCATTTAAGATCAGTCCACATACTATTCCAGGCAGCTGTACAAATACAGTTTCATGATTGTAGTAGGCAGTTCTAAGGTCAGTCAAACACCTAATAATGTTTTCATTTATCACTGGTGTGAGAACAGGGAGGGGAGGGAGGGGGGGGGTACTAAATGAGATGTCATTTGCAATTTATGATTTCCTTGTCAACTTTGTAAATATGTCTAACAAAACTGAGAAGGTTAGAATTTTTTGTAATGGCTGCAGAGGCCAAAATAAAAATTCAACATTAATAGGTATGCTTGATCCTCAAAATAGCACCAAGGTGAATTAAAGAGGTAGGATTAATTTACCCAATGGATGACCAGTCTTTTCTCCTTATAGATAGGGTATTTGGCCAAATTGAAAAAGTTATCAGAAAGAAAAACACGATAATAAATCCAAATGAATAGACAGATCTTTTTAGAAGCAAGACACTCCTATTAATCTCACTCGGAAAGTTTATAACTTCAAAACTGCTGTCACTTTGGTTTTGCACTCTCCTGGTTAGTGGAATTTTAAATTTCCACCAGCTAAATAGTTTTTCCTGAGACACAGCACCAGCTAAATATTAGATGTTGAGCATTTACTGAAAAAAACATTATGGGGATGATTGGGGGGGGAAATAGAATGTCTGACATACGAGGAAGTTATTGAACAACATCAAGACGGTAGAGTCGAGGAGATGCTACAGGTTTGAGAAAAAGCCACCTCGCATGAAAACACTTTGGTCTAATTTCATTTTATATATCTTTTATTATGCTGTTACTATAACATAATTATTATTTGCACCTTAAAATTGTAAACTCATTTTATTCCCAAAGAACCATCACTACCAGATACTATGTTTTTATAGTTTGTAACTTTGAATTTCGTTGGCTAAATTTGGTTTTTTAAAGTTCAAAATATTTTTATTTCACAAATTTCTCAGTTTTTATGTACATACATGGTGTAAAAGCCAAATTAGGACCATCAGCTGACATCAACCGCATTTCCGCGACGGGTTGCTACTTATAGATTAATTATTTTCTGGTTTATGCCACACAAGAAGTTTAATGGAAAGATTGTTTAGGAATTGTTGTTCCAGACAGCCCAGGAAAAGGTTTGCATAGGATGGTGCCGCATATCTTGTGGTAAATTTGAGAGTTGAAGGAAAAGTAGTTGTTAGAAAGGATGAGGTTTGCCAAGGAAATGAGGAGGGATGTCTAGGGGAGGCTGCCGGGAGGTCGCATTTCCAGGAAGTGTTCCATGGCACTGAAGCCCTAACCACGAGTGATGTTGGTGTAAAGGGAAGAGATATCTATGGAGAGAAATGGGTACTGTGGAAAGTCGTTCGAGGAAGTGTGGGGTGTCTTTTTGTAATATTGTGCATATCTTGTGTGTTTTTTTGTGTTCGTTGTTCCCAGCCGCCTTCATCTGTGGTAAGTGTTGGGTCATATTCCCCTGTCCTTTATTTTTATGGCCTTAAAGCATTTTCCTGCTCATTGTCACTAATTATATGTAGAAAATCATGTTTTTCGACCACAAGCATAACATCTTTTAACACAGCAAGCTGTTGATACATTATGAACTCATTACACCACCCAGTTGGATACTTGTGAAGATTAAATTGCAGCATTATGCTGGGAAAGTTTCCTCTCACATGTAAAACAAATAGTACCATAATTTTATCAGCACAACAAGCCTTAAAAGCTATGAAAGTGGGAAAAAGGTGTGCATAAAGATTCAGACAGAGAGAAAAAATGAAGCTTAACAAAGATCATGGAGAACCAATCAACGAATGGGCATAAAAAATCTAAAAAAAAAGGCAAATTTTTGACTGGTGCCATGAACCAAGAGAGATATTTTGTCTGCATTCTATATCTACCATACATTTACGCTTGCTATATAAAATTTTCCAGTTATATTCTGTAGGTAAGTTGAGGATGAGATGAAATGGAATGGCAGTGATTTAAAAGAAGGGGGAATCAGGTGAAAGTAATAACATAATAAGTAGAACATGGTAAAAACAATAAATTCCTCTTTTTTTTAGAAAATATTTCATTGTATTGAAACATGTACAGAATACCAGAATTAGTAACCAATTGAAAACTGACTGCAAAAGTCATTCTAAACATTTTAACCCTGCAGTAGTCGCCTCTGAAAAGTCCCATTAGAAATGGTTTGAGTGGACTACATATGTAATTCACGCGACCAGTGCAGGGTTAAGTCTAAATGTTGAAATTAATGTGCCAGTGTTGAATGATAAAAACAGCAGATTCAAGTAGAAACATGATAAAACTAAAAAATCATGTACCAAAATATATGAATATGAAAATTTATTCTTATAATATTTTTACAGATGGTAATTGTCTGAATACCATGAAATTCATAGACATACATTATATCAATATAGCTCTTTAACTAATTTACTTTTAAACTAAGAGTATGTCCTAAATGTTTTAGTATAGTAAATATTACTATAAATTTTGTTGGAAAAGTGTTGAAATCACATTCTCCTTAAAACTGTGTAGCAAGAAACTGTTCAAGGAAAAAGTAAGACAGAAAAAGGAATCTAATATATTTCAGTTACTTTTTGGCTGAACAGTACAGCTACCATTTGCAAAATTAAGCACAGAAGGGTCAAATGGCTGACCCTTGAATGGTGAACCTTCCTTGTCCCATGCCTCCTTCAGAATGTTTGAAATGCCCTGCAACATAAAATAATGAAAATTTTTCAAAATGATGTTACTGAAACACAATAAAGAAATACTGAAAAACAAAATAACATACAGTACATGAATGTTACACCAAAATAAACAGCCAATTGACACATATAACAAAAATGTGTGTGTGTATATTTTTACCTATACAGAATAGTTTCAATTTAAATTTCTTGGCCAATAAATGCATGTTTGTCTTGGAGACAATTGACTTCCAATTTGGAAATGGGACAATTATTTATACTTGCAAAACATGGCAAGCAAAAACTGCTTGTTGGCACAAAAATTTATTCAGGACCAGAGAGTAAATAAATCTAATCTAATACATAAATATTATTCTAACTTTATATCAAATCATATTTAACCTTCCCGACAAACCTGCATGTTAGAATGCTGTGTATGTATTACAACCAATACAGTACAGAATTTTTTATGCTGAAATTTTTTCACGTTAGTAGAAAAATGAAGTAAAACTATTAGCTAACTCACATGCACCACAAACACCATGCTTTCTATTTTTAAAGAGATACTACAGGTAAAATCTTTCCGAAAGTAAGGTTCAGAGACTTGCCTGAAGTGCTCAGACATTTTATTTCAAATACCATTACTCACCAATAATCAGAAGGGTTAAAATGACAGTAGTAAACAAATAAATAAAAGATGAGCTGCAAATATTGGTTATCTTGAATAATAGCAATAATACATCCTGGCGTTGCCCAGTCTAATCAGGATTGAGTTACCTGTGTACTATTTTTATATTTCTGATGTGAATCATGTGTATCAAGTTTCTATAATTTGGCAACAGCTAACAGATGAATTGGGTTTCTATAAAGAACATCAGAGGTTAAAAGGTTTGTGGGTAAAGGGAAAAATTAGTTGTGCTTTTTTAAACCAACTGTAGACAGCAAGAAGAAGGCTAGACTTCTGTGCTCCTTAGCCTTCTTGCTGAGATCTCGAGATTCCAACATTATACCCTGTTTCTGCACGTCAGCCATTTATTACATCGATAGCACGAAGGCTAACCACATCATGCGCCATGCCAGTTTAGCGCTCCTCCGTGAACGTATCCGTTACACCCGTTTTGCGCTTGACCAAAACGCATGGGAATTATGGCACTGTAATTTGGAGCTTACAGCCACACTATCGCTGACCTCTTGGGATTGGGTGGATGCAGCCACGTAAGCACAGGGGAACCTGGAGTATGACAGAACAATGGCCAGACAGACGTCCAAATTCAACCGTCTGTGCCAAATACAGCGGCGAACAGAAGATCTAGAACCCAAATGCACAATAGTCAATCTCACGGGAATAAGTCTGGACGAAGCTACTGAGAAGGTTCTGTCCAAGGGAATGAACTTCGCCCCAACACCTGCTGTCGTTCCCGTGAAAGACATCATCTGCACTGTGGAACAAGCCGCTCGCAAGCTGCCAGGAGATGTAGCCAAAGAGATTCGGAGGGAGACATGTACAGTGTGGAGAGAGCCATACCTCCGAAGTCCAACATTACAAAAGCAGAACACCTAGCTCTCCGCACCTTGCGTTCGAATGAAGAGATTGTGGTTCTACCAGCGGATAAGGGAAATGCCACTGTACTTCTTACAGCTGAGATGTACGAGGCCAAGATAAGGCAACTTCTTGATGACACCAACTACAAGCTTCTCAACGACGATCTGACTTCAAGGATTGAGAGAAAGACGACAGCCCTTTTAAAAAAAGCCGGATACACACCTGACGTCATCAGGAGCCTTCGACCTCGTGCTCCGAAGCCACCCAGACTCTATGGCCTCCCCAAGATACACAAGGCAGACATTCCTCTACGGCCGATTGTAAGCGCCATACGTAGCCCTACATACACTTTGGCCAAGTACCTGACGGGAATGCTCAACCTGTTTGTGGGGACATGTAACCACCATGTGAAGAACTCGGCACAGTTCATGGAAACGCTCAGAGAGTTACGGCTTTCGGACACTGACATCATGGTCAGTTTTGACATCGTCTCCTTGTTCACCAAGGTCCCTGTGGCTGACACTCTACAGCTGTCGCGCCGTCTCTTCGTGGACCTTTTCGAGCTGGTCCTGACCTCTACCTACTTCACCTATAGTGGGAGTTTCTACGAACAGACGGATGGGGTAGCAATGGGGTCCCCGTTGTCGCCGATCTGTTCATGGAAGAATTCGAAGATAAGGAGATCGAAAGCTTCAGCCTTAAGCCGACTTGCTTCTATCGCTATGTGGACGATACCATTGTTATTTGGCCACATGGCATTCACAGACTTTATAGATTCCTAGACCATCTTAACGGAATTCACCCAAATATCCGGTTCGCGATGGAGATGGAAAAGAATGGCAGCCTGCCCTTCCTGGACATCCTGATCCAACGGAAACCAGATGGAAGCCTCTCACACAGTGTGTACCGAAAACCTACACACACGGACCGCTATTTACACGCCACGAGTTTCCACCACCCAGCACAGAAGACCACCGTGCTCCACCATTGGTGCACAGGGAAAGGAAAATCTCCGACTCGGATTCCCTGCCATCCGAGCTTGAATATCTGCGCAAGAGGAATGGTTATTCTGATCGAGAAATAGAGCAGGCGATTAAAAAGACAAACAAACGCCCGGTAGACCCAGATGTCCAGCCAGAGGCTCTGGCCTTCATTCCATACTCAGGTAACATCTCGGGAAAAATAGGCAGGATTCTGGTGCGACATGTAATCAGGAGCATATTTCGTCCTCCTGCCAAGATACGAGACTACCTCCGGCCCATGAAGGATGACTTGGGATTGATGACTCCAGGGGTTTACAGCATACCATGTCAGTGTGGCAAGAATTATATTGGTCAGACGATCTGGACTATCAAGGCTCGGGTGGGCGAACATGAACGCAACATCCGCATGCTCCAGATAGATAAATCTGCAGTCGCCCAGCATGTTATTGAAAATGGCCACAATATGGACTTTGGCAATGTAAAGGTACTGGCCAAGTGTTCTTTCTACTGAGAGTCAGTCATCAAAGAAGCAATAGAAATACAGCTGGATAACAACACGGTCAACAGGGACAGGGGTCTTTGGCTCAGTGACGCGTGGAAGCCGGCTCTGTCACTTCTGAAACATTCACCCTGCAATCAGAGAGGTAGTGACGCACCGTCGGGAAATGTTTCCGGCTTGCTGGGGTTGGCTAGGACAGTCGCTCTGCCAGCCATTCAACGACAAGCCCAAGATGGCAGCCATGGGAGGGAGCGAGCGGAGGGGAGAGGCTAGGCCTTAAAAGGGCGCGCGGAGGCCAGACATCTCAAGTGCAGCTCTGGTTCTCCCTGTACAACATCCAACCTGAAGATGGCGGCAGAGTCAGCCGCCGAAAGCTCGTTGTCGCATTTCAACAACATACGGCGGAAAATGCCGTGAAGACTACATTTCAGTATTTTTTTGATTGATTTAAAGTTTACATGTACAAAGTACCATCAATATCGGATAAAAACTGTGTGTACATGTATATAGAACACTGGCAAAAATTAAGAGGGTGTAAAGAGAGAGAGAAAGCAGTTTGTTTTTTGCAAAACTAATGCAGACAGTATTTTGTATACATATGCAAAGTTCCATTAAAACTGGGTAAAAAATGAACTTTGTATGAAGAACATTTGTAAAAAATTAAATGGGGTAAAGTGGATGAGGGGTTGGTTTTTGTAAACAGAATGGATGCAATAGGTTCCTTTTTGTTTTAAAATATACATGTAGGGTGTTCCATCAAAATTTGTAAAAACTGTGGGTTTCTATACAGAACACTGGAAATTAAGAGGGATGGGGGTTGGACTTTTGGAAACGACAGACAGAATTTTTCTGTTTGTTTTAAGTATTTATGTGCAAACTTCTTTCAAATTCAGATGGAAACTGTAGTATTGTGTAAAGAACATGACAAAAATAAAGTGGGTGGAATTAAGGGGGATAGGGATTGGGATTCTGTAAACCAAATATACACACTATTTTTCTGTTCATTTTAAAGTATATGAGTGCAAACTTCCTTCAAAATCTGATAGAAACTTTAGTTTAGTATAAACAATATTGACAAAAATTGAGGAGTGGGGGGGGGGGGAGAAAGGATGGGTTTTAGCAAACCAAATGTTGACAGTATTTTCCTCTTTATTTTTATGACAGTATCTCTTCATTTTAAAGTATATGTATTCAAAGTTCCATTGAAATTGGATAAAAACTGTGGGTTTGTATAAAATTTTAAGCGTGTAAAGGGGCCAAGGAGGTGGTTTTGGATTTTTCCTTCATGAAAAAACACATATCTGTGCCAACATTCATGGTGAAATGGTGTCGACTGTAGCTTTGTATAAAGAACATCGACAAAAATTGAGGAGGTGGAAAGGGGGAGAGAGGTTGCGTTTATGCAAATCAGACTTCTTACAGTATTTTTCTGTTTACTTCTAAGTCTATGAGTGCAAAGTTCCAGAAAAATCCGATAATAAATGTGGTTTTGCACAAAATTTAAGGGTTGAAAAGGGGGGAGAGGGGATGGTTTTTTGTCATAAATCCTTTCCATGAAAAAATACACGTGTGCCAACTTTCATCATGATCGGTCGAACAGTGTCAATTGTAGTTTTGTATAAAGAGCACTAAAATAAATTAAAGTGCTGGAAAGGAGAAGAGGGGTTGTGTTTTTGCATATAAATTTTTGACAGTATTTTTCTCTTTATTTTGAAGTACGTGTATGTGCAATGTTCTATCGAAATGGGATAAAAATTGTGGGTTTGTATAAAATGTAAGTGGTGTAAAGGGGTTGAGGGGTGGTTTTATATTTTTTGAGTCATAAACCTTCTCCATGAAAAAATACATATCTGTGTTAATATTCATGGTGATCAGTGAAATGGTATCGACTATAGCTTTGTATAAAGAACATTGACAAAAATTGAGAGGGTAGAAGGGGGAGAGGGATTGGGTTTTTGCAAATCAAATATTTCCAGTATTTTTTTATTTTATTCTTTTAAGTATGTGTGTGCAAAGTACAACTTTTATATATAAGGTTTATTCTTTGCTAAGCTAATTTTTCTATTCATCAGTAAAAATTATGAACATGAAAGAAAGTCTTACTATCAAAATGATTCCCGAAGATATATCTAGGACAATCACCCCGATTTTTGTTGATAAATAGTAATGGCATTTTTGTTTCATGTACTGTCTATTTGTTAGTTTACTTGCTGGGATAAAAGACGAATTTAATACTTTATGCTTACTTACGTGCTACTTCTCTTCTAAGGAAGTCTGATCTGTTAAATTTTTAAAGCAGATTTAGCAGTAAAAAACACAGCCACCAATTAATTTGATTTTGGCTTTACTATTAAATAACATCTACATCACAAAAAATAATTAAAATGTCCAAATAAGAAAACCTTTGATTACTTTCAGAAGCTAAGTTCCTACCAACACCAATTATGACAGAAATATGACTGGAGTTCAAAATTCATAAACACAGACTATAGCTGGAACAATTATACATTAACAAGAGTTCTTAATCATTCATTCATCACCACAACACACTGTGTTTTATGAAAGGTTGTTAGGAAAACTTTGGAAAGTGTTTGTTAAACTTAAAGGAGCAAGTTGGAAAGTACTTCAGTGTATTCGCAGCACTATCACGGAAGTGATTAATGGAATTGTTAATGGCTTGTAAATTATTTTGGAAAATGACTGAACACATTCATCCTTGGAATTTAATTCAGGAAGACTAGCTCCAACTAACACTGAGCTACATATAGGGACATTCGAGTATTCCAAACAAAGGGTAGCCAATCAAATAGGGCAGTTATACTTAAACAACTACAAACTGCAATTCACAAAGTTATGGATAGCAGAATGTGCTCTACAGTTAAGCTAACCCTGTGCATTCCAATCCCGAATAGCTGTTGTTGTTGTTATTAGGATATTAGGGCGCGTCGACGACGGGGTCATTAGCGCCCTAGCAACAACCAGGAGTGACAACGTGTCATAATTGCCGTCTGTGTGGCCGACTGTAAAGGGTTCGGCCACAGAGACGGCACAATAAAATACTAACATATCAACTAAAATACCGCCTGCATGGCCGACTGTAAAGAGATCGGCCACACAGATGGCAACATAAGATATAAAACTGAGACAATGCAATAAAATATAAAACCACATACATTAACTGGTTGGCTGTAAAAGGGGTCAACCAGTTTAAAAAACAAGTTAGCTGGCTGGCTGTAAAAGGGCCAGCAATATAAGCAGTGTCACAAGTAAAAAAAAAGTACTTGGATTGGTGGCTGTAAAAGGCCACCAATCCAATCTAAAACCTAGGCCGATCTGCCCAAAATTTTTGGGACAAGACCGGCTAAGCTACAAAACTTTAAAACCTTAGCCACGTTGTCACCTTCATCGTTTAAAATAAGGGACAGATCGTTGGCCAAGCCAACGTCTACCCTTAAGTCAAAAAATAAAACACAATCAGTTAAAATGTGGCGTACCGTCAAAGATACGCCACAAGCATCACATTCGGAGGGTCCTCTCGGCGGAGAAGGAAACTATGAGTTAGAGGACAGTGCCCTATACGGAGGCGAGTAAGGAGAACCTCATCCCTCCTCGCCCGCTGGAAGGAGCTGCTCCACGGCTGAACGGTCGGTTTGACCAGCCGGAGCTTGTTATGCTCAACTTCCAGCCACTGCCTCTGCCAAACATCAAAAACAAATCTCTTCGCCGCCGAGGAAAGGTCTGACTTTGGGACCGGTACAAAGTCGGTTCTGACCTTGTCGCAGGCTGACTTGGCAGCTACATCAGATGCCTCGTTCCCCCTGATTCCCACATGGCCCGGTACCCAGCAGAATAATACCTCCTTTCCACGAGATTGGAGGGAAAGGATGGCGTCCTGGATGTCCTGGACTAGACGATCTGCTGGATACATATTTCCTATAGCCTGAACACAGCTCAGGGAATCACAGCATACGATGAAACACTTTTCGCGATTTACTTTCATATGCTGGAGCGACTTTAGCACGGCGTAGCACTCGGCAGTAAAAACGCTGCACCTGCCATCAAGTTTGTATGTGTAAGTCGCTCGAGGGAACACGACGGAGCAGCCAACTCCGTCAGCCTGCTTAGACCCATCCGTATACACCGGGGTAAAAATATGATGCTCATTTAGAATGTCTCTAAAAACATTATTAAAAACACTGTCAGCGGTACACACTTTGTTGTACCGACACAGGTCTAAAATTATTCTGGGCCTCTTTAAAAGCCAGGGAGGAGATTTACTCCAACCCTGGTGATAAAAAGATGGAAGCTCTAATCCATATTGTTCTAAAATAGCCCTTGTACGGTAGCTGAACGGTTTAGTGGCTCTATGCCGGTTGGCATAGAGCCGTTCGTGGTTGGGGTGCAGAACTATGTCGTACACGGGACTGCCAGGTGTTATGGCAACATGAAGGTAGTGTCGCACCATGAGGAGTTGCCGGCGGATGGTGAGCGGCGGCTCGCCCGAGTCAGCACAAATGCTGACAATAGGGCTGGTGCGATATGCACCCGTGGCGAGCCGAATTCCAGCATGGTGGACACTATCTAGTATACGGAGATAGCTGTCCCGTGCCGAACCATACACGATACAACCGTATTCCAGCCGCGACCGTACAAAGGCTCTGTAAAATTGTAGCAGGCAGGAGCGGTCAGCGCCCCATGACCTGCCACACAGACATTTTAAAACATTTAAAGCTTTTGATGCTCTGGCTTTCACATTTTTGAGATGTGGTAGCCAGGTTAATCTATTGTCTAAAATTAGGCCCAGAAACCGGACAGATTCCGTAAAACATAAAACAGTGTTCCTCAGGGTAAGGTGGGGCTCCGGTAAGAGACTCCTGTTGCGAGTAAAAAGTACACACCGGGTTTTCTCGGCAGAGAAACGAAAGCCGGTGTGCACTGACCATTCATCCAGCCTGTTCAGAGCGAGTTGCAGCTGCCGCTCTGCGCTTCTCAGGCTGGAAGATGCAATAAAAATTAAAAAATCGTCCACATACAAGGAGGACCGTATAGGACTCCTTATAACGCTTAAAATGCTATTTATCGCAATAACGAAGAGAGTCACGCTTAAAACTGAGCCCTGAGGAACACCGTTTTCCTGAATAAAAAGATCAGACACTTCTCTACCAACTCGGTACCGGAAGCAACGACCAGATAAAAATGATTTTAAAAAACGGGGTAGGTTGCCCCTAAAACCCCATTCATGTAACTGTTTTAAAATCAAATGCCGCCAGGTAGTATCGTAGGCCTTTTCAAGGTCGAAAAAAACACCCACAAGGTGTTGGCTGCGGACGAACGCATCCTGTATCGCCGCTTCCAGCAGGATCAGGTTGTCCAAGGTGGAACGGAACTTCCTGAATCCACACTGAAAGCGGCTCAGTAGGTTTTGGGATTCTAGACACCAGACGAGGCGGCGATTAACCATCCTCTCCAGTGTCTTACCCACGCAGCTTGTAAGGGCGATACTACGATAGCTACCTGGCAACAATTTGTCTTTGCCAGGTTTTAAAATTGGAATTAGTGTTGCTTCTTTCCACGAGTCGGGGAAGTGTCCTCCGGTCCATATGTCATTAAAAGTATCCAGAAGGTACTCTTTAGCATCTTTACTAAGATGCCTCAGCATCTGGTACTGGATCAGATCAGGCCCTGGAGCAGTGTCGTTAGCGCTATTCAACGCTGACTCCAGTTCCCAAAATGTAAATGGGCGGTTGTATGCCTCTGTATTCGACGAATCAAAGCACAGCGCGCGCCTCTCGGCAGCAACTCTTTGTCGCTGGAACCGAGGTTCAAAGTTGGCCGATGAAGTGACGGCGGCGAAGTTCTCCGCCATCAGCTGCGCTATGCTTCGTTCGTCGGTAATAATACGTCCATGATCCAGTAATCCAGATACTGGTGGGCGGGAGTACCTTCCGGATATACGGCGAATGGACTCCCATACTTTCGATGAAGGTGTGGAACGATTTATTGTGCTCACAAAGTTCTGCCATGACCTCTTCTTGCTCTCCTTAACTAACTCGACGCGCCTTAGCTCTGGCAATACGGAACGCTGCTAGGTTGTCAGCTGTTGGGCACAGCTTAAAACGACGTAGCGCCCGTCTACGACCCTGGATGGCGGAACGACAATCGTCGTTCCACCAGGGGACGGGCGTCCTTCGCAGCGTTCCGGAGCTTTTCGGCATGGAGACGTCAGCTGCACGGTGAATCACTTCTGTGAAGTGATTCACCTTCTCCTGTATACTACCACAGGGTTGTAGCAGTACAGAACGGCAGAAGAGCTGCCAATCTGCACCACTGACGTTCCATTTACGCCGGTTATTACCTCCTCCCCGCTCACACTCAACGTGCATCCAAACAGGGAAGTGGTCACTTCCATGTAGGTCGCGATCCACCTCCCAATGCACGGAGTCCGCGATGGAGGGGGAGCACAAGGAAAGGTCAATGGCAGAAGACGTACCGGTAGCAGTGGTGAAATGAGTCATTTGCCCTGTATTCAGGATACAAATTTCCTCCTGCTCTATCAATCTACCAACCACTCGGCCCCTGGGGCAATCGGTGGTGGAACCCCACAACGCACTGTGGGCGTTGAAATCTCCCAAAAGGAGAAAGGGCCGAGTGAGTTGTCGTATAATGCCAACCAGGTCGTCGTAGCCGACTGACACACTGGGTGGCAGATAGACAGAGCATACGGTCAGTTGGATTGGACCGTGTATTTTCACCGCTACTGCTTGCAGATGAGAGGTGAGAGCAATGGGTTCGGAGTGGACAGTGTTCCGAACAAACACGGCCACTCCGCCCTTCGCTCGATCACCCTCGGTATCGTCCTTCCGGAATATGTCATAACCTCTTAGCACTGGCTGATGTTGTGGTCTAAAATGTGTCTCCTGTAGACAGAGACACAATGGATTAGACCGTGCTAAGAGTTGGACTTCCTCTTTGTGAGCCTGAAATCCGTTTACGTTCCACTGAAGTATGGGAGCCATTCTACCTATTTAAAACCACCCGCCCCGGGTCGGGTGGGTCAGGGTCTGGTGTCTGCTGAGGAACGGGACCAGGGTCTACGTCCACCAGCATAACGTCATCTTCGGGGTCCGAAGACGACTTTTGTTCTAAGGCCTCGGCGTCTTGCGGATCTTCCTTCCGCCGAGGCCTTGTCCCCTTCCTCCCCACCCCAGTTGGAGAACTGGGAGGAGAAGTTGAAGGGGACTTCAAGAACATGGTGGGGTCCGTGTGTTTAAACTTCGGACCCCGAACCTTCTGCACTACCTGCCATCCGCTTCCAGCAGATGGCGTTGCTGCTGCTACTACTGCCGCTGCCGATGCAGCTTTTGCCATAGGGTGCTGCTTCTGCTATTGCAGAGGCACCCACGGCTGCAGCTACTGGAGCGGATGGCCGTGCTTTGGCTGGTGGACTTAATGACCCTGCTGCTGTAGTGGTCGGGTTAGCAGAAGCGCTACTACCGACGACCGCGGTCCTTGGCGTTAGGACCTTAGTGGGCTGCGCACCACACTTGCACTGGCACGAGCATGTCATACTCGTGCCCGTGTCTACAACGGTCGTCTGTGTAGCAACGCTCTCTTTCCTGACGGGAGTTGACAGCGTTTTGGCGAAGCTAGTGGCGAAGACCGGTGGCGCCAGCGCCTTAAACCGTTTCTTCGCCTCGCCAAAGGATATTCTTTCCTTAGTCTTCAACTCCTGTACCTTCTTTTCTTCAAGGTACACTCGACACTCCCTGCTCCAGGCTGGATGTGACCCGGAGCAGTTAATGCACACCTGTGGGAGGGTGCAAGTTGCACCCGGTTCATGCGCCGATTTTCCACACTTCCCACAAGTGGCGTTGCCTTTACAGTTCGCCGTCGTATGCCCGAACCGCTGGCACTTAAAGCAGCGCATCGGGTCCGGAACATACGGGCGAACGTTAAGATGTAGGTAACCAGCTTTTATGGACTTTGGCAACGTTGGAGTGTCGAACGTCAGGACGAAGGTGGCAGTCTTCTCAAGATTGCCGTTAACCCTTCGTTTGATCTGCCTAACCTCGACCACATTTTCTGATCCGCCACTCCTTAAGGAGTTCCTCGGACTCTATATCCATTAAATCTCTGCAAGTGATGACACCTTTGCTAGAGTTTAGAGTTTTATGGAGTTCGCATTTCACTGCGAACTCCCCGAGCTTCTCACACTTAAGGAGTGAAACAGCCTGCTTGTGGTTAGATGTTTCCAGAAGCAGGGTCCCATTCCTCAGCTTTTTCACGCTCTTCAAACCTCCCGCTATACCCTCCAATCCTTTCTGTATATAGAACGGAGAGACCTTTTCAAAGGATCCCTCCGTTCTTGTCATGATCACAAAGGCGTTGTCTATTAGACAAGCCTTCCTGTTACTTTGGTCTTGTTCTGGGGGAGGGCTTTCAACCCTCGCCCGCTTTTTAGAACTGGGTGTATTTTTATTTGCCTGCGACACACCCGGGCCGCAGGGGTCTTTGGTTTTTTTGTGAGAGGAAGGAATTTTGATCCCACGAGTAAAACCATTATATAAAAGAAGTGCTCATACAACAGGGGTGCGCAGGTGCCCCTGAGGTTGCACGTTAGCGTGTGATCTACCTCTCACACATGCACCTCCTCGGCACGTGGCTGACCTTGAGGTTGAGGGGTTTTTTATAGAGGTTTGTACCGTCCTCGCGATCCGGGCGATGAAGCCAAGATCCCCGTTCTCCTAGGCACCCAACGTTCCACCGCCACGCCCTACGGTGGTCGTTGAAGCATGGTAGGAGTTTACGGTGTGGGAAACTTGCGGCGCTCACAAGTTTCCAGCTCGGGCACCGCGGGTTCGCCAAACCCGTACCTGGCACTTGCATACCAGGCCCCTGCGGGGCAATCCCGAATAGCACCAGGGGAGAAATAATTCACATAAGCATCAGTATGGCACCTGATTTCTGTAAGCCTATTCTGTCATTGTTACTCAAATAGGTTGGTGGGCAAAGTATTTCATCACACTCATATGATAGGATTTGTTCGCATGTCATTTGTCAGCCAGACAATTCCAGACATAATATTTCTTTGAATCTTTCATAAGGATTATGGAAAGTAATAACGAATCGAGTCAATCAATACCTTGCGATAAGGATCCCAAATGGCACAACAGTAGTCCAAATGTGGACACACAAGAGTGTTGTAAGGTATCTTCTTTGTATGTAGGTTACAATTCTTTAAAATTCAAGCTGTGAATCACAGCTTAGAATTAGCACTACCTACAGTCGAAGTTATTTGCTTGTCCCATTTCACATTGCTTTCTACTGTTAAGCCCAAATACTTCAGGGAAACAACAATGTCAATAATTCGAACATTTACTTTGTACTCCTGAACAAATGGATTCTTTTTATTAGTTATGCATATCGCCTCAATTTTTTGCAATTTAGTGAAAGTTTTCGTTGATTGCAACATGTCAAAATAATGTCCAGATCACATTGAATTTTGAAGCAACCGACTGAAATTCTTACTTCTGTATAGGTGACTACATCACTGCGAACAATCTCAAACTGCTATTAACACTGTCTCAAAGTTCATTTATAAAAATTAAGAAAAGACGTGATCCTATTACAGTTCCACAGGGACACCTGATGTAACATCGAGATTAGTACAGGATTCCAGATAGACTCATGCTTGCATGAGTAAGGCAATAGGTATAGTAAAAAAAACCTTCTAGAACATTTAACTAATGAAATTGAACAAAATTCTAAATTATTAACAAGTCAACCCAACGAATATAGAATGAATTCAAAAGCGGAATTGGACTTAATAATTAGAGAAAACTACTTACAGAATGATTGATCTCATATGAACAAGAACTATCAAAACCATTGTTCTAAGTTAATTTAGATGATATACACAAGCACATAATAATGGTTATGTCACACAGTTTCTTCTCATTTTTGTTATTATGAACTAATGGTGTTGGTTTTTATGCAACATTGCTAGAGAGTGATACTTAAGGGACAATTTAAGAACTATGTCTGCAATTAATTTTCAATTAATTTGTGATAAAATAGGCATCTCTGTAAAACCTTTGATCCTAAATATTATAGTTATTACAGAGCAGTACTAAAAAAACACAACCAACTGATCATTTGTGTGTAGACACAAAAACATAGAACTGAAAAGAGTAACAAAATAGTCAAAAATGAATAGTAGAAGTTTCAATGTACCAGCCATTTCAAAATGAGAAAGTAAAGAGTAAAATATGGATAGCTGGAAGCATAGAAGCTATTCATGCAGAATCAGCTGAAGTTGCTTAAAAACACCATATATAATACCTCCAAAAATAATTGGGAGAACTGTTTGAAATTAGGCTAGTGAAATATCATAAAAATTTTAAAAAAATTTCCCATGTGCTCTAAAAAGCTCTTGCAAGAGCTGTCATTGAAACATGTGTCTAAGTAGAATTTGGTAGTGCACTTTAAGCAAGCAACTAACATTTTTTGTCTGTTTTCATTGGTAGGTAGGAGGAATTTTACTAGTTCATAATCATGTTGACTAGAAATAATATGTTATACTTAGCAAATAATATCCTAGATTAATTACCTCAACCATTGAAAAAATCACTATACTTTTTTTTTTTTTTTTTGTGGCTGTAGGGTATCAACGGGTAGGTAGGTCTTGAGCATACTAACACCTAATCATATGCCTAAAATTAAAAAATGGTGAAATGGTATAACATGCAGAATTACTAACAGCAAAACTGTCAGCTGAAAACCAGGAAACCGTAAGAAGATCACAACACACACACACACACACACACAAAACAGCAAGAAAATAGTCAAGTGCAGCAGAAATAACTTAGTGACTGGCTGGTAGTAAAGGAGTCAGTCAAAATCAAAACTAGAAAGACCCAAAACAAGAACAAAAAACTGGAAAAAGTCAAAGAGATGGTCCCACAAAACAAAAATGAATTAAAAACATCTTCTCAAATGTACAAAAATTGGTTGACTGGTAGTACAGAGGCTATCCAACTGTATTTACACATACAAAATCCATCCAAATATTTGTTGTGAAAGATCTGATGTAACAGAAAAATATAGCATTTTCATTGTACCATATACTGGACTGACAAGCAGCTAACAAGGAGAGAGAAATCTATTTAATGGATTTTAATTGTTTTATGCAAGATTACTCTCCAACACTAAAAAATAACACTTGTAAAGCTATATAATAAGATACTCTATATTTTGTAACAGAAAAAAAGTTTTCCCAGTATGCAATGTTTGCCCAAATAAGTACCACCTCAAATTCAGAACCTCTCTAGCAAGCTTTATCTGTTAGAGCAATCAGCAAGGCACTGGTTTAAAAAAACCTAGGGCTTCAGGATTGATCCCCAGCAGAAATACTGTTATATTCTAAATAAAATAAACAATAAATTAAAATTAATACTTTATTTAGATTTGCACTACAACTTAAAAGTGCTATTTCAAATCAATAGGAATTTTAGAAGTAATATTTGGATGCAAAATTTTTTGTACAATTGATTACAAGAATGTAAGAGGTCTGTCCCAAAAGTATCTCACCTTCCTTCTTATCTTCACTCCTGACAATTTTAGTGCCATATGCCATATATGAGAGTTGATACTAAAGTTTCATGAACTACCTAGATGCCGTAGTTGTCGTGGAGATGCTTTAGTTCATGCCCAGCTTGCATCTGTTTTCGAAGTGTTTTGTACAATTGACACATTTTGCTACCATAAAAATGATGGAAACATCAGAGAAACAAATTTTCATTAAATTTTGCTTTAAACTCGAAAAAAATTGTGCGGAGACCACCAAAATGATGAAGACGGCATTTAGGGAGGAGAGTATGTGTAAAACACAAATAAAAAAGTGGTAAAGTGGTTCAAAGATGGCACACATCTGTTGATAGTAACCCATGCTCTGGATAATATTGAATGTGAGCAATTTGCGATCAAAGAAGATTATCAATTGATTGTGTGAGAACTAGAATGTGATCTTGGAATACTGGAAACTAGTGTTTGGAAGATTTTAACTGAAAATTTGTAAATGATTTACCAGTGTGCAAAATTCATTTAGAAATTTCTAATGGTGGTGCAGAAAAACCCTTGCTTTGAAATTGCTTAGGAAAATTTGGAA
The DNA here is from genome assembly GCA_031002005.1 of Vandiemenella viatica. Lineage (NCBI taxonomy): Eukaryota > Metazoa > Arthropoda > Insecta > Orthoptera > Morabidae > Vandiemenella > Vandiemenella viatica. The sequence goes on along the minus strand of JARYHS010008074.1, from coordinate 96,488,879 downwards.
ATGGTCAATAAAGATGAAAATCTGCTTAAAAGTTTATTACTAGTGATGAAGCATGGTTTTATGGTTATGATCCTTAAACAGGTCAGTCTTTTTGCAGTGGAAGCCGTCGTCGGAGCCACAATTGTATAAAACGCACCAAGGTCAAAGCAATGTCCAGTCATTATTATTATGAGGGTGTTGTGCACCACAAACATGCTCATAAAAGTCCGATGATCAACAAAGAATATTATCTTGAAGTTGTAAAAAAAATTGCATGACGCAATTAGAAGATAACAGCATCAGCTTTGGTTAAATGGTAATTTTTTTTTACAGTTTAACGTCCCTTTTTAACAACGTGGTCTTTAGAGACGGGAAAGGATGGGGGCAAGGAATGGGAAGGAATTCGGCCATGGCCTTTTGAAGGAAGCATCCCGGCATTCACCTGGAGCGATTTGGGGAAACCATGGAAAACCCAAATCTGGATGCCCGGACGGGGAATCGAACCGCCGTCCTCCCGAATGCGAGGTAAATGGTAAATGGCTTGTTCATCACGATAATGTGCCGGTGCATGCATCGAACCTTGTGCAGAAATATTTGACAAAGCACAAAGTCGAACAGCTCAATCAGCCTCCGTACAGTCCTGATGTAGCTCCCTGCAACTTTTGGCTGTTCTCTAGATTAAAAATGCCACTCAAAGGACACTATTTCGATGACACAGAAACACTTGAAGCTAATACAATGAATGCTCTAAAGGCGATACCAAAAAATGAGTTCCAGGACTGATTCCAAAAGTGGAAAGGCTGTTTGGAGCATATTCTTCAATCAAATGGGACTACTTCGAAGAATGCCACCTGCCCGATGATGCTGATAACACCAGTGGGGTAATATAAAGGAGGGTCAGATATTTTTGGGACAGACCTCATGTACAACTTCATCATTTTCCAGTTCTGGCATAGTCAGCTGTCACATATAATTTGACAAGATAATTTCTCTGTAGAGTGAACTTCTCTGTGAAAAGTCTGTGCACAAAAAAACTTAAATGTTGATTCCATATCTGAATATTCTACTTCTTCCACATACAAAAGATCTACCCTTAAACTCCCAAGAGGTAAATAATACCAGATCTCTCTAAGCCAAAAATTGTATCTAAAATTTATGAAATCTGGATGGCCATACAGGGATTTTAAATTGCATCCTTCTAAATGCCACCTCTAAGCATTATTGCTAATCAACTGGATTCACTACATTAATTTGAACTATCACTTCAACTTTGCAAACATTTCAAATGAAGAAAAGGTTTATTCATTGTGATGTCTTTACTGTACTTAGGTGGAAGGGGGTAACAAAGAAAGAAAATGAAGAAAAAGAAAGAAAATGAAGAAAACGAAAGAAAATACATTCCTATCAGAAAATCAAAATTGGAACCTCTGGCGCCACAACCAAGCACCTTAGTGATTAGTTTAACAAACAATTTGTTCTATAAATGTTGCATTCCAGGTATTAGCATACATTTTTCTAAACACATTTGTTTCCAATTAGCCCCTCGCCCTTTACATTATTTTTAAAAACAAATAAAATAAAAAGAGAAATACACAATATTTGATCCATTTACTTCAATGACTTGTTTTTTGGATCTATATTGTAGCTGCCAACTTTGACATTTGCAAAAAAAAAATTTTACTAACTGATAAAATATAGAAAAGTAAGTAAATGTCACACTAGGGATTTTGAAGCATTTAAAAAATTAGCTTATTAGTGCTATAAAATTTAAACTACTACAAAATATCACCATACTAAAACTAATAAAAATAGTTATTTTGATATCTGCAAAAAAAGTTTTTAAGAACACTAAAACAAGATTAAAATACCAAAGGGAAATCTTTTTCTGATTATACACTGCCAGCCAGGTATCTAGTGAAATTTAATTCAGATGGATGTAAAAGGACCAGCCAACTTACACTGATTACCTGTAAAGGACTTAATAAAACACACCTAATCAACCATAAAAGAAATATGCATATGCTTATTTCTTCTTAAACTATGGTGGCTGGATTGCCATGAGGCTATTTTTTTTTATTTTTTATTAATGATTGATCACTGGATAAACCAAGACTGTACTAGAACCAAAATATGCAGCTTACTGAAATCCCAGTGGAAGCATTTTCAATTAATAGCATCTAAATTTATTTAACACTTGAATATCAATTCACACTATTATTATTAGTTAGCTTGACTAGCATGAAGTGTCATGTTCAGCCTTGTTAACGGTGTTTACCATTGGCAGCGAAGCTACTAAACTACAAAAAATCACAATTCAACGGATTGGGGAAAAAAGGCAAAATTGCTAAGTCTGTGTTTTATGATAAAATGAAAGTTGCAAGACGCACACTAAAAATGGAAAAATCCCCACAAAATAAAATTTTAGATTTCACAATTCTATATTACACAACAAACCATAAATAATGCAGCACTTCAAAAAAATCTTCGTACTTAATTATTCTATATGATTGTTGAATTTATTTATGTAATCTGTACAATAATAGTTCCTTTTGCTGTTGATGAGGGAAATAATTTAAATTAATAAAATAAGAAACTTCCTGTCTCCAATGTATTTTGTTTATACTGGCAACATACTTTGAACTATATAAGAATAAAACAACTGCTTTCTAGAAGGCACATAGTACCTCTAAACTGGTGACAATTTTATACTTTTATATTAATTTTTTACTTTATCACTGTGCAACCACTTTTGACATTACATGTTTTCTTTCCATGTAAGCCAAATGGCATAGTAATTATTACAGTTAATCAAGAAATAAGCTGTAATCATTAAATAAATTTTGGGTTTATATTAAATAATTCTATCAACAAATATAGTGCTGGCATCGCAATAGCCATACAGTATATCAAAATAGATTTTAGTATTCAACATAAATTAAAAACCAAATGCTATCTGTAATAATTACCATTTCATCTGACGTAGGCAGTCCTCGTCTCTTACGCTCCTCATTCCACATCAGCTCCTCAATTTTCATATGCTCTTCCTCAGATAGATCTTCCATTGCCCGTGTTGCATCAATATGCCTCAAATCAATCTTTGGTTCTGATTTGAGCAATGCATCCCACCAACAGTCTTTAGATTTTTCTAAGTGAATCTAAGAATCAATTGAAACAAAAAATTTAAGTGAAAGAGAAAATACTATCAAATTTACATTTATTACCATCTTTCAATAATATTTTTGACTAATAAAAACACTTCATGCTAACACGTGTGAAACAGACTTATTTACAATGTTATTAACAGTTTGGTTGTTTGCCTCGGACATAACAGTACACTTTTGGCAAAATAATAATAAAATATAATTTCTTCTTAATTTGTTTATATTGCTGTTTAGAGACATTAAAAGAACAGAATATGTTCTTCATTTACAACCACAGCAATTATAAGAAGATCATTTAAAAAAAAAAAAAAAAATATTATTTTCAAGGTGATGAAATTTCTAAATTTCTAAAATAATAAATACATTTTATTTTTTTTAAAATTATCTTTACTGGTATTGCTGATTTCAATTCATCTCTACGTTGAGTGCCCTCTATTTTGTAATTTGGAAATACCAAAGTTCATTCACAAGATTTCGAAAACGGACAGCACTGTTCTATTACATTCTGTAAAATATCAACCATAATACTGTTTCTCTCTGTCCGCAAACTCTTGAAAATATGAAAATTACAAACAACTCAATTTATTTTAATCCTAAGTGTCATAAGAACATGGGCATGTAATACATACATACATGCAATATTGGCACTCCAGAAGATATGTAAATACTCTCCAAGTTCACTCTCTCTTTTATACCTAGTATTTGTATGCACAGGAAAAAGCACATATATGTTTTGCTTACCTGTACATATTTTCCAGGTACCAGAGTCCAAATAGATTCCTCTTTGTTGATGGCTCTACTAAGTTCTCCTTCAACTAATGTCATCCACTTGGAGTCAGAGTCAAGAGCCTCTACCCGCAAGCTACATGACGTTAATTTCACTCGAACATCTCTATTACCTTTCTGTACATGTGCACCTACTGTCACCTATAACAACAATGAAAGTTGTAACATGCAAACCATAAAATGTGTAAAGCTAAATTTGTATATGTAACAAATACAAAGTTAGATAAAGGACATTATGTATCAAAGCTATCACAGACACAGATTCAAAATAGATGGAAAACCAAAATTAAATATTTAACTTCTTGGAGAAACAATTTTTCAGCAATTTGGCTTCTTTTTTTTTAAATAGGTTTTACACATTGTGGTTGTGATTCTGAATTGACAGACAGTGATTCAAACTTGCGTCCTCCCAAATGCAATGCCAGACCATTACCACTCACACACAACACTCCGTAGCAATTTGAAAGAATGTTAGGCTAAAAGTTAATTACGTTTAATTTTATAGTATTTAGTATTGTATGTAGATGTTGTATAAAGTATATATAAATACATTATAAGAAAAACAAAGGCACTATTAACCATTTGGATAGGAGAGTAACAACTGCTCGCCGAAGATGAAGATGTACGTATTTGTATGTGTTTCCACACATTAATCATCTTAAGATTGCAGCAGCGTCGATACAAGGAAATGCACATCCGCACGTAAGGCATTATGAATCTATCCTCTTCTCCACTCTCAGAGCCTCAACGTTTGGTACTTTCCAAAGGTCTCACTTTTTTGCTGACTCCTAAATTTGATCAGGTCATCCCAGTTAGTGACTCCCTATCATTTTGAGACACTCTTCGCAGGAGGTACCACTTTGTCACCCAGAGCAGTAAACCTGATACTCAGGACAACCTGGAGCCCAGTCTCCAGAGATTCCAACCAATGTCCACTCTTGACCCACCATCCCTTCCACAGAACAACCCTATACAAGTGTTTCAAGATCTAGTTTCCACCAGCTTGGCTTCCTCCAGTTTCTTGAAATCCCTACCCAGTGGCAACAATCTCGATCAATCAGAAACCCAGAACATCAGGGATGTATGCTCAAATACAAAACTAATCATGCTCCTGGTAGATAAGGGCTCAATGACAGTGGTCATGAATCATGATTATATGGCTGAAGCCCAACGTCAGTTTTCCGACACTACGCCCTATGTATCTATGTGTACTTCCATGTTTGGACACCATGTAATCTTCAATTTTGGTAAGTGTTTGTTATTCCCCTATCTAAATGTTTAATGTAACCATTATAATACCTCTGATTCCTAACTATAGATATATATATATGTATATTGCAAAGAGACAAAAAAAAACAAAGAATTAAGAAAGGGAAATAACTCACTTGTTACCATAGATGATAGTTGAACAGCACTGACATGCAATAAAGAGATGCTAACACATATGAAACATTGCAGTTACTGGGCACAGAATCCTTCCTCAGCAGAACACTGAATATACAAAGAGGTGGTTACAAGCCAAATGTTGTGATTGGTGGCAGAGAGAGAATTAGTGGCTAGTCTTAGGGTGGAAAAACTTTCATCAGCAATGGGCTTATTGAATGTAATGGAAGCATGGTGGATGTTACACATCTTGCAGAGTGGTCTATTTCATGTGAAGGAGCCATGTCACTGTTTAGTGGATTAAGGAGTTGGCTGAGGTTAGAAGATCTACTGAAGAACATTATGGGAGGGGCTGGGAGGATTTTGGGGTGGGGTGTCATTCAAGGGCAGGCTTCAAGGAAATCATAGCACTGTCATAAGGTTTGACTGATGGATTTGAAGTCTGGGAAATACTGTTAGACCAAGATTGTACTTTGGTTGGTTTTAAAGTGTTTAGGGTGGCTGATGGACTGCCAGTTGTAATGTGGCACAGAGTAGTTTTTATACTAAATCTGGCAAGTAATTATGGGATATCAGTGCTTGGAAGATAGAATACTGTGAGGGACTATTGGTCAAAGCACATTCAACTGCCACAAATATCAAGGCTATACGGGACACAGCATTTGGTGTGTTAGTAAATTTGATGTAGCTTCAGGAACTGATGTAGGCACTGGAGAGGGATAAAGCCACTTCTAGGAATGTGGCCTGTGTGTTGATTCTATGACCATGTGAGGTTGCAATGTATTACAAGAATTGAAATTATTCTGGAAGCTCAGAAGGTTGTTTTTCACATATATTCATATCATACAACAATCTTCTAAGAACCTACAATACATAATGGTTTTCAGGTGGATTCAATGTAAAAATAACTTTTCCAGGTGGCTAACAAACAGGTTTGCATTGCTAGTTATTGTTTTTGTTGTTGTTAATCTGGTTTAGGCCATGTTAATGAGGTCATTAGTGCCAAAACAAAGAATGATTTTTCAACATCTCAAAAATAAATGGAGTTACTGTATGCATGGCTGACTGGAAAGAGGTCTGCCATACAGACAGTGAAATACTTAAATCTGGGCTTTAAAAGAGCCAATAAAAACAAAAAATTACAATGTCTGGTTGGCTTTAAACGGTCAAACCTGGCTTAAAAGAAATAAAACAACAATGTCTGGCTGGATGTATAATAATAAAAATGGCAAAACATTTGAAAACAATGTACTTGGATGGGCTGTAAAGGGACCTCACATCCATTCTAAAACTAAAATGATCTGCCTAAAGTTTTTCAGAACAAGACGGGTCAATGCACAAAATTTTAAAACTGGCATCATTTAAAATAAGTGACTGATTGTTGGCTACACCGACATCTGTCCCTAAATCCAAAAATAACACACATTCAGTTAAAATGTGGCACACCATCAAAAGAATGCCACAAGCATTACATTCTGGGGGGTGTTTCTTGCAGAGAAGACAACTTTGCATCAAAGGACAGTGCCCTATACAGAGGCCTACAAGAGAACTTCATACATTCCCACCTGCTGGAGGAAACTGCTCTGCAGCTGAAATGACAGTTTTACCAGCCGGAGCTTATTACGCTCGACCTCCAGCCATTGTCATACATCAAAGATAATTCTCTTTGGCCACAGAGGCAAAGTCTACCTTTGGGACCAGAGCAAAGTCAATTCTGACCACGCTACAGGCTAACTGTCAGATTCATCTACTGCCTTGTTCCTCCTGATTCTTTCATGGGCAGGAACCCAGCGGAATAATAACTCCTTTCCACAAGACAGGAGGGAGTGGAGAACATCTTGTATAACCTGGACTAGACGGTCTGCTTGGTACACGGTTCCTAAAGCCTGAATGCAGCAGAGGTATGTACTTCATGTTGTGAATTATTATCACAACTTCAGAAAAGAGTAACACTGCATAGTGTATATGATATATGAGCTATCCAGCTTGAGATTGTAAACTGTCTGAGGGAATACTACAAAGTAGTCTACTTTGTTAGCCTGCTTAGACTCAGCCATGCATAACAGCATAAAAGTGCTACACTGCTCGAGTTGGATGAGGATTTCTGGAAACTGCGTGAAGCCAAACTGATGGGTAATAACTCCTCAAAAATTTGTGAAGGATGGCTCTTGGTAAGAATTGGTGCAAGGAATTCAGCCATGGTATTTTCAAGGAGCTATCCCATAGTTACCTGGAATTATTTTGCGAAAACTTAGGAAACTGTAATCTGGATGGCTGGACATGGATTTGAATCCATGTCTTCTCAAATGCCATGCTCAAGCATTATCACTTGCCCACCAGGTTCGGTGCCACGAGAAGCAAAGTGGTAGCAAAATATGTGTGGCAGAATGCAGGGAAACATGACTGAAGGTGGTATGATTAAATTTTGGTGTAAGAGGAAAGAGGAGAATTTTGAGAATACAGAAATATGGGCTTCTGATAGAGGAGAAGAGGATAGGTACACAACTGATAGTTTGGAATTAAAGGATTGTTCAGAATAAGTCTGATTTAGGTATGCTGAAGAGTTGAGCAATCGATGGTTTTGAGGAAATATCGTAAATTTGCAATTTAGACTGATAACTGGGTTACTGGAAAGAAAAAGACAGACTAGCTGTGAGATGATACTTCTAGAATTTAGATAATGTGTGGCAATGGTCTTGAGCTTTCGTAATCATGAAATTCAAAGATTTCTGCAGGATATGTTGTGTGCATAGAATAGCATGTAGGGATAGAAGTAAAAGTATTTTGTAAAGGGATAGAAGTTGCCTGGTGTGTTGGTTTGCCAAATCAGTGTATTGCTGCAGGACAAGGTGTGTTAAGGTCAAAGAATATTTGTAACTGAAGGTATGTAGGGTGCATGACCTTGTGTGGGATAATCAAAAACAGGAAGTTTGATGGTGAGACCATTTGGGGGTATACTGAAGGAATGACAAGTTATTAGGAAAAGGATATGGGATTGTAATTTGACCATTTGAAAGGCATGGTATGTGAGATATACTTGTTGATTGGAATGTAGGGAGACAGGCAGAAGGAGCGAGGGGAGGAGGAAACTCACAAGTGAAGGTGAAGACGAGGAACCTAACAAGCCTAGTCTATTAATGATTAGTAGAAATACTGGTATTATTTAAGTTCAGTTATTTGTCCCTCTAGAAGATAGGCTATTTCTTAAAACCCTCTACAGAAGGTTATTCTCCTCCCCGCCCTTGAAAGGTTCTGAGATAGCAAAAGAATTTTCCAGTGACAGGTTTAATGAAGTAGTAAGAAATTAATACAAGTACACATTTACATAACAACTACTGTTGCAGAAGGTTTTAGATTAATTAAAAACACAAATTAAAGCATTCACAATGCTTGCCTGCACATCCAAATCTGTGATGCTCTGTGACCAGCGATATCCATTCCGTACAGCACCGTTGTAGCAGTCAGAGCTGGAGATGGCAATTTTATCATCTGCATTGACTTCTGTAGAAGTTTCTGGGATACTGTTGGAGTCTTGGTCTAATTTGGAAAGAATATCCACTGCATCAGCTGTACTACTTTGATGACTGGAAACCTCATCAGAACTGCACACCGCATTTGGAGTTGTATTTATGTCAGTCATTTCACTATCTTCATCGACCATGGCACTAAACAGTAGAAATTAGCATTCACTACCTGGTATTACTCTATTCACATATGAGTGACAACAACAAATGAAGAAAGTAGAGGGCCAGTAAAGAATTTCAGAACATTTTTAAGACTTTTTGAAATTTGATTAATGACTAATACATTGTTTAAAACAGATTTAACCAATTATATAATATAATATTATAAATGTCCTTCATGTCTACAAACCACGAGGCCACCTTTAAATTCCTGATTGCAATGTTCTTTAGCTGAAAAGATAAAGCTATACAATTTGAAAATTAAAATAATGATATCAAAGTGACCACATATAAAAAATAAGATACTAATTAAATTATTGTTAAAGAAAGAATGCATGAAAATATTCCACAACTGTCAAAATAATAGCAGCAAACTAGTGAAAGTAATTAAATTTTTAGAAATAGATTGAGAAGGAGGGGGGCAGATTTAATGAGCATTCTAGAGAAATTATTCTCCTGATCTATGTCAGGAGCCACATTTGAACACCTCCATTATTATGGCTTACTTCCAATAATCAGTTTTGACACATTTTACCCTTTTTCCAAGTACTTGAAAAGGGCTAATATCTACACTAATATAAATGCAAAAGTAACTCGGTCTCAGTGTTTGTTATATTTTCAGGGCTAAATGGCTAATCGGATCTTGATGAAATTTGACAAGAATATACCATCTGCCATTAGGAAGGACATAGTGTAAGAACCTTACAATTTTGGCAAATTCTAGTTTTGCTTAGGCGGGACTTAGAAATTTCGTGAAGTACAGTTTTCAACTTTAAGTAATTTTCCTGTAATCTTCCCCATAGTAACAAATTGCTATAAAAATCATTTTAAAGTGTATTTATCATATCGGGAAACGTTTAGTTTAAGAGATATTCCCGTTTGTTCATGTTTGAAGCACGCGATCGTAAAAGTAGAAATTCTAAGACTTGCAATATCTCTAAATCGCGTAAAGCTACAACCGAACTTTTATCACCAGCTGTAGTCAGCACTATCCCCGATATTTTGGTAATAAAATTAATTCAGCAAAGTCTAATTAGCAATTTTAATTAAGAGAAAAAAATAAGCTTTTTTATTAAAAGAGATATAAAATTAAAAATTACATCAGTGGATAGCCCTAATTAAGAAGATTTCATACATATACGGGTTTCCACAAAAGGTTTTAGCATTTGTCTAGTTTTCAAGTTTCTGAAAAATAGATTGTCGCGGATTGTTGTGCACACGTGTAAAATTCTAGAACACTTAGGGATTTTCCCGGAATTAGAATGTGTCAGTACACGGAGTCTTAAACAGCTAAAACTTTAAAACTAATTACTCTAAATTTCTCACGAGACTGCCGTCGGACTTCTAGTAGATAAGTCCAGATACTGTCAAAGTTTGAACATTTTTAATAGTCGGGATCGTCAAATAAATTACACATACTTTGAGCTACGCGGAAGCAAAAAGATGTGATACAGTTGCTGACGTCACTGGTTCTAGCCGTTTCTATAAAAAAAGACCCCGCCGCCATTATGGTCTGTCTGTTCCTGCCTGTGGTCTGTTCCGGTCCGTCGTCTGTTTCAGTATGTCGTCTGGGTTGTGAACTGTTTGCGACCATGTGGGGTGTCGTGTTATATCGTAACTTCAATGACTGTTAAGAACTTGTAAATTTAATAAAGGGGTTTTGGTCGGTTAAGTTTCTCTCCACAACTTGCAACTTTTGGAAAGGTATGTTCGATGTGCCAAATCAACTTTTAGAATGCTATTTTGAACTTTTGGTTTTATTTGAATAAATTTAAAGAATTCTGAAAATTGAACTATTGTCATTTCGTAGTTAACTAGTAACCTTTTCAATATTTGTGGGTCAACAAATATTGTGGCGACCTGAAGCATTCAAGTTGAACTATCCAGGCTGCATGGTCAAAGCAAAATTATTTAGTAAGTTATCCAGAGAACTGTGAGTCTTCATCAAGAGTGTAGGTTGAGGCACTAAGGCTATACTCAACCCCGGTATCGGCCTGGTTCCTTACAATAGGATACATTAATTTTTTGTATAAATAATATATTTTGTCATGGAATTTTGAAAAACTAACTGAATGGTAATAGAAGCATAGCATGTGTAAGTCTCTGTATTGCTCTGCACGAGAATGGGCTTATGGCTCAGTGGTTAAGGTGCTTGCTTTCTGAAGTTCTGGGTACAGTCTCGCATTCAAATCTTGGTGGGAGCATGAATTTTTAAGCATTGTTTCTGATCATATGAGCCACACCTTGACATTACATTGTTCAAATTGCACGCTAAACTGCCATGACAGCCACAACAGAGACAGCATGTGTGACAAATTGAAACTCTATCACGTAGGTGGCTGAACAATCTTTCAGGACCCAAGAATGGCATATACCTTTATTTTTTTTAACTATATCGGTCACTGAGGTTTCGTTTCTCTCACAGTAAACTTGTGTATGACCTACACTAATAATATTATAAATGTGAAAGTAACTTTGTTTGTTCTGTTTTAATGACTAAACAGTGCAACCAATCTAGATGAAATTTGACAAGGATATCTAAAATATTTTTTTGTTAAATTTTCAAAATTAACCAAATACTGACAGACAGACAGTGTGTCCAAGTCTCTATAGTGTTATATCGGTCACTTAGGCTTGGCTTCTCTCACAGTTTATGTGTGATCTGTTCATTTATTTCATGTACAGACAAACTTATTGTGGGCATGTGAGGCTTGTTCAGGAAGTGGGTCAGCACTAATGTGCCGGGCCTAGGCGAGGTGAGTGCTGTCTGCTCTTGCTCAGACTAGCCCATGGTGTAGGATGCGTGTGCTGTTGTGATTGTCATGCTCCGGTGGTCCAACCCATGTGTAACATCCAAGCACAGTCCTGTGGCTTGGGCACTTACAGATATTCCTTAATGTGTGGCCACGTTGTTTTAGTGTGCTCCTTAAAGGGGGTGTACGTGTGTGTAAATTCTCTCTGGTCGCCGTTCAATGTTCAATTCAGAACCAGCAAGGACTGGTGGACTCTGATTGTATGTATGTGGTTTTGTGCTGCACCAGTCTACTGTTCTGTGTTTACCTAAAATATTTTGGCATTAATATAGTTTGTCTTCTTTTTTGATATGCCTCAAAGGTGTATATCACATCTAGAGCATAGCTTCCATTACCAGGTACCCCAGAGGAACCGCTGAAAATACTACTTTTGTATAAAGACTCTAGACGTTTTTTTGAACAAAATTAGAAAATACAATTCGTGCTTTCAGATGACCTCATTTTGTATAGATGGGGAAGTCATAATGCCTGGGTTTTCCCCTGCTTTCACAATTCAGTGACAAATTTACGAAAGAATTTGCTCTTTAATCACTACAAATATCCAGCAACATAATTTCTTACAGATTTATTTCATGTAGGATAAAAATAATGAAGCAGACTGCAGGTGTCAAAATACTGAAGAAGTGGAAAGAGATACTGAGGTAAAAATTCAAAGAATGTTGCACGAACATAAAATCATCTCATTAACACATTCAAAACCACTTTGGAGAGAATGACGGGAGAATACTATAAGTTAGTAATGCATCCAGAACATACACCAAGTAAGGAACATGAAAGGCGATTTAACGCGCCATTGATAAATAAAGTCGTGGTCATGGTCACAGGCGAACAGCTCGCATCCCACAATATCATTCTACAAAATCATGACGACTGATTAACAAGGGTGGCTGACACACATAAATTTTATGATGCGCTGCAGTATCCAATATGTAGGGGCAAGAAGGGTATCACAAATCAATCCAGTGACAGGTCTCTCCTTGCTTAGCAAAAAGATGACCTGTATGGATTTTTATGTCTACTACTTGATAATACAAAACGATTTTGATGTAATATTACGGTGCAGACAATTGGCAATTAGTTTTATGTTGACATGTACATGAAAGTTAAGAAAGAATGGTTGTGATTCATATTGTTAAACCAGCTTACTTGCTGAGGGCTAAAAATTATATTCACCTCCAGAATGCAGTCACAAATGATGTTAATGAAAACCCAAATGATCTAAGGAAAATGTTAATTTTACTGTCATCATCCGAGAGGAGTATACACAGGGTGCATTTGCTATTCTCGCACATATTGTTGCCCAGACTTGTTTATTACTTTCATGTGCAACCCATGTTGTGTACAAAATGGTGTTGACATAAGATGTTCCCAAAAGGTGACATAATTTTAAAACATAACCAAAAATCTGCCTCTGGAGCTGTGGTATAGTCTTGTACAGTTAACACCCTTCCCCCTTCCCTTCAGTAGCAAATTAGTTCTCTTCATGGGACAGTTTCAGTGGTAGAATGGTATGATGATGGCTTCACTACCATATTACCCTAACTAAGTGCTTTTTCGGGGCACCTTTTACATAACTTACAGCTTTCTTTATCAAATTATAGCAATAAAATTCTAAGTTCATGAGTATGAAGTCACAGGTAACAGCTGGTTAAATAATATTTCCTGCAACTGACCACATTAAACATTCCCCTTCTGCAAGAAACAGTGCCATTACATGGAACATCATAGTACCAGATAGTTCTGTGCTACACTCTCACATCTGGCATACTGTTGAAAACATTGGCACAGCCTGCAGATTCCATATTGTCACACTAACCTAATTTTAAATAATGAAGGAAAGGGAAAATAACCCACCACATATCAAAGTTGACGACTGCAATGAGAGAAAACACTTAAAACACTTAGGTGGACGAACAATTACATAATTTTCGGCCACTGCCTTCTTCAGTGGTAGATAAATGGGCCATTAGGCTGTGTATGTGTGCGCACAGAACATCACCCAATGACTTAGTTTCATCATTGTAACCTAATTTTAACAAAGTCATAGGTAAACTCACATGCACTACCTACAGTTAAAATATGGTAACACCTTTCAATAATATTCATTGACAGAGCTACAATTTCCTGAAATCAGAAATTAGATTCCCCAACGCAATTCCAAACACAAGCTACACTAGACAACCTTAAATCTGAAGTAAACTGACCATGAACCAACTAAGACTGACCATTATCAACATTTCATCATCTCCATTAATAACATTATTCAAAAAAATTACAATTTCCTAAAATCCTGTCCTGAAATGTGATTTCCCAACACAACATTTCTCCCTGCACTTCCAGAAACATGCTTCAGTAGACCACCTAACATCTCGCCTGTCCCTCATATCAAAGTGACAGATATTGACGTATGCTTTGCAATATTCACTCTGCTTCCTCTGCCTCTACTAATCTCACAGAATTTAATAATTGTCAATCCTCCAATTCTATATCAAACAGTGTTCTGTCAGAAATAGTGATGACGTTTTTCACTCTTCAAAAGCTGTGCTCAAGCAACACTACTGACATTACAAGTGATGAGATAACTGGATGGAAAGAGAATTTATATTGGTTTTGGTATGTGTATGACAGGTGTACTTGTGTGCTGAGTGGGCTGTGGCACACGATATGTGGACTTATGTCAGTTTGTTGAATTATAAGGTAGTGGATTTCTGATCAGAATAAATGTTTCTGCCTTGGCTGGCCAGCCTGAAGAGAGGAGATCATTTTGTGTGATACAGAAGGCAGATATCAGGGTCTGGATATTGTTGTAAGTTTGTGTATATAATGCAGACAGAGGTGTGCAAATGGCCATTATGGAGAGAAATGTCTATATCAAGGAAGTTGATGTGGGTGTGAAAGTAGGACTATGTGAAATTTAAAGCATATAATATTATAGGAGCATAAGAAGTCAAGGAGGAAGTTTACATTACAGTTCCAGATCATTAAAATTTCATGTATGTATTGAATCATACAGTTGTCCAGTAAATTTTTTAATAAAGATTTCTTAAAATCTACACTGGGAAAAGTTGGTATAGAAGGGTGCCTGGCTTGTATCATGCAAATGCACATAAAACACTGTAATTATTAGTTGTACACCATTCAAAAGCAGAAGAAGCAGCATTTTTTGTTTATTTATACATGGATACTCTTACAAAGAAGGGTTGAGTTTGATATTTTTTTGTATGTTCCCTATTTGTGCTTTAGCCATTTCTATGCCATCCTGCTGTCATATGTGGTACATGAAAAAAAAAATATATGTAGAGGTTGTACATAAAATTTTATTTAACAAGGTGTTGGAGTACCTTTCTCATCCAGGGCAACTTGGATTTGTCATGAAATGGATTCATATAAATCCCAAACAGTCTCCAGCAGAATTTTGTAACATTTTTCATAATGAAGAAACAAATTGGCTCCAATTCTCACCTCCAAAATAAACCACATCAATTCAGTAAGTCTGGTGAATGTGCAGGCCAAAGGATGTGTTGAAGTTAATCTCCATGTCCCTAGCTTGAACAACTTTGTCTGCGTATAAGGTACATTAATATCATGAAAGACTCAATTCGAGTTAGGGAACAATATCCGGGTCATAGGGTGCACCTAAAATCTCTATGCAGTCACTGGAAAGAATTAGACCTCTCATGGTACTGATAGACTGCATAGAGTTGAATACTTCCCCCAACCCCAAACCATCACAGATACACCCTGATGTTTGATGGAAGGGAGCAGACAACCAGGATCATAAGCCACCTTGGGCATTCTCTTTACATAAACTTGGTGAGAATCAATTAAAAAGATGCCACATCACACCATATTACTCTTTTCTGATCATCAGCAGTCCATGATTTGTGTCTACTGCACCACCTCTTTGGCATGACAGCATTGGCTTTGGTATTCAGATTAACACTGCTTACAAAATATCTAGCTTAAAAGCCCGTCAAAAATGATGGATACGGGCATGGCCATAACCAACACAGCAGCCTAAACCCCTGAAGTAATTAAAAATGTTGTTGCACAATCAGATAGGGGTTGACAGTGAGGAGTGGAATGGAGTAGGGAGCAGTTGAGGTTAAAGAGGAGTAACTAAATGAAAGTATTAAACTGAAAACATAAAATCTTTTACTGGTCTGGAAAAGTTTTGAAGAAATACAAATAATGATCAATTATGTTGTAAGAACAAATCGTTTGCACTGGGGTTAGTGCTAAACCATTCAGCCTTAACTCCAACCATGTGCTGCCGCCTTTGGATATACAGTTTGTGCTTTGCTGAAACTTGGCCGCCACCTAAACTGATCTAACCCCAACTTAGGAAAAGTATGTAGTCATTAAAAGTCACAGTTCCAATTGAAACTGTTAAACCATATATTCTTCCAAATTTTATTAAGTCACAAACTTAATGACATTGGAAATCACCAAATCACCAAAGAATTTTAATTGCAGAAACGATTAACGCATTTGAGACAGACCAATCACACAACCTCTAACTAAATTTACAGTCACATGAGGTATGCTAACTTCGCCACATGATAGTCTCAATGTTCAACATGCCTGCCTGGTGCACCCTGATCGTGCCGCAAAGTAGCATGGTCACGCTCTAACAGATATTCAAAGACTGGGGGCCGAGAAGAGCCTAGGGCAGCAATTTACAGAAAGCTTCTGAGAATACTTTATTTTCCTCTTTCCCACAAAAGCGTTCTGATCAAATGTAGTCCTCCAAGCTTGTGGATTTCATCATCCGATTTCCTCCGTGTGCATAAATAAATTCCTATCTGCCTGAAATTTTGACAGTAGCTAGGTTGACTTATGGAATGAATCCTTATAAAAAAACATTTGTAACTCTAATGGTTTGGTCGTAGAAAAATTATTTTCTGAAATTCAAAAGAATGTTATCTTCCTCAGTTTTAAAGCAACAAAGCTGAAATAACTTTTAACTTGCTTCTAATTTTCTGCTCTTTTCTTTGGTACTAAGTTCTACTTGTTTACTATTTTCTAACAGATTAACCGAAATTGTTATAATCTCAAAATTGGTATCTTTTAAAATATTTAACTGACAGCTCTGAAACATGTTTTGATTAGTTCAACATCTACTTTTTTATAAGAAATCATTACTCTCCAATTGTAATAACAGCTCTTAAATGGTTTTATTATTATTATTATTTCTAAAATAGTCACAGCTAACATTTAACAACAGATTATTTTTATTTGCAGGAACACTGTATTTCAACATTAAAAAGATGTACATAACTTGTTTTAGGACACTGAATCAAAATGCGTATACCAAAAAGTTTTTATTTTTTTATTTTGGCCGCGCAAAATGACGGGGGGAGGGGGGAAGGAGGAGTAGGAGGGAGTGGCAAGGAAACCCTTAATCAGAAAATCATGCCTTTCATAACGCTACACTGCATGGAAAAATGGTAGATCTGGTGAAGAAGGTATCATACAAGAAATTTTTAAAACAATCTATTAGGAGTGCTAGGAACAGTGATTAAACAATACAAAGAGAATATTGGAGTCAATTTTGCAGTTGAATGATTGTTATTAAAACCACATTTATAGGAAAAATACTGTTTGTATATATATATTTATTTGCATACGCTTGTTTTCTATTAATTTCAGTGCACTTTAGATGATCTAGGTTCACATTATTGTATCACATACTTTTTCACAACGAATTGACCATCAAAGGATAAAATATGCTGTCTTGTCAAGAAATTTTCACCAGTTCTAAGTTGCCACCATGGCACAATCTGGCACTTGCTTCACAAGTACAATAACACGGCCTCAAAAACTATTTCTTTAAATATATATTACTCAAAGTGATCAGAATATTTAAATAATTTTATAACCAATTTTTGCCCTAATTCAAGAAACAAAACAAGCAATGGTGGAAAACACACATATACCATACCATCCTCAACCAGATTTCTGTTACCAATAACACTTTAAAAACCAGCTTCATTGGTATTCAAACTTCAAATGTTAAAACGATAGATGCACTTACATACAACAAATTGATGAACACACCTTGCTTCCTCCATGGTCTTTTCAGTAGTAGTTATTTTCTTTCTCGAGATAGCTTTCAGGATGGGTCGTTTGTCAGGGGATGGAATTTCTGATCCGACTTCACACTCTTCCAATACTGGGATGTCATCTTCACTGTTAAAACAGAATGTACAACATTAAATGTATTGACTGTCAAGAATGCAAAGAATTATTATTATTTGTTACCGGTCTCTATCTTGGCTGGTTTAATGCAATTCTTCATCCATTCCTATCTTGCGCCACCCTCTTCATCTCAGCATACCCCTTACAACCCACAGTTTCAACTATCTGCTTCGTATATTCGAATCACTCTTCCTCTACAGTTCTTACCTTCAACTGTTCCCTCCACTAACAAATTAACCGATCCTACAAGTCTCAAAACATGACCTTACTATCCTGTCTTCTTTTTGTGAGACTCTTCCCAATTTTTTTTTTTCCTCATCCATAACTTCCAAAACCTGATCATTTTGAACTTTATCCTTCTATTGCACCACATTTCAAATAGAAATATTATCAACATGTATCAATTTCATGCTGCAGTATCAACTTTTCTACAAGGAAGTAAAGCGTTCCCATGATTTTTCAGAGATTCAATATGAGCTTGACATTATTTCAACATTGTGACTTAAAATGGGAAGTATATAAGACCTACAAGTAAAAAGCGGTTTAACGACTGTACTGATTTCCTCAAGTATTAGTTTACAACAACAAAATACAGGATCAGTACATAATCTGGATTGTAGGTAAAGCTAATTCGAGACAACAGCTGAATGGTATAATTTGTGAGAATTATAAATTATGCATCAAGGAAATAGCATACAAATTTTTGTTCTTCCTCATATTATTGTGCTTTATAGTATACATGCTGCAAGAGATTCGCTAGTTTCAACTGAGGAGACCCATGCAGTTTGTGATAGCATACCATTTTCTTTAAGAAAGTGCAGTAGACATGACAAAATGGTAAGGAATTAAGACAAGCATATGCTGGAATTTAGCGACAAATAATGCGAACATCTTCTATTTCCAGTTTTTTTTATTATTATTATTATTATTTCTTACAATAATTCAATTGAATCACAAATGACAGACGATCAGGGAAATAAGGAACCACACTTAGGTTCATATGTATTCTTTCTAAGGACTGCAATCCCGCAGAGTTTTCAATTCTGCGGGATTTGCGCCAATCCCGTGCAAATGGCGATAATAATATTTCAACGCTTATTTTTAAAAAAATAGTTATTTAAAGTGTTAACAAATTGAATAATAAATGTCTGTTAATTAAATTAATAAACCAATTTTTATGTTAAATGACAAAAATTAACAGTTAACAATATTTTAATCCACAAAAATGACATTAAATTTTTTTAGCCTGTCTTAATTATATTTAGAGATTGACATTTAAAAAAATCTAAACCAATTTTTAAATAAATGATAAATTATGTGCCTTACAACAAGTCATATCAGTTTGAAACCACGGTATGTGTAGTGGCCAAGTCACCTGAGTTTTTATTATTATTATGTCACGTGCCATACCAGGACTTCTAGCAATATCAGCGGAGGTGAGGCAATGATGAGGCAACTGTGGCGTTAATGGGTCACATCAGCAGTAATTGCGTATATAAAGGAGGCCACAAGACAGTGGTCAGTTGAACTTGGTCGGTCGGTGGACGTCGCACGGAAGTTATCGCCGGCTCGGGCCCGAACACCGGGCTCCGAAGCCTCGCCACTGCCTCCGCCCTCTGCTCTGCTCTAACACTGCAAGCATCTGTATCTTTATCTACTGGGCCATAGTACTGTTCCATTGTATTATTGTTCCTTTCTATGAAAGGGTTGAAAATATACTTCTGTATCCTCAACCACTGTTTCATTAATAGCAGTAATAGAAGCATGCACTCCCGCACTATAGACTATAACAGTGATTAGCTCCCTCCAAGTAGTCAAGCTACTTGACTAATTGCTCCCATAAGTACCTACCCTGCGTCCCAAGCCACAAGGCAATACCAGGGTTAGCTATAGCCACTGTAGAGGCGTTGCCCAGAGTTCTAAGAGAGCCAGGAATGCGACAATTATTATTATTATCTTAAATAAACAATCTATAATACCGTGAGAAAGCATTCTATTTCATTAATTGAAGTGAATATACTTTTTTAATTTTAGACTTGTCTCAGAACAAGATCTCATAACTTTCTGTCACTGCACAAGCACGAAACGTGGCCTATTTTTACAAGAATCGTTTTGTGGGATTCATTACTCTGTCTCCTGACTTCTTGATTGATCTTATAGTTGATTCATTGTTATTAAAAGGAACTACTCGTTAAGTCATAAACTGTGAAGTATTTCAGTTTTACTTTAAGTGGCATGACGACTTTTTTAGAGTGGAAATTATTATTTTTTTATGTAAGGAAGGAAACTTTCTCAGCGTATAGTTGCAATGAAGTCCTCACGGATGTATAGCCGGGTTACGTTGTAAAAACATGAAATTTCACATGTGAAGAAGACGGCAGAGCCATTGCAGTATGGTATTTTTACAACACAATTCAGCGATAAACGCGTGAAAATTTCATTATAACTTTTATTGCCTTGAGTCGAAATAATAATGAGTTGAAAGGACGCATGCTATTCACTCAAAAATAATGTATTGTGGCGATTTTCCACCCAAGAAGGATTAATCAAAAGCCAGAGTGGCACGTGTATGCAGGCAGCTTTTGTCAAAGTACATGTATTTCAAACGCATTGAGGCGGCGGCCAAAACAACAATAAGTCAAAGAATAACAATTGCCTTTTTTTTGCTGTCGTCAGTCTTTTGACTGGTTTGTGCAATCCTCCATCCCTTCCTATCCTGTGCTAACCTCTTCATTTCTATATACCTCTTACAACCCATGTCCTGAATTATCTACTTCATATATTCTAATCTCTGTCTTCCTCTACAGTTCTTACCTTTGACTGTTCCCTCCACTAACAAATTAACCAATCCAGCACGTCTCAAAATATGACTTACCAGTCTGTCTCTTCTTTCTGTAAACTTCTTTGATAACTGCTAAATATATAGGGATTTAATTGTCAAAATTACAATAACATTAGTTTTGTATCAACGAATAATAAAATGTTCAGCCGCAAATACAAGAAGTTGTCACAATTACTTTATCTGCCAATACAGGTGACGAGTGTGAAACATAAAAAATACTAATCGTACTAAATTATAGAAATGTGTGCTCAAAACAAACGTAAGTTTTAACGAATATGTAAAAGTGGATCTAATTACTTAGAATGGCGAAGGTTAACAAAAACAAACATTTGTTCACACGAGTCAAATGCCAACTGCAAGGGTACAGGCAAACAGGGCAATACATCTGAGACCAAGTGGGTTGGCAAAGCCACACAGACTGACACATATTCGCCAGATTTTGCGGATCTGCATAATTTTATGCGGGATCTGCCAGACTGCCTAATGATGCAGGATCCCGTGGGATTGCGGGATCCTAATTTGCTGGATTACAATCCCTAATTCTTTCTCCCCTCATTTCAAGAGGTACTAGAATGCAGAGAAGAAATATATTAGATTTTATTCCAAGCACATTGTCTCATCCACATTTTTTGTGTTAATGTAGACAACCTAATGGTACTAGGGGAAAGGAAACAGCTTTCGCCAATATAAATGACAAAGGAAAAAGAAAATGACTCATCACTCATCTAAGTTGAAGGCTGCAATGAGTTAGAAACATATACAACGAACAAAAACAAATACAATATTTCGGTTTTACAACTAGTACATGAATAAGGCATAAAACCGAAATATTGTAAATGTTTTTGTTCATCATATATGTTTTCCACTCATCGCAGCCTTCAACTTTTGTAGATATCTTAAGTAATAACTGATTTTTATTAACTCTGGAATAGAGTCAATCAATCATACACTACTTCCTATTAACTGACCCTAATTGTTTGATTAGTTGCCATCTGTAATTAATGATGTTACTTGTGCAGCCACTCCATTTATCTGAAGGAAGATCATAAGAACTTTGAAACATTATGAGACAGTTTTTACAAGTGTTTTTCTACAAATTGGCTGTAGGTATTTCTATTAAATAATCAGAGGAGATGGACCAATCTTCTTCTTCTTTTTTTTAAACTGCTTAACATCTCTTAACAGCAAGGTCTTTAGAGACGGGGAAAGGATGGGGGGCAAGGAATGGGAAGGAATTCAGAAATGGCCTTTTGAAGGAAGCATCCCGGCATTTGCCTGGAGTGATTTGGAAAACCATGGAAAACCCAAATCTGGATGCCCAGATGGGGATTCGAACCGCCGTCCTCCCGAATGTGAGGCCAGAACACTAACCATTACACCACCATACTCGGTATGGACCAACCATTTGAAAAAGATAATAAAGTGGAGGATAAAATGGGATTGTGTAAATCAGGATTAATAACAGATATGGAGATAACACTGCAATTAGTAAATCAGAAATTAATTTTGATGGTAGTATTTATAATATTATCAATTCAAAAATGATTTAAGACACTACAAAATACAAACAAAAACGTTTAAGCTGAACCTATCACTTGGTAAAGTCCAAAGTAGAAGATTGTAGATAAACCCCCTATCTCCATTGTGTGTTTTAAAATATATATATATATATATATATATATTGAGCAGCAAAAAGCAATAAAACTAAGGAAGGATAAGGTGAAGCACCAGGCGGCATCACATGTGATGCCACCTGGTGCTTCACCTTCTGCACGTTTAAGGCTACTGTAGGGCGAAATATTGCGCTTCTCTTGTGTTTGTTTTTTGTTCGTCGTCCCAGCCGCCTTCATCTGTGGTAAGTGTTGGGTCATATTTCCCTATCCTTCCTTTTATATATATATATATCATTTTGTGTGACCTCTCGTACTACTCATGTGAGAGGAAATGTAATTTCAATGGATATACCTGTAATACCAAGTGGATGAAATGAATTTTGCATCAACTTTTAGGTTTGAAGTGAGGGTGCAGGGAGACCACAAAGAGAGAAAATAATATTGGAACTGTAATATTGTAAGAAATTGTGATAAATGACATAAAAAATAACGTATAATGATATGAATAGTTTCTACACTGTCTTAGTATACAATATTGATGCTTCAACTGACACACTTCGGTCTTTTCTAGGGAAAAAAAATCTCTCTCTCTACTAAAGGAAACATTGAGGTAAAAACATTAGCAATTTATAGTCAAATGGGGCACTATATGAACAGCATAGAAACTACTGACTGACTGTGGAAGCCTTTGACTAGATCTAACAACGTGTTTCATATCTTACTGTAATTTTAATATTACATTGCTAATCCTAGTTGATTCAGGTTAAATGAAATACCTTTGTCTTTGTGCTAACCCAATGGAAGTAGACAAGCATTTGTGTTTTCCTGGTAAGATGTAACAAGTATATAGATTCTTGGCTGCTTTGATTGTTTTTTATGGTAATAATTATTTGGCCTGAGAAATGCCTAGATGTATTGTGAGGTCAAGAATGAAGTATAGCAGTAAGCATAAATATGGAAAGGAAAGATAAACTACATCCATCACTCACCACACTTGAAGAGAGACCCGCTACAAAAAACACTTCACAAACACAACATTTTGAACTATCATCGCACTCATGAAAACAGTCACGCATGGTGTCAGTCACCGTAAGGTATATGTGACAACCAGACGTATTCTGATTTCTGGTGGGGGGGAAAAATAGTATTCACATAGATATTTGTAATATGATGTACAACTGAATAAATGTTATTAATCTGTCTTTCAAACACAGCACAAGTTAATATGATTCTTGGACAAATAACCATATAATCACCACATCACATTAAGAATAATGGCTTGGTCCAATAACAGCATAACAAGAAGGAATTGTTCATTCCACTTGAAATGT
Organism: Vandiemenella viatica; assembly: GCA_031002005.1. Lineage (NCBI taxonomy): Eukaryota > Metazoa > Arthropoda > Insecta > Orthoptera > Morabidae > Vandiemenella > Vandiemenella viatica. Next base: position 96,465,087 of record JARYHS010008074.1, on the reverse strand, counting down.
TGTATGCATATTCGTTTGGTGGTATTCCTTAAAAAAAAAAACATAACAGATTAAAGTAATGCTGTTCCAATATCAAAATATGAACACAACTTGTTTTATGACACTGAAGATGATTTAATAAATTGAAATATATATGTCAAAACAAAGTTTTTATTTTGGTTTCACTAGGAAGATAAAAAAACACATGAAATCCCATTAATACTATACTAATGAAGTACCAGCTACATCAGCTCATCATTGAAGGGAAAATACAAGGGAAAAGATCTGTTGGGAGGAGAAAGAATTCGTGGCTGAAAGACATTCGGAGATGGTTCAATTGCACGTCTGAAGAGGCTTTCCATGTTGCAGTTTCACGCTCAGAGCTAGCTATGTGGACCGCCAAACTCCAATAGAAGGCGATTTAAGAAGAAGAATGAAGTAAAATAGCTCAGAATGTGGCTAGATGCATACAAGTCACTAAGCAAGAAATACACTTTTTTACATGTTGGTACTTATTGGAAACATTTCTCAGCCTCCATTCTTGAAAATTATATTAAAGTTTTCGGTTTAATTCGAGATGGCAATACCGCTGCATCGCTACTGTTAACGTGACCTCGCTAAGCTCGGTCACAATATATGTTTTTACGACTGTACGTGAATGTGATGTCACGTTAACAGTAGTGACACAGCGGTATCGCCATCTTGAATTAAACCAAGTTTTCCATATCCAAATGATTCTACATATGAAATAATATTTTACAAAATGTTGTATGAGCTCTAGCATTTCTCTATGTATAGCTCACATACTGTATTCCAAAGACAGTAATACACTAATGTATTCTGCTGGGCAGCCAGCCTTGTATGATAAGTGGTGGTTTATGTAGGGCATTAAGGTTTGGATACTGTGTTTCCCAATACTCACATCAGGACAGCACTACATTATTGTAACTGGTGAAAACCTCAATGCAGATGATCTCCATTCTAACACTATTGTTTTTTTTATCTTAGTCACAAATTATCTTTTGATTGCAATTATATTACCTGAAAGTTATATCTGAAGGTGCAGCTTTCTTTTCCCATCGCCTGAAGGTATCAAGAACTATACTTTCAATTGCGCCAGGAGGCGCAAGCGGACCATCAACCGGGTGAAAAAAATCTGTGCTGTAAAAATTCTTTAGTTATTTTAGTGGAGAAAATTTCTAATCACTAAGATTAAAATCAGGAAGTATGAACATATACCGTCTGCTCAAAAATCCGAAAAACGCATCTAGAAACGGAACAGCATGGCCAATTTCCTTATAGATTTTTTCAAAATTTTCGTCGTATGCCCCATCCATGGTTATTTCGCCATTTATTCAAACATTCAACAAAACATTCTGGAAAACATTCACAGAATATTACAGCAGCCGACAAAACATCACCTACTTGAACAGAGACAATTCTACTTGAAGTTAGTACAACATGCAAAGATACTACATCTGTCAAAGAAGAAATAATACCAGTAATAAGAAAAATATCTATTTGATTTCAATATTTTGACCAAGTTCTTCCGTATCATCAATCATTTAAATTTCTTAAAAGAAAATGGGGGATTACTGGAGATCGCGATTCCGCCAGAAATTTACATCAAAATACTGCAGTGGTCAAACGCAAGACTCCACTAGAAATTCTTTCCCAAATACATTTAACGGTTTCATGCTGGTCCAGGCTGTATTACAACCTAATTTCTGCTTCAAAATAATGGTCCAGGCTGTATTATATCGTAATTAGTGCTTGAAAACAATACGTCTTGCGATTTACTACAGCAGTTTTCCAACGATATTACTGAATGTTGTTGTAGCGGAATCGCGATCTCCAGTACACCCGAAAATGGTTCTATAAATGTGTGGAGCCAAACATTAGTCATTGTTCCAACTAGTAACTATATGTTTTTAATTGAATCCGGTAGAAATTTTATTGCTTCTGCTGCATTTACGTAATTATGTCTGTTTAAAGTGAAAACGAGGATAT
>JARYHS010008074.1:96446179-96462098 GCA_031002005.1 Vandiemenella viatica | reverse complement strand
TGGAGGTGAGAGCAACGGGTTTCGGAGTGGACCGTGTTTCGGACCAACACCGCCTCTCCTCCCTTAGCTCGATCACCCTCGGTATCGTCCTTTAAGAATATGTCATATCCTCTTAGCACTGGCTGGTGTAGCGGTCTGAAATGTGTCTCTTGCAGACAGAGACACAAAGGATCAGACCGTGCTAAGAGTTGGACTTCCTCTTTGTGAGCCTGAAAGCCGTTAACGTTCCACTGAAGTATGGGAGCCATTCTACCTATTTAAAACCACCCGCCCCGGGTCGGGTGGGTCCTGCGCATGCGATTGCTGAGGAACGGAACTATGTTCGTCCACCAGCATTATGTCGTCTTCTGGGTCCGAAGACGACACTTGTTCTAAGGCCTCAGAGTCGTGCGGATTTTTATTCCGCTGAGGCCTATTCCCCTTCTTCTCCCTGCCAGTTGGGGAACTGGGAGGAGATGTAGAAGGGGACTTTAAGAACATGGTGGGGTCCGTATGTTTGAATTTCGGACCCCGAACTTTCTGCACAGTTTGCCATCCGCTACTGGCAGATGGCGTTGCCTTTGCTACATTTGCTGCAGGTAATGCTTCTGCAATGGGTGCTCTTTCTGCTGGTGCAGAGGCACCCACGACAGTAGCTACTGTAACGGATGGCTGTGCCTTAGCTGGTGGACTTGCTGAACTTACTGTCGATATGGTCGAGTTCGTCAGAGTGTTGCTGCCGACGTCCGAGGTCCTAGGTGTAATGACCTTGATGGGTGTGGCACCACATCTGCATTGACATGAGCACATTGGACTTGTGCCCATGTCCGCAACGGACGTCTGGGTAGCGACACTTTCTTTCCTGACGGGAGTTGATAACGTCTTCGCGAAGCTGGTAGCGAAGACTGGTGGAGCCAGAGCCTTAAACTGCTTCTTGGCTTCGCCATACGAAATCCGCTCTTTCGTTTTCAACTCCTGTATCTTTTTTTCCTCCAGATACAATCGACACTCCCTGCTCCAGGCTGGATGTGCCCCGGAGCAGTTCACACACACCTGTGGGAGCGTGCAGCTAGTGCCTGGCTCATGAGCCGCCTTTCCGCACTTCCCACAGGTGGGGTTACCCTTGCAGGTCGCCGTCGTATGGCCGAACCGTTGGCACTTAAAGCAGCGCATTGGGTCCGGCACATACGGGCGGAATATTCAAATTCAAATATCCTGCCTTGATGTTTTTGGGCAACGTCGGAGTGTCGAACGTCAGGACGAAGGTGGCTGTCTTCTCAAGACTGCCGTTAACCCTTCGTTTAATCTGACGAACCTCGACCACATGATTCTGTTGACCACTCCTTAAGGAGTTCCTCGGTCTCTAAATCCATAAGGTCCCTGCTGGTGATGACACCTTTACTTGAATTTAGAGTTTTATGGAGTTCGCACTTCACCTGCGAACTCCCCGAGCTTCTCGCACTTAAGGAGTTGGACAGCCTGCCTCTGGGTGGATGTTTCCATAAGCAGTGTTCCATTCCTCAGCTTTTTTACAGATTTGAGGGTACCCGCAATACCCTCTAAACCTTTCTGAACATAGAATGGAGAGACCTTCTCAAAAGATCCCTCCACCCTTGTCATAATAACGAAGGCATTGTCTATGTTACAACCCTTGCTGTTACTATTTACATCCGGGGGAGGGCTTTCAACCCTAGCCCGTTTGTAAGAACTGGGTGTGTTTTTATTTACCTGCGACACACCCGGGCCGCAGGGGTTTTTTGGTTTTTTAGTGGAAGGCATTTTTGTTCCCACGAGTAAAAACCATTTAAAAAGAAATGCTTGTACAACAGGGGTGCGCAGGTGCCCCTGAGGTTGTACGTTAGCGAGTGATCTGCCTCTCACCCATGCACCTCCTCGGCACGTATCCGACCTTGAGGTTGAGGGGTTTTTTATAGAGGTTTTTTACCGTCCTCGCGATCCGGGCGATGAAGCCAAGATCCCCGTTCTCCTAGGCACACAACGTTCTACCGCCACGCCCTACGGTGGTCGTTGAAGCATGGTAGGAGTTTACGGTGTGGGAAACTTGCGGCGCTCACAAGTTTCCAGCTCGGGCACCGCGAGTTTGCCAAACCCGTACCTGGCACTTGCGTACCAGGCCCCTGCGGGGGACTAATGTGAAAATTAGTGTGTAATCTCTTAGTGTTTAGTGCATTGAACTTCAGTGGAGTATTCGGGAGTGGCTAAATGCCATAGTGGTTGTGTTTTGCAACCGAATTTTGACTAAAAAAAAGAACACTGAAGACAGTGAAAGATTTCGGTACATCATTGTAAATGGAACATTCCGTCCAACCTATCCAAAATCTACGAACTTGTTTTGGTTGGAACTGAATGTTGTTGTTGTTATTAGGATTTTAGGGCGCGTCGACGACGGGGTCATTAGCGCCCTAGCAACAACCAGGAGTGACAACGTGGCAAAATTGCCGTCTGTGTGGCCGACTGTAAAGGGTTCGGCCACAGAGACGGCACAATAAAATACTAACATATCAACTAAAATACCGTCTGCATGGCCGACTGTAAAGAGATCGGCCACACAGACGGCAACATAAGATATAAAACTGAAACAAGGCAATAAAATGTAAAACCACATACATTAACTGGTTGGCTGTAAAAGGGTCAACCAGTTTAAAAAACAAGTTAGCTGGCTGGCTGTAAAAGGGCCAGCCATATAAGCAGTGTCACAAGTAAAAAAAGTACTTGGATTGGTGGCTGTAAAAGGCCACCAATCCAATCTAAAACCTAGGCCGATCTGCCCAAAATTTTTGGGACAAGACCGGCCAAGCTACAAAACTTTAAAACCTTAGCCACGTTGTCACCTTCATCGTTTAAAATAAGGGACAGATCGTTGGCTAAGCCAACGTCTGCCCTTAAGTCAAAAAATAAAACACAATCAGTTAAAATGTGGCGTACCGTCAAAGGTACGCCACAAGCATCACATTCCGGAGGGTCCTCTCGGCGGAGAAGGAAACTATGAGTTAGAGGACAGTGCCCTATACGGAGGCGAGTAAGGAGAACCTCATCCCTCCTCGCCCGCTGGAAGGAGCTGCTCCACGGCTGAACGGTCGGTTTGACCAGCCGGAGCTTGTTATGCTCAACTTCCAGCCACTGCCTCTGCCAAACATCAAAAACAAATCTCTTCGCCGCCGAGGCAAGGTCTGACTTTGGGACCGGTACAAAGTCGGTTCTGACCTTGTCGCAGGCTGACTTGGCAGCTACATCAGCTGCCTCGTTCCCCCTGATTCCCACATGGCCCGGTACCCAGCAGAATAATACCTCCTTTCCACGAGATTGGAGGGAAAGGAGGGCGTCCTGGATGTCCTGGACTAGACGATCTGCTGGATACATATTTCCTATGGCCTGAACACAGCTCAGGGAATCACAGCATATGATGAAACACTTTTCGCGATTTACTTTCATATGCTGGAGCGACTTTAGCACGGCGTAGCACTCGGCAGTAAAAACGCTGCACCTGCCATCAAGTTTGTATGTGTAAGTCGCTCGAGGGAACACGACGGAGCAGCCAACTCCGTCAGCCTGCTTAGACCCATCCGTATACACCGGGGTAAAAATATGATGCTCATTTAGAACGTCTCTAAAAACATTATTAAAAACACTGTCAGCGGTACACACTTTGTTGTACCGACACAGGTCTAAAATTATTCTGGGCCTCTTTAAAAGCCAGGGAGGAGATTTACTCCAACCCTGGTGATAAAAAGATGGAAGCTCTAATCCATATTGTTCTAAAATAGCCCTTGTACGGTAGCTGAACGGTTTAGTGGCTCTATGCCGGTTGGCATAGAGCCGTTCGTGGTTGGGGTGTAGAACTATGTCGTACACGGGACTGCCAGGTGTTATGGCAACATGAAGGTAGTGTCGCACCATGAGGAGTTGCCGGCGGATGGTGAGCGGCGGCTCGCCCGAGTCAGCACAAATGCTGACAATAGGGCTAGTGCGATATGCACCCGTGGCGAGCCGAATTCCAGCATGGTGGACACTATCTAGTATACGGAGATAGCTGTCCCGTGCCGAACCATACACGATACAACCGTATTCCAGCCGCGACCGTACAAAGGCTCTGTAAAATTGTAGCAGGCAGGAGCGGTCAGCGCCCCATGACCTGCCACACAGACATTTTAAAACATTTAGAGCTTTTGAGGCTCTGGCTTTCACATCTTTGAGATGTGGTAGCCAGGTTAATCTATTGTCTAAAATTAGGCCCAGAAACCGGACAGATTCCGTAAAACATAAAACAGTGTTCCTCAGGGTAAGGTGGGGCTCCGGTAAGAGACTCCTGTTGCGAGTAAAAAGTACACACCGGGTTTTCTCGGCAGAGAAACGAAAACCGGTGTGCACTGACCATTCATCCAGCCTGTTCAGCGCGAGTTGCAGCTGCCGCTCTGCGCTTCTCAGGCTGGAAGATGCAATAAAAATTAAAAAATCGTCCACATACAAGGAGGACCGTATAGGACTCCTTATAACACTTAAAATGCTATTTATCGCAATAGCGAAGAGAGTCACGCTTAAAACTGAACCCTGAGGAACACCGTTTTCCTGAATAAAAAGATCAGACACTTCACTACCGACTCGGTACCGGAAGCAACGACCAGATAAAAATGATTTTAAAAAACGGGGTAGGTTGCCCCTAAAACCCCATTCATGTAACTGTTTTAAAATCAAATGCCGCCAGGTAGTATCGTAGGCCTTTTCAAGGTCGAAAAAAACACCCACAAGGTGTTGGCTGCGGACGAACGCATCCTGTATCGCCGCTTCCAGCAGGATCAGGTTGTCCAAGGTGGAACGGAACTTCCTGAATCCACACTGAAAGCGGCTCAGTAGGTTTTGGGATTCTAGACACCAGACGAGGCGGCGATTAACCATCCTCTCCAGTGTCTTACCCACGCAGCTTGTAAGGGCGATACTACGATAGCTACCTGGCAACAATTTGTCTTTGCCAGGTTTTAAAATTGGAATTAGTGTTGCTTCTTTCCACGAGTCGGGGAAGTGTCCTCCGGTCCATATGTCATTAAAAGTATCCAGAAGGTACTCTTTAGCATCTTTACTAAGATGCCTCAGCATCTGGTACTGGATCAGATCAGGCCCTGGAGCAGTGTCGTTAGCGCTATTCAACGCTGACTCCAGTTCCCAAAATGTAAATGGGCGGTTGTATGCCTCTGTATTCGACGAATCAAAGCACAGCGCGCGCCTCTCGGCAGCAACTCTTTGTCGCTGGAACCGAGGTTCAAAGTTGGCCGATGAAGTGACGGCGGCGAAGTTCTCCGCCATCAGCTGCGCTATGCTTCGTTCGTCGGTAATAATACGTCCATGATCCAGTAATCCAGATACTGGTGGGCGGGAGTACCTTCCGGATATACGGCGAATGGACTCCCATACTTTCGATGAAGGTGTGGAACGATTTATTGTGCTCACAAAGTTCTGCCATGACCTCTTCTTGCTCTCCTTAATAACTCGACGCGCCTTAGCTCTGGCAATACGGAACGCTGCTAGGTTGTCAGCTGTTGGGCACAGCTTAAAACGACGTAGCGCCCGTCTACGACCCTGGATGGCGGAACGACAATCGTCGTTCCACCAGGGGACGGGCGTCCTTCGCAGCGTTCCGGAGCTTTTCGGCATGGAGACGTCAGCTGCACGGTGAATCACTTCTGTGAAGTGATTCACCTTCTCCTGTATACTACCACAGGGTTGTAGCAGTACAGAACGGCAGAAGAGCTGCCAATCTGCACCACTGACGTTCCATTTACGCCGGTTATTACCTCCTCCCCGCTCACACTCAACGTGCATCCAAACAGGGAAGTGGTCACTTCCATGTAGGTCGCGATCCACCTCCCAATGTACGGAGTCCGCGATGGAGGGGGAGCACAAGGAAAGGTCAATGGCAGAAGACGTACCGGTAGCAGTGGTGAAATGAGTCATTTGCCCTGTATTCAGGATACAAATTTCCTCCTGCTCTATCAATCTACCAACCACTCGGCCCCTGGGGCAATCGGTGGTGGAACCCCACAACGCACTGTGGGCGTTGAAATCTCCCAAAAGGAGAAAGGGCCGAGTGAGTTGTCGTATAATGCCAACCAGGTCGTCGTAGCCGACTGACACACTGGGTGGCAGATAGACAGAGCATACGGTCAGTTGGATTGGACCGTGTATTTTCACCGCTACTGCTTGCAGATGAGAGGTGAGAGCAATGGGTTCGGAGTGGACAGTGTTCCGAACAAACACGGCCACTCCGCCCTTCGCTCGATCACCCTCGGTATCGTCCTTCCGGAATATGTCATAACCTCTTAGCACTGGCTGATGTTGTGGTCTAAAATGTGTCTCCTGTAGACAGAGACACAATGGATTAGACCGTGCTAAGAGTTGGACTTCCTCTTTGTGAGCCTGAAATCCGTTTACGTTCCACTGAAGTATGGGAGCCATTCTACCTATTTAAAACCACCCGCCCCGGGTCGGGTGGGTCAGGGTCTGGTGTCTGCTGAGGAACGGGACCAGGGTCTACGTCCACCAGCATAACGTCATCTTCGGGGTCCGAAGACGACTTTTTTTCTAAGGCCTCGGCGTCTTGCAGATCTTCCTTCCGCCGAGGCCTTGTCCCCTTCCTCCCCACCGCAGTTGGAGAACTGGGGGGAGAAGTTGAAGGGGACTTCAAGAACATGGTGGGGTCCGTGTGTTTAAACTTCGGACCCCGAACCTTCTGCACTACCTGCCATCCGCTTCCAGCAGATGGCGTTGCTGCTGCTACTACTGCCGATGCCGATGCAGCTTTTGCCATGGGTGCTGCTTCTGCTATTGCAGAGGCACCCACGACTGCAGCTACTGGAGCGGATGGCCGTGCTTTGGCTGGTGGACTTAATGACCCTGCTGCTGTAGTGGTCGGGTTAGCAGAAGCGCTAGTACCGACGACCGCGGTCCTTGGCGTTAGGACCTTAGTGGGCTGCGCACCACACTTGCACTGGCACGAGCATGTCATACTCGTGCCCGTGTCTACAACGGTCGTCTGTGTAGCAACGCTCTCTTTCCTGACGGGAGTTGACAGCGTTTTGGCGAAGCTAGTGGCGAAGACCGGTGGCGCCAGCGCCTTAAACCGTTTCTTCGCCTCGCCAAAGGATATTCTTTCCTTAGTCTTCAACTCCTGTACCTTCTTTTCTTCAAGGTACACTCGACACTCCCTGCTCCAGGCTGGATGTGACCCGGAGCAGTTAATGCACACCTGTGGGAGGGTGCAAGTTGCACCCGGTTCATGCGCCGATTTTCCACACTTCCCACTAGTGGCGTTGCCTTTACAGTTCGCCGTCGTATGCCCGAACCGCTGGCACTTAAGGCCGGGCACACACGTAACGGTTTACCTGACAGGTATACCTGTACAGGTCACCTGTACAGGTAAACCTGATCGTGTGTGCCAGTAGCTACAGGCCAAACTGCACAGGCGTAGCGACCTGTACAGGCGACCTGTACGGAATGAAAATTTGGTATTTCTACCTGCGCAGTAGTCTAGACCTGACCGTGTGTGTGAGACCGTCCAGTCAACTGCGCAGTTGTTTTGTTATTAGTTTGGACTTGCACCTCGAGTAGAGAGCTTTTTGCGACACTTTCTTTTGAAGTTTCTTTAGTTTCTTGTGACTATATTAAGTTCTAGTTATGTCGAGTCGAAAACGTAATCAAGTGATTGAAGAGTTCATTGAAATTTATAGACAGGAGCCGTGCCTTTGGCGAGTGAAAAGTAAAGAGTATCATGACCGTGAAAAGAGAGATGCATCTTATGCAAAACTTTTGCTGAAGTTGAAGGAGTTGGAACCTGATGCAACAAGAAAATCAGTGGTTGCAAAGATTAATAGTTTACGAAGCAATGTTCGTAAAGAAAAGAAAAAACGTGACATGTCAATTAAATCTGGCGCATCAGCCGACAATGTCTATGTATCCAAGTTGTGGTACTTAGATTTGTTTGATTTTCTTGGAGATCAAGATATTCCCAGTACATCTGTGTCCAATTTAGAAGAGGAATATGGGAGCGAGATCGAGGAAGTAAGTACTATAAACAGATTAGTTATAATAGTTATATAATTGATTTTAAGTACGATTACACTTGTATTTTTCTATAACAATAATAGTTATTTACAAATTAAATGTTAATAGTTTGAAAGAAAACTTTTCTCTGACCTGTGTGAAATGTCTAAATGATTTTTTTAGTTTATGAACAAATTTGAACGGATTCCACGTATCCTATAAATAAGAGCAAAAGTCTATATTCAATTTTTGTTTCGAAGAATACGTTTGTCTTGCCATGGCACTTTACCTTCATTCATGAAGTAGGAAGCAAACTCATTTCTGAGCCGTTTGGCGGCCAAACTTACATTACCTAAGTGCACACGTTGCAATGCTATCATATTCGATTCATTGGTATTCAAGCCTGCATTAATGATAGCGCCATCATCATTCTCCTGATACGTACTGTTTGGAGGAGCGTAAATGGCTGGGCGTTTTTCCATCAAAAAATTATGCAATGCACATGTTGCTTTCACCACTTTTACTATGTTCTCTGGCTCTAAATTTATTTGAGTATGGAATACACGAAATCTGGAGGCCAGTATACCGAACCCATTCTCAACAACGTGCCTTGCCCTTGAAACTCGGTAGTTGTATATTTCTTTACAAGCTGAATCTAGTTGTGCTTGTCTGAAAGGCTTCATTATGTTAATTGTAAGGGGAAAGGCGTCATCAGCCACAAATACGTAAGGAACATCTTTGAAATTTTCTGTTACGCTGCATGGTTTTGGGAGTTTAAGGTCATCAATCTGTAACTTTTCATAAAATTTAGTATTTTGAAGAACGCCTCCGTCAGAAACACGTCCGTTGGTCCCAAAATCCACTAAAAGGAACCGGTAGTTAGCATCCACTATTGCAAAAAGTACCATACTGTGCCTTCCTTTGTAGTTGAAATAATATGATCCGGAATCCGCTGGAGGAACTATATCTATGTGTTTGCCGTCCATGGAACCAAGGCAGTGTGGGAAATTCCATCTCTCTTCAAACTCTTTAGCAATCTCTTTCCATTTCTCAGTGGAATTAGGAAACTGGAACAATATCAAATAAATAAAAACTGTTCACAACATAAATAAAAGTCTATCATAATGATAATGATGACTGTCTAAATGTTGATAATTTTTAAATTCAGTGTTTTAAAATCAAGGAAACATTATAATTAATTATATTAACGGCTTGGGACTATGCTTCGTTTCCCTCGGCTGATTGAATTAGCAAATTAATTTCATTTGGTGTTTAGTTAAATTATAATTGTTATCATATCTATATTATAATATTACAATATAACAATAGTCTACATTATAATATGATAATTGATATTTTATACAAATTCTAACGTATCCGTTGTAGATTCCCTTTTATAACCCAACATGAATCCAGGTATCAGCTTAGCCCGTTAATAACATGATATTCGTAACTTTTTCAATAGTAGGCCTACACGTTTTATATTTATTTAGTTCTCCTTTAAACTATATTAATTAATAAAATCAATGTAAAATACTTTTTTAGTGTGTAATAATACATAATTATTTCAGGAAGAAATAAATGATTCTGCTGGAACACCTAGCGACGAAACACCGATCAATGGCGACGAGATACCTCCACCTGCGGTTGCAAGATCAAACTCAAGTACAGGAGCAGTAGGCTTACCTCCGACCTCCCGACCTAATTTGGCCAAAAAAAGGAAAAGTGAAGAGTTAACTAATGATGTACTGGTCTCAGTAAGAGACCACTTCAAAAAACCGGTGGCCCAAGATGACAGGTATGACTTGATGGGAAAATTTTTTGCTATGAGAATCAGGGCTTTGGAAAAACGAGAGGCTTTGATAGTTGAAAAAAGAATCAATGATCTCCTTTTTGAGGCTGAAATGGGTATGCTTAATCCATACAGCTCCGAACTTTTGAACAGCAGCTCTAATTCAAGTAGGAGCACACCTACTCCTTCATCTGCTACCTCGTACGGCCAATTTTCTCAACAAACTTCGCCAGGTGGATTTGCAAATGAAGGTCTTCCTCCTTCACATTCAATGGCAGCTTACTTTTCTAGTTATAGTAATCATTGATTTGTTTTATTTTTGAGTTTTCTTTATGCTATACTAATGTTATCAAACAATATTATCAATTAATTTTATAATTCCATACGCTCATTGCAATTATTGTCTCAGTACTCTGTTAAAACTTTCCCTTTCATAGACAGCAATAAATTTTTTCAATAAAAACTAATAGTAAATAAAAGTTGTATATTTGTTTAACGTACCTGAAGATACTCATTTTTCAGCACTTTATAGATGGCTTCACATGTCTCTGGAATGATTTGGCCTAGAGCTTGTGGTGATATCAACGTAGAGTACTTAAGACATTCGTACGATCGGCCCGTCGCAAGAAACCTCAAAGTAGCACTTAGTCTTTCATGGGGAGAAATAGAGGTTCTCATAACCGTGTTTTTCTTTCTAATGAGAGGAGTTACAAGTGATAACAGTTTTTCATATGTTTCTTCATTCATACGCAAATAATTACGGTAATCTGAAGGATCTGCACTCAACTCTTTCAGTAACCTTGTATGAGTATATTCATCTCTCTTTGTAAGCCACTTCTTACACCAGGTTTTACGTTTACGCTTCTTCTTACTGTCCAAAACCACTAATAACCCGACCAAGGCGATCGCGTCATCTACATCTTGTTTGCTCGCCATGTTCTCTCAACTGAACTAAAATATACGGTTTACCCTAACGTGTGTGGGCTCGAGCTTGCACAGGTATACCTGTCAGGTTTACCTGCGCAGGTTTGCCTGTCAGGTTTACCGTAACGTGTGTGCCCGGCCTAAAGCAGCGCATCGGGTCCGGAACATACGGGCGAACGTTTAGGTTTAAGTAGCCAGCTTTGATGGCTTTGGGCAACATTGGAGTGTCGAACGTCAGGACGAAGGTGGCAGTCTTCTCAAGATTGCCGTTAACCCTTCGTTTGATTTGCCTAACCTCGACCACATTTTCTGATCCCCACTCCTTAAGGAGTTCCTCGGACTCTATATCCATTAAATCTCTGCAAGTGATGACACCTTTGCTAGAGTTTAGAGTTTTATGGAGTTCGCATTTCACTGCGAACTCCCCGAGCTTCTCACACTTAAGGAGTGAAACAGCCTGCTTGTGGTTAGATGTTTCCAGAAGCAGGGTCCCATTCCTCAGCTTTTTCACACTCTTCAGGGTTCCCGCTATTCCCTCCAATCCCTTGTTTATATAAAACGGAGAGACCTTCTCAAAGGATCCCTCCGTTCTAGCCATAATAACAAAGGCGTTGTCTATTAGACAAACCTTTCTGTAACTGTTCTCTTGTTCCGGCGGAGGGCTGTCAACCCTCGCCCGCTTGTTGGAACTGGGTGTATTTTTATTAACCTGCGACACACCCGGGCCGCAGGGGTTTTTAGGTTTTTTTGTGGAAGGCATTTTGGTTCCCACGAGTAAAAACCATTTAAAAAAGAAATGCTTGTACAACAGGGGTGCGCAGGTGCCCCTGAGGTTGCACGTTAACGAGTGATTTACCTCATCACCCATACACCTCCTCGGCACGTGGCTGACCTTGAGGTTGAGGGGTTTTTTATAGAGGTTTGTACCGTCCTCGCGATCCGGGCGATGAAGCCAAGATCCCCGTTCTCCTAGGCACACAACGTTCCACCGCCACGCCCTACGGTGGTCGTTGAAGCATGGTAGGAGTTTACGGTGTGGGAAACTTGCGGCGCTCACAAGTTTCCAGCTCGGGCACCGCGGGTTCGCCAAACCCGTACCTGGCACTTGCGTACCAGGCCCCTGCGGGGGGAACTGAATGGGGGGCAATTGTGACGTATATATGTTATGTATAGTTCTTTGTGAAGTTATATGCATAATTATATTAGAGAGGTTTCACGTTCAGTGTAATCTGTTCAGAATGTGTGTAATTTGAAATTGTTTGTCTCAGTGTTTGCAATCGGGCGGCCGGTGGCAGACCACAAAAAATAAGGGGGTGTGAAACAGCTGCTACCCTGCCTGCAACAAGGAGGCAGTATTCAGTCTCAATTGATAGCCGACAGACCTGATGTAATCGAGGCAAATATTTAATGTTTTGTATAATGCTGTACTGAATAGTTTAACATGCGAAGAATAAATGCTCAAAAGAACGATTGGAAATTACTGTGTTGTCGATTTCTAAAAATAATCAGCCTTCAACAGGTACTACACACGAAAATGTGTAAATAAAATGTTTTTCAATTTCGTTAGTGGTCTTTGTTCGTGTTCACGGTACATGGCTTATTAAATTGGATAAAAGACTTCAGACATGCCACCGAAGCAAGTAATCTGGCAATTCATTTCTCCAGAGTTGCTTAACTATTAAATAACTCTCGTAATTTGGATCTGTAGTGATATCTGAGACCAGAGTTTCCATTACGCTTTATTTGCTAATTTCATGTGGCCTTGCTTTGCACACTTTGTACATCGGTTATTAATTTATTTAAAGTGGACATCAGACATGCCACCTAAATGAACAACCATATATCTCGAGGAATTTGTTATTACGGGGGTGAGTCAAATGAAAACCATAAATATTTTTTTAAATATTATTTATTGTGCAGAAGTGGTACAAAGCTGTATCACTTTTCAACAAGTCCTCCAGCGCTTACAAAGTGCATAAATTCCTTTAGAAAAAAATTCCTTTGGTAGTCCGCGCAACCGCTCATGCACCGCGTGGCGTACCTCTTCATCAGAACGGAACTTCTTTCTTCCCATTGCTTCTTTGAGTGGTCCAAACATATGGAAATCACTTGGGGCAAGGTCTGGTGAGTATGGTGGATGAGGAAGACACTCAAAATACTGGTCTGTGATTGTTGCAACTGTTGTACGGGCAGTGTGGGGCCTTGCATTGTCATGTTGCAAAAGGACACCTGATGACAGCAATCCACGTCGCTTTGATTTGATTGCAGGACGAAGATGATCTTTTTGGAGATGTGTGTATGATACACTGGTGACAGTGGTCCCTCTAGGCATGTAATGCTCCAAAATGACGCCTTTTTCGTCCCAAAAGAGAGTCAGCATAAGCCAGGGGTGGATCCAGGGGGGGCGGGCTAGGGGGCTCAAGCCCCCCCAAATGTATCTAGGTCCACCACTGACATTGTAGGTTTGTGACCTAAACCAAAATCCACTGAACACAAGCCCTCTGAACCAAAATTCACTCAAGCAAAGCCCCCCCCTCCCAAACCAAAGTCCTCTCAAGCCCCCCCCCCCCAAAACAAAATTCTGGATCCGCCCCTGGCATAAGCTTCCATGCTGATGGTTCTGTTCGAAACTTCTTTGATTTTAGTGATGAGGAATGGCGCCATTCCTTGCTCGCTTTCTTCGTTTCCGGTTGGTGGAAGTGAACCCAGGTTTCGTCACCCGTAACGATTCTTACAAGGAAGCCATCACCTTCTCGTTCAAAGCGCCGAAGAAGTTCTTCATAAGCATCAACATGTAGTTCTCTAATTTCAGGAGTCAGCTGCCGTGGCACCAATCTTGCAGACACTTTGTGAAACTAGAGCACTTCATGCACAATGTGGTGTGCTGAACCATGACTATTCTTTAAACATACAGCAATGTCATTCAGTGTCACTCGGCGGTTTTCCATCTCTATGGCTTCAACTGCTGCAATGTTCTGTGGAGTCACAACTCGTTGTGCCTGACCTGGACGAGGAGCATCTTCCAATGAAGTCACACCATTTACGAACTTTCTACTCCATTCGTAGACTTGCTGTTGTGACAAACATGCATCACCGTATTAAACCTTAATTTTTCGATAAATTTCAATAGGTTTCACACCTTCACTACTAAAAAACCGAATAAAAGACGCTGTTCTACCCTGGTGCAAGTCAAGTGGGGCAGCCATCTTTATACTGATACTGCGACGATATTTGTGCATCTCCACTATGCTGCCACCTTCAGACCATTCTGCACGCTGCTTGTAGCACGCTTACCAACTTACAGGATAACGGCGCGAAATTTCGAGATTTTATTACAAATTTAAGGTTTTAATTTGACTCACCCTCGTAAAAATGGCCAAGAAAGCGAATTACGACACGCAACATTGAACAAATCATTCTGAAGAACGACAGCAGAAAGCACAATTATGACAAGCGACGTAGAGCAAATGTTACTGAAGAACAATGTCAGCAGAAAGCACTATATGACAAGCGACGTAGAGCAAATGTTACTGAAGAACAAAGTCAGCAGAAAGCACAATATAACAAGCGACGTAGAGCAAATGTTACTGAGAACAAAGTCAGCAGAAAGCACAATATAACAAGCGACGTAGAGCAAATGTTACTGAAGAACAAAGTCAGCAGAAAGCACAATTAGACAATCGACGTCGAGCAAATCTTGCTGAAGAACAATGTCAGCACATCGTCAGACAAGTCATGATGAAAATCATCGCCAGCAGGGAAATACACTGCAAGGAAAGAACCTAAGATATAAAGGAAAATTAGTCATAAACAATGAAAGCCAAATTCAAGAATCAAACTGTAGTAGTTTAACCGAGACATGTCAGTTTGGTGGTTCAATGAAATTTTCTACAGAGAAACCTGCTGTTGTCACAAAGGAAAATTATTTTTGCCTGCCATTCGCTCATGCAAACTCATTAATCGGTTATTGACTTACTAAATTAATGAGTTTGAACAACGTTTACGCGGAAGCTCAGAAAATGATGCATGAAGTATAGAAGGAGATGATTGCTGAAGCACAGATTCATTATATAAAATCACATTGGTTGATTTTTTATTTCTCTTTCCGTCTGCCGCGGGCATCTGGGTTCGCGGTGGATTACAGGTCAGTTGGCGTGATTCAGAATTCAACCGGTCTGAGCGGTATTTGCGTGCCGTTTCACAAGGAAGTTATATATGTGTATCTTCTTTTCCTTATAAGTTATTGTCACTGTTGTTACCCTCACGGTACGCGACGGTTAGGTTAGCGTGCGTGGTCATTGAAGCGAATTGAGCTTCTTGTTTAATTGTCGGCGAGTTATGCCAAGTTTGAGAGAATTGTAATAAGAAATAAAATTACGTGTGAAGAGTATTTTACAGCTCAGATTCAGTGCATTCAAGTTACATCTTGCTGAAGATAACAGCCGGTGTCACATTACAGCCTGACCATGCGAATCGACGCTACAGTCATAAGGTGAGTGGGTTTCTGTTTCTTGCGCTATTGCTGGCCGGATCACTGCTGCCGAATTTCGAGTGCCTGCGGTCGGTGGGGGTGAGGAGAGAAATCACTCACCAATCAATTACCTACGATTACGTTCCCTGCGGGAAGACACTATTTATACGTGACTTTTCCCAATTAGATTATCCACCATCTACCCATTGTCAATCCGACAAGACCGGATGGCCGATCTAAGGTGCTACAACGCACCTACAGTTTCTGCAGTGGCCATAATATTTCAGAATGCTGAAGGAGAACCTCTGCTTGAGGGAGATTTGCTTATTCACCGGAAGCCAGAACTTAATGAGCCAAATATTCGCGAAAAGTAAGCCAATCACCACATTAGAGCACGTTAACAATAATTTGCAAATTAGTTCTACGCGTCAAATACTTCTGGTAAAAAATCTGGAAACTGCCATTGGGAATCAGTCCCTAACCATACAAAGCTTAGCAAATGCCTCCATGGGGAAAATCGCAGAAATGCAAGCTATTCTGAATGATCACGTACAGGGGGTTGATGAACTGTTCATAAAACAGATACATAATGACCATCTTTTGCAACACCTTGCAATAACGATTACTAGCATAAGAATGGAACTAGTGAAGCTTAGAATTGCACTTGCACAGGCAGCCAGTAATAAACTTAGTGATGTTTT
>JARYHS010008074.1:96323697-96445179 GCA_031002005.1 Vandiemenella viatica | reverse complement strand
CTACGTGTCTCTGTTGGCTGGAAGGCTACGCTGCACTACGTGGGGGGGGGGGGGGGGTAGTTTTCGATCCAGGCCACGTAGCTTTCCATTCATATAATTTTCTACAGTTAAAATGAGGTACAGAACACACAACAGCATGTGAACTGTGAATATTTATTTCCTTCACTTAATTATCTCTATACGTAATTTACAATAGTCTGACAAGAGAAAACAGTATAAAAAGTCTTCTGGAATCAAAAGGTAAAAAAGCTACGTGCTACTTGGGAGGGGGGGGGGGGTTATGGACGCTCCCCAGTAAGAATTGGTACGTAATGGGATATTCAAATGCTAGAGCAACCCACGTTATTAAAGCCACAACATTAAAACAGAAGACGAAAAACTGCAAGTTAACTATCCCTTTCTTGTTAATAAACTATAGAAACCCTAGAAATACTACTTCCCTGTGCTGAGACTATGACATAAAATCAGCACGCTTTATAGACGGGAATGATTAACTTTTTTTTAATTTAATTGCAATTGCATTGGGGCACAGGCTCCGGTGGCAATTTCCCTACACACCCATCTTCCCCCTATCCTGCACCTACCTACATTTGCCCTCTACAAATTTTATCTTTAAATTCTTTCAAAGTTTTCGGTAAATTATTCATCATTTCTCTTGGTAACTCATTCCAATCCCTGACACCTTTACCTAAAAAAGAGAATCTTCCCACACCCTTGTGCCTGAAATCGAGTGCCAGCTTGTGGTCATGGTCATCTTTTCCCTTCCATGCACTACTTTTCATACCTATTGCAATATCTTTCCATGCTTCATCGCCAGTATATGCCCTATACACTCCCATGACCCTCCTCATTCTCCTCCTGTCTTGCAATGAATCACATTCCAGCTCCTTTATCATATCCGTCACTGATTGTATTCTGCGATTCTAGCCCTTTTTTGCACCCTCTCCAACTCCTGTATTTGATACGTAAAATGAGGGTCCCATACTACACTACGCTCCCCAGCAAAAATTGGTACGTAATGGGATATTCAAATGCTAGAGCAACCCAAGTTATTAAAGCCACAACATTAAAACAGAAGACGAAGAACTGCAAGCTAACTATCCCTTATTAACATTATTAACGTTATGCAATAAAGACTTGGTAAGTAAATAACAACTATGTGTCATTTCAACGTATTTAAGCTGGCGCTTCTGGTGTTCTTGATTTTGTCTGAATTTCCTATAGCAACCAAACAATAAGTATTCGTGTCGCAGTCAATATAATTCACACTTCCATCTTGTATACCAAATTGTCCTGGTGTTAAATTATAAAATTTGTTTTCTTCTGTGGGACTCGAATCACATTATCTGACCGATAGAGAAGCGCAGATACTGCTCTTTAGCAGCTAATCCTATGAGTTAGGGTATGGCTAATGATATTAACAAAATTAATAAATAATTGATCTGTAAACAAATCGTAATGACTGATATATTATTCTTCTATTAGGTTTACACTCGTAATAACCTCTGAGTTCATCGTATTTTATTCGCGAAATTTTGGCACGGGTATTCTAGTTAGTTTTTAACAGTTCTATACTCTCTGAAAAACCTTGCTTCGACAAGAAACACGCGGTGAATGATTCTATAGTTGCAAACGCGTTTTACTAGGATAAACGGTGTAGATTAAACGATAACAGAAAAACAATATGAGCGGATCTGAATTTCTGTAACTAAGACGGATGAGCTCCTAACGTAGATCTCACGGCTGCAGCTGCCACATGTATGATTACAAAACAAATAACTTCACTTCAGAGGTTCAGTACTGTATCAAGCTAGAAAAATATATTATTTTCATTAAACAATTTATACTACATAAGCTGTGTTTACGAATCTTTACTTTGTAATCGTGATACAAATATACTAGTTAACCCGTGCGAAAATTTCGCGAATACAATTAACAGTAAGGTTGGTGGTTTCTAATAGGACGAAAGAAAAACTGCGTCATTTGTTCCAACTTTTAGGGTTCAAATTCCACAAAATTCCTTTCCAAAAATATAATGTGGCCACGGCGGAGTTCTTAATCTTTAAAATGATACTTCATTTACCTATATCGGTTATATTTCAAGGGAGATAAACGGCTAATCACACATAAATGCATTGTAGAAATATTGATACTTTTGCCCTTTAAGGGTCAAATTCCGAATAATTCCTTTCTTAAAATATGATGTGACCACGGCGGAGAACTTAATCTTCAAAATTGTACCTCATTTATTTATTTCGGTTAGATATAAAGGGAGTTAATTGTTCGAGACATAAAAACATGTTGCAGAAATATTGATACTTTTACCCTTTAAGGGTCCAATTCCGAAGAAATCTTATCTTAATATGTGATGTCACCAAAGCTGAGATCTTAATCTTTAAAATGATATCATTTAACGATTTCCGTTAGGTATCCAGGGAGATAAATGGTTCGTGACACAAAAAACAGCATTATAGAAGTATTGATATTTTTCTCTTTGTGGAAAGAATTTAAAAAAAAAAACTTTCTTAAAATATGATATGATCAAAATGGATATCTTAATCTTTAAAATGATACCTCATTTATAGATTTCGGTTTGGTATGAAGGGAGATAATGGCTTGTGACAAAAAAAACACCACATAGAAATAATGATTTAAGCGCTGAAGAAACGAAGAAAGAAGTTACGCGTTTTTTATAGAACACCGAGAACTATTTGGGACTGTATAATACCCTTGCTCATAAGGATCTATGTCAAAGGAAACAATTTAAATAATTTTTCGATCTGGCAGTATAATCCTTGTACTGTCTAACTGCGAAAAGAAGGTATCGTATTATGTTGCGGTACGAAACATTAACGACATTTGAGGTCATATTCAGACGTCTCCTCGAAGTTTGCGATTTTTCCATGAAGGACAAGGTTAAGAACATTCATAAATTCGACCAAGTGTATGGTTCGTTAACAGCACCAAAATAACAAATTTTGTGTTATTCAGAGGTTCAGATGAAGAGAGTGATGCTATAACAAGGAACTGGGGAGATAGCGAAGATTTTATGCTGTAAGCAGTTTCGCCTCATTGATGAAATTAATGCTCTACAGACTTACTGATGGCCGTTGTTAGTAGAGTGGGTGCTGCATTGTTTGAAAAGTGTATTTAAAAATCAAGTAAATGAAAATAATTTATTCCCAACCCGTTTAGAAATGAAGCCATACATCCTTTATGTAAACAAGTTTCAGTAATACTGTTCTCTGCCTCTGCAATTTCATGAAACTGCAGTTCACGTTCATGACAGTTAAATGATGGGAAAAGAATGACTTTAAATTCAGTATGTCAGACACATAGGTGCCGTATGATACATGAAAACTTTGATATACGTCGTAGTAATAGTGTCTTACGAAATTATCATCATCCTCAACAGCTTCCAGCCACCGGCCGGGTTTGCCTTGTGTACAAGCCTTCCCATTTTCTTCTTACTTCCCACCACCTCTCTATCAGTACCTCGGTACAGTCCTCTCCTCTCTTCCGTACATATTGCTCTCAGCCATCCAGCCCTTGGTCTTCTTCTGGGTCGTTTATCATTCCTCTACACTTTGTGAGTTATTGCTGGGATTCCCTGCCATTCCACTCTCTTTACATGTCCATCTCTGTTTGACCATGATATAATCTAGCTGATATCTACCTGTATCCCCAGGACGTTTCCAGGTGTATATTCTTCTTGCATGGTTCTTAAACAGTGTGTTTGCCACTACTAGCTTATATCTTTCACAAAATTCTAGCAATCTGCTTCCTCGCTCATTGCTTTCTCCAAGACCAAAACTTGCTACAGTATTCCCCTCTTTTCCTTCTCCCACTATTGCATTCCAATCACCCATGATTATTAGATTTTCCTCCCCCTTCACATATTGGATTAATTCCTCAATTTCTGCGTATATTTTTTCTATTTCTTCATCATCTTCCTGTGACGTTGGCATATACACTTGTACTAATGTGGTTGGGACGGGCTTAGTTTCTAACCTCATCAAAATAATCCTGTCACTAAACTGTTCATAATAACTCACAAATCCTACACCAGTGACTCCATTGACAGCTTGTGTGCTAATTATCCTGTGTTCCCCAGACCAGAAATCCTGTGCGTCCTTCCATTTAATCTCACTAATCCCAACAACATCTAACTTAAGTTGTTCCATCTCCCTTTTTAACTTTTCTAACTTACCTGACCTATTCATACTTCTAACATTCCACGCTCCGACTCGTAGAATATTTGTATCCATTTTGATGACTCCTCCCTGAGCAATCCCCGACTGGAGATCCGATTGGGGGACTATTTTACCTCCGGAATATTTTACCCCCGGAATATTTTACCCCCGGAATAGTTTACCCCCGGAATATTTTACCCAGGAATAAGCCATCACGATATATGTAATTTGAGAGTATTACATGTCCTCGGGATACCCTTTGGGTCTTTAATGCAGTGGTTTCCCGTTGCCTTCTGCATCCCCATGCCGTTGATCATTTCTGATTCATCCGCCTTTAGGGGCCGTTTCCAACCCCAAGAGCAAGAGGGTGCCCTGGACCGCTCCCCGTTCTTCCGCCCTCCTTTCAGAGGCCGTTGGCAAGCGGTGGGTGATTCCTTGTACCAGGAATCTTTCAGTCGCCAGAGCCTCGTCCGTGCAAACAGGGTGCACCACGTGAAGGAGAGGTTGACATTTGGTTGGAAAAGGCTAGTATAGCCTCTCCCAAACCCTTACACCCCATTCCTCTTTTATGTTGTGTCTAATCGTTTCTTTCTTTGTCCTGTCCATTGTTGTGACACCCTTTCTACCTCTTAAAATTTCATTTCGCTTGCTTGTATCCTGCTTAGAACCCGCTTCTTCATTGTCCAGGTTTCCGCACGATATGTCAGGATAGATATACAATATGTGCTATAAATTACTCTTTTGCTTCTCACATCATTATTTCGTATCGAGCTTCTGCATCATATTATCCATGATTACCATGAAACGTAATGGTGAGAGGACACTTCCTTGTCTTAGTCCGTTCCTTTGTTTCAGCCAATTTGTTCTTCCTCCCCCCATTTTCATATATATAGCTCACACTTCACTACTGATGGTTTTTTGGGACTCCTATGTTCCCCAAGGCCTTCCATACTTTTCTCCTGTGTACGCAATCAACTCATTATCAAGAAATACCAACAGTAGATGCTTTCCATACTCATAATACGTTATTGTATCTTACGAAATAAAAGTTAAATTTAAAATTGAAATCTTGATTGGTAAGTGTCTACGATAAAGAATTTAAACCCATATTTGCGAGAGGAAAGCAAACTGTTGTACTCATTACTGCAGGTGTTTTGTTGTGTTGTGTGTGCAGGGACGCGCGGCATGGCAAGACAGGGAGAGAGAGAGACAATTGGAGAGGGGAGAATCATTGACGGAGGTAGCAGTCAGCCACCGGCTGAAGGCCTCGGAGGCGCATCGCCGATGGATGAAGCGGAACAGGGTGAGTAACCACATACATATCTACTAACAAATAAATGTAAGATGCAACAGATATCGTTATCCAACAGGTGGTATACAATAAACGCACAGTTTCATAAACGCATGTAACAAACTGGAAACATACACGGTAGGGAATTTTAGTTCAAAATCGTAGATACTAATTTCGTAAGACTGTTAAAAATGTTGGTACTATAAATATTTTTTAATAAACGCAGAGACACGAAGAAAAGAAGTTAAGTACACTAAATGTGGACAGCTTTTAAGCAAATTAGTATTGAACAAACAATAACAACTGACAGATAACTGTATGAAACGGACTGTGAATTTCGCGAAAGCAAATACTGTATTACGGCTATTTCTTTTCGATGTTTACCAACTGAAAGTATTATCACTGTTAAATATACAAAATACTTGAAGAAAAAGTTTTTTAAATTTATTTATTGACACTTGACCTGTTGGCCATACAGTCAGTGTAAATTACAGTTAGTGTTGCTTCCTTATATATACATAAATATACACACACACATTTACATAAAAACTTACCCAATACACGTTACGAAAGAATTAACAGTAAAATTATTATAATCCAAGAGTTAAAATTGTTATAAAATATTTAAATTAAAAATTTAACAATAAAATAGTAATAATCTATCATTCTGCAAACAGTAATTGTTAACAATACTGCGATGTAGAATAGGTCCCGTCTAGGGATGGCGATTCTTTCCAAAAAAGATCGATTCTTGAATCGATTCGAATAGAAATCTGATAAATCGATGCACAAAAAATCGAGGTCTAAAATATCGATTTTCTAAAAATCTATATTTTTCGCTTTGCTTATCGAGTTTATATTTTCCATATAAATCCAATCATGAAAAACAAAATAAATCGATTTTAAAAAATCGATTTTTTTGTCAAAAATCGGTTCTTTGCTTAATCGATCTCAGATCGCCTTATCTAGTCCCGTCCAGTTATATTTCTATGTTGATCCTCGACACGAAATGCACAGTCCATTGGTATCCTGAGACGTTTCCTAGCACAAGGAGATGACTTACGTTGACTGGGTAGCTTATATCCCGCTTTTTTAATTCTTTCCAGAGAGTGACTGATTCATGTTTGAATTTCCTGCACCCGGAGAACAGGTGGTTCGTAACAGCTTCCAACTCCCCGTCGAACTGGCACAGCGGGAAGTTTGCTAAATGTATTCTGTTCAAGTGGCATCTGAATCTACCGTGATTGAATTTTTACCTCGACATTATGGACACAGCTTTTTCTGTAGCATATTTTTAAGATCCCACTACGTTGTTGGTATTTGCGGATGTATCAGTCTATAGTGTCTTCCCTTGGTCAGTGGATTGTCACATATCGTTCCAGGCGTCAATTGTTTTCTGGCGGATTATTGGAATTATATCACTGCTAATTAAAAGTTCCACTGGTTTACCTGTTCGGGCAGCTAACTTTGCTTGAGAACCCATTCCTTCGTTGCTAGGAAACCCAACATGTGCTTTTACCCAGAGAAAGGAGATCTCCGTTCCTTATTAATTTATGTTGGCCATCAACCCTGATATGTTGTACATAAGTGATGTCTGCCTTTATCTTTGATCCCACTGCCCAACTTTTGGAGTGCCGATTTACAATCTGTGAGAACTACAGTATCAGACGTGCGCTTATCTAGTACATATTCCACTGCTTTAAGGATCGTTGCCAGCTCAGCCGCAAAGAGTACGTTACTGCTCGTAGCTTAAACAACCTTGCCACTTCGTTAGTGCTATCAAATATGGCGCTCCATAGCATGTTTCCAGTCTTGGACCCATCTGTGTAAATATGTGCGACCCGTCTTATACTTCTTAGATAATCACTTAAAAGATAATCGTTTCTAGAGACATTCTCTGAATATATCAGATTTTCTATGATCGTAAAGGTTTCGTAGATAACATCATAACATGTTAATCTTGTGAAAGAGAGCACTTCTGATTGATGTTCACTAAGGTCGGTGATGGCCACGGTAAGGGGTGGCCAGTTCATATGTATCCAGTAGTTGGAGAATGATGAATAGCAAAAAAAAAAAATATTTTTTTAACAAAGGTGAATTTGTGATTAACCTATCTTTTACTTTATGATTTAGTGGATTAAAGCTTTAGTTTGTTAAACTGCCATAAAATCCAACACTTTCATCCAGTTATTTCACTAGCATTCATAACAATGACGATAATTACACGAAACTTCAGCAAACAAACAACGAGTAATGAATTTTTAGTTGTTTTTTTTTTTTATAGTGATTCAAACCAATGCAGTTCTCTATTTTCTAGAGAGTTATGAAAGACAGTTCCATAGTTCCACAGACATGCTGTTTGTAACACAAGTCACGCAACGATAAACCAGCTTTAATGTTCACCTGAAAACATTTTCTTACATAAGGAGGCCACAGCAGAAATCTAATTGCGAGAAAGCGCACTGCTTAAAATTACTACTACGACAAAATATCTCTAGGCCGAACATATCCCCAGGGAAAAAGCGGAGTTGTGCACCTACAAACCTTAACTGATCAATATAAATAGTAAGTAGTAAACAATCAGGAAATTATACAGGTTTAGAGTTATGAAAAATATAATTTAATAAGTTTGTAAACTGATGTTAATTTTAATCCAGATTCTTCGCTGATTATGCCTTGATGAGGAGTGTAACGCGTGCCACGATAAAAAAATAATAATAATAATAAATAAATAATTGCGTTATCTATCAACAACTAAGCAAATGGCCTGCAACGACATTGTATTGTTTCACTCCCTTCCATAATGTGGGAAATGCTATAGTTAGATTTGCCCATTTTTTAATATCCTTTCGCGAGTGTTAGGAAAGAATTCAAAACTGGGTACTACTTCTTAATGCACTGATTGAAGTTGTTATTTTACCGATAGCTATTACAATATTTTAATTTTATTATGCATTTTTTTCCGGTGTACGAAGTCTTTATACAGATATTGTTTACAGCATACCTATATTTTCTCCAGTAATTCATTTCTAATGTAACTTTACGTCATCTTTTCATAGCAATAACTGAATGTGTAATGTGAATTATCTTCTCGGCGCCAAATTTCATACCATAAGGACTTTTTTAAGTTAATATCGTGACAACACAACCAGTGTAACTGTTCTAGCTACTCAGTACGCTACCACAGTATATTTTCTAGGATCAATAATAGTCGTTAGGTGAATTTATGTTAGTTCACTAGCTGCCTCTGACCGTTGTGCACCAGTAACGCCAGCCTAACCGAATGAATACGACCTGCATTACCAGATAACTTTTTATTCGTGAAGAGATAATATCAATGGATAATGAGGCAGAATCACGCAGCCGTTCACCGGCAGTCTGAGATTGGATCCTTTTTTCGTCGAGAGCGGCGCTACGGGCAGAGAATGAAACGTGACGGGCATACCACATTCCAAATACGTTGATGCTCCCCCTGGAGGTAGCCTACGTGCCACATTCAGCAGAGTCGGGATGAATGAAATCTGTGTGCCTGCGTTATGGCAGGAGACGAGGTATGGGAGTCGCTGACGAATGACAATGCGAACTAAAACACAGCTAACAAAAGTGACTACGATAACAAGACTAACAGACATTATGAGTTGACACTAAGGAAAATAAAGTTACAATCCAAAACATAGGTAAAAAATGATTAAGAAGAAAAGTGTTACGAAAGTTTTAAAAAGATATAACAGAAACAGGTCCTGATCGCTAAGTATGAATGGTATGACAATTGGTGACTTTACTCAGAAACAGTAGTCAGACTTAGAATTAGTCCACCTATGTACATGCTAAAAATAGTTTTTTTCCTCCGCTGTAAAATGTGTAGCTTTGAACGGTGACGAAAATAAATTTATAATCACAATTAAAACTCATAGGCAATAGTATGCATATATCTTTCTCTCTAATTTGAAAAAGAATTTGTAAATGCTGCATTAAAAAGTATGATTATGAGCAATGTTTTCTACGTGGCGTATTCTGATATATTTTTCAACTCACATACACACATCTTATACTATAATAGATGAAAAAATTAAACCAAACCAATAAAAAAATAATTGTGAAATGGGACTTTGATGGACGTATCTAAATTCAACAAACATTGCTAAAAATGAAGGTTTTCGGCGTTGGATTGTATCAGTAATCCTTTTAAATGTAATTGGGTAGTTGACTAAATTTGAAAAATAGGTTAATACTTCACCTTATTATCTATTTTACTCAAAAAACATCTTATTTTGTAAAGAATCGAACATTTACATTATGTATTTTGCATTTGTAAAAGCGAATTTAAATTTAGCTCAAAAACGCTCTAGACTTTCATGGCGTCTTGGATGACGTCATAGTGTCTGATATGAATGTAAGCAGTCGTGTACGTATATGGCAGGTGTAGATTTTCTTTAGTTAAACATTAGTTCCTCGTTTTATAAGTACTTTGTAGTGCCGAAGTGTAGAAGCACAACAATAAAAACACCAGATAAGTTATTTATATATGTTCCAAACAATGAAAAAATACGGAGAAAGTGGTTAAAACTTGCAAGGAGGGAGGATGCTCACAGTTTACCTGCAGACAGAAGTATCTATTTTTGTGAAGACCATTTTGATGTAAGTGTTTGTGCATAATATATTTCTAAACCCAAAGCAAAAATGATGAATTTTGCAGAACCACTACTTTTCAAGTAATGATAATGTAATAAGGTATGAGTTGAGTTTGTTTTGGTTTTATGTTCTAAAATCTTTCTTTAGTGCTCATAGAATAAACATCATTAAGTGGCGCCACAATCTGGTGATAGATTCTTAAGCAGCTTGACGAAACAATTCGAAAATAAAGAATAATGGTTTTTAATTTCTCTCTTGGTTCTCGAGATATCGTAACAGAAAGATGATGATGTTAGGCTGATATGAAGCTTAGAGCAGACTGGAAACTGGCAGTGCCATAGCTTTAAAATTTACCACACCGGTCTTTGAGGATATATTTTTCTAGAAAAGGTTAATATTAAAAATAAAGAAACATACCTTAGACGTGATGCAGCTGAAAAGTTAATACACGGCACAGAAATAATAGTACCGAACAAGGAACTATAACTCATTTTTAACGTGCTATATCTCGAAAACGAAGCGAGATATCAAAAAACATTATTCTTTATTTACGATTTGTTTCGTCGAGTTCTACAAGAATTCGTTTTCAGATTGCGACGTCACGGTAATTATAGAACTCCCTAACAGTTGCTTATACTTCGCAAAAGTAACATCAAAACCATATCAATTAACTTAAAAACGTACGTCTAAGCAATAGATTATTGTTTACGAAACTGATTTCAGCTTATAATATATATTTGACACTTCTATATATTTACGTGGAAGTTTTTGAATTGCGGAATTCCGACGAGCAGAAGCCTATGTTTGAGGCGAAAAATCTTCCAACGGCTACGGCGTCAATTTTGGGCAAATTACAACTGGTTGCTTTGCTAAAACCTTGTTCCATACTGAATTAGACTTCTCTTTCACCAAATAATTAACAATAACTAAATTAGCAACACAGAAGTTGCTACAAACGAAAAATTTACTACGCAAGGTGTTCTATTACATGTAAATGTCAACCACTTCTGAGGCGCTAGGGACGCTATGACATAATGCTTTCTCATTGGCGTTCGCGGTCACGTGTCACTATGGCTGATTTTGTCGATTTTATTTTCTATAAGTAATTAAAATCTTTATCTTTTATATTAAATAAGGTTGTTTTTTGTTATCTCCTTAGCATGATTAATCATTAAAAACTACTATATGCCCGATTTATTCTTAGTGGAAAAAAGCCAATTCAGAGACGAATAATGTCGAACAGTTTACTTTTACCTTCAAAATATTATGAAAGCAATGCTTTTGTCATTCGCTAAGTATTACCAAATTACATTTTATCAAAGATCCTATATTTTTAAAATATGTAATCCTAAATACAGTGTCCAAAGGCGGAAGCTTAACCACTATAAAAAAATAAAATTACTATGCAACAAATTAAGCACAAATTTACGGTAGTTATTATTATTATTATTATCATCTCAATTATCAAGTCATGCGTGTTACGTTAGTAGCCAGCATTTGAAAGTAAACCAAACCAGCTTCTATATACAAAGACGAATACCTATCCTTTCAGATTTCTGAACCGAAACATAACTAAAATTTAGCTGAAATGAATCACAAAAGCATGAAAGTAAATTGCAAAATACTTTTGGAAGAAAGTAACTCGCGATAAAGTGATCCCTTTTTGATGAGATCTCACTATACCAAATTACTAGTGAGATTTTTATCCTCGTTACAGTTTTGTTGCTTTTGCTTTTACTCAACGTACAGTAATATATAAAAACTATATATCTATTATTAATTTAATATATTAATTTTTTCTTTTCACATTTTGATACTTTTTAACACTCTTTGGTCGCTATTCTTATGACTATCTTTATCTTCAGACGAGCAATTATTTTTATCCTTAAACGAGCAAATCATGTATATATTTGCTATCTAGGAAACAGCTTTAACGATTTTGATGAAATTTCATATTCGGATAACGTTTTGCTTCCCAGCTAAGTAGGTATCTTCCCTATAAAAACGAGATTTTACACAAAATGAGCAATTCGTGTATTTCGTATTTCGGAAACGGCACTGACACCATCTCTTAGACTTTTCAGATACCAGTAATCTGATAGATGTTAGTTAAGGTTCTCTTTGGATAGAGCAAGGAACTCTAATATCTTTAAACGAACAATTCTTCGTGGTCAGTCACTGAATGGTAATATAATATTGTGGAAATCAGTAAAATTAAAGTATATTTATTAATGAAAGATATTTTATTTCGAAGACTAGTAAGTAAATGCAAGTATATTTGTTAATAAAATGTATTTTATTTTGAAGAATAGTAATAAATGTCACTTTCATTGTAAAAACTCTTTATCATTAAATACTACAAGGTATTATATTTTGAAGAGCAGTGATAAATATCGCTTTTATTGTGAAAACTCGTTATCATTAAATACTACATGTATAATTGTAAAAAAAATTAAAAAGAAGATATTTTAAAAAATCGATATTGGCTTTGTCACATGTGATATTTTCAATCTTCTTTACTTTATATAACTTCTATGAAGACAATATTAGCAGTTATAATGTGATTATGGTTTACTTTGTAATGTATGTGTCTTTAACATAAACATAAATATTACTGAAACTATGCACTCGCAAAAAAGCCACACAGAGTTGTCCACACAAAAAAAAAAGGTTCTGGTAAATACAATTCTGCACTCTGAAGCGTCTGATCTTGTGCTTTATAACGAATGTTACTTTAATTGGGAATTATTTTCGTGCCATTTGGGAAGATCAGGAGGTTTGAGGTTAATGCAAGGTATAAACGTAGTCTTATAGGAGTGAATTAATTTAGCACTGATGATGTACTTGCACTAATCTTTCATCATTAATTAATCCTTGATTAGCATTCAGATTTCTATTCAACATAGTAATAGAATTTTTCTTTAAAATCAATTTATTAAATGGTGAATCGACTCTAGCGATTTGGATGAAATTTCATATGTAGATAACGATTTGCTTTTAAAGTTTGTAATAGGATTTAACAGCAACAAGGAATTATTTTTAAAAAAAATTTTAAAAAATGTGTAATTCTTACATTTGGTATCTCGGAAACGGCTTTAAATAAGTAATGTTTTTATAATACATAACATATTTATCCATTCTAACACTATTATATGAGTAGCTCATATATATAAGTAAAATTAATTTTTCCCAAACGCCTCTAAAGATTTTGATGAAATCTTGCATACTGAACAGAAATCAAAATATGCCGAGCGAATATCGGTACTTAATAAATTGAGTTGGAATGTATATCTTGGTGACAATTCACAACTCCTATTTTTGATAGTCATATTGTGGGTCCTATACTGGCCTACTCACTCAAGTAACTAATTGATCGGAGTTTTGTATCCAAATTCACTAACATCCCTGTTACAACTTCTCATCGACCTCTGCCATACGTGTAGGAATCTGAAATCACTCGCAACCGCCTGTCCAGTGAGTCCTACTAAATTGAATATATTCTGCCAAGATACTGTATTTGAACTCCTCTCCCGCCACTATTGAATCTTAAATACCGAAAAATAAAACAGAATACATTATCTGTTTTCACTCACCCGATTTGGTTATCATGTCTGTATCGATTATCTTATAGTAGTACCCGTTACAAACTTACATTATGCCACAAATCTCAATTTTCGGAAATCTCGTACATGCACTGCTGCAGTGGTGCTTTTTTCCGTTTGCTTAGCTTAATCAATATATTCATAAACTCCCGAAGGCCTTAATCATCACCTGTATTATTTGCTGTTCTAGATCATCTTGCTACATCTGCTACAAGAGTGTGTGGCAACTACTTTCAAATATATATTTCCACATTCATTCAATTAGTATAGTTGGTTTTTCTAGCAGACACTGATTTTCTCAGCATCCGCCTCGAACAGAACGTTTCGAAGGCACCATTGTAATCCAACATGGGAACCAATCAGACACGTTAAGAACTGATTTTAATCTCCTGCGTATATGTTGAAGCATACATGCCCTATATGTAGGGGGTACCATCATTTTTTTCAAATGCGCCATATTTTATGAGATATTCGCATGAAAAAATCCAAATGGCTTTTAAATACCAGAATTATTGCCATGTATTTTCAAATGGCAGCATGGCCCAGGTGGTAAGATGTCCACTCTATAATTTTCTGACCGAATTCAAATCATCGCATGTTTATTTATTTTTATCTTCATAAAAGCGTTGAGCATGAATTTTTTATTTCAACTTCATTTACATACTTTTATTGCATGGAATAATAATTAAAACAAATCGCGTTTCATTCAATACGCGTCATTTTTTCCCTGAAAATAGTTTTTTCTAAATGAAATTTCGTGGATGTACCGCCAGATTGTACGTTCACAACAGAATCCTGCGGTACACCCTTGAAGACATCATCGCAATCTAATAATAAGTGTATCGTTTTGGTGAGTTATTACTTTGCTGTGGACCTGCTAGTATTTTTTTCACTCTTCCTCCTCCAAGAGCAGAACTTATAAGTGGGTAGAAAAATCTACTGTCATTTGAGCGGTAGAATGCGTAATTAATACACCAGCTGACTGTATACAAGTATTAACTTTATTCATTTGCGTATATGATAACCATTAACAACTCATTAGGCCGTCCATTCCTTGTTCCAGCCAGGTCAGTTTGAACTTGCGACTAATGTCAGAGACTAACGTATCACGCTTAACTTCCCATTAAGCTATACCATACATAATTAGCTACCTGGTTCACTACCAACTTTTGGAATGCGAGTCAACAAACAAGATGGTGACAACTGACAAGTCGCGTAAGCGTAGTGAAGCAGAGGCATTAAAATCTTTAGAACTACATAAAAATGAGGAAATTCTGTGGAATTTTGAGAATAAATATTACAAGAACAAGGATTTTAGAGAATCTGCTATCAAAAAATCTGCTTCATAAAGACGTCATTTTATTACGGAACGGCAAAAATATTTGACAGCAGCTCTTCAAATTGAGATACAGTTAGTCTTAAATGATATAACACTCTACATTTTTACTTTCAACTTCATTTAAAAAAAGGCGCTGAGGTATTTAAGGCGTTTCTTTTTTATATCCACTCTTTTGACCCTTTTCTACGTTCTTTTATTACTCATACCATTCTACATTATAATTAACAAATTAGCTACGATGTTAATTCCTTCTTGTAATATATACGTACTTTCAAGAAGATCAGAGTTTAGGATCAGAGAACTGTCCGACAGCGGACTACCTTCAAATTATTTATTTGTAGCACACCACCGACGCTCCAACCAACTGTCGTTCCAGTCAACTCGCACCGTGTAAACGCGACCTTATTGTAGCGCCTAGATGTGCTGTCCGGCGAAGGCTGCTACTATCGTCGCTGCTGGTAACCGCCCATCTCCTTTCCCGAACGCCTCTCGAGCCCCGACTGGCCCGCCGACACCAGTGTCAATCGCTGCCGCTGCTTCGGCGCCCAGTTTGTCCCCTGCTCCATCGATGTACCTCAGTTTTGTTCATCTCTCCCCACTACATTTTCTCATGAGGGGTGACGACTTTCCAACCCCGCACCTCGGCGATGCGATCATTCTGTCTCGAATACGTCGTTGCTTGCGTGAAACCACTGACTGTCTTAACCTAATATCGAGTTCATCGCCTCGCTTGCATACACATTCTTTCTGGTTCAGCTGTTTACAGTATCTGTCGCAACTGACCTAGCTCTCTACAATGCTCTGTAAAATCATTCAACTCCCAATAAATCCCTATGAAACCCTGATACACTACAAAATGAAATAGGTATTATTTTTTATTTCATACTAGCTGGTACCCACGACTTCGTTCGTGTTTGAAAGGATTTGGATTGACATCTACCGACATCTAACAATCACAGAGCACGGTGGGAGACACGATGCTTACCAAACACAAATGCCAGTCATCTGCGCTATGTAGTTCAGGCAGCAAAGTAAAATTTACGGACACACATGTCTTTGGATGAAATACGAAAATATCCTTGATCGATCACTTTCAAACACCATATCTCCCACACTCCCAAAGTTACCGAAACTCGGCCAACGTTGTGATCGATGGGTTACTCTGTGTTACTACCACACACACAGACCAGTGATCTGCGCTTCATAGTTTTGGCTGAAAAGTGATATACAAGGACACATACGTTTTTTGTAGACATTTGAAAGTGCCGCAGGTCGACCAGTTTCAACCCCCATATCTCACACACCCCCATAGCTGCTAACATCTAACAACCACAGTGCACGACAGGTGACATGATACTACTATCACACATAAACACCAATGATCTATGCTATGTATTTGAGGCAGAAAAGTGACATATGCGGAGACACATATATTTCGTCGAAATACGAAAATATCCTTGATCGGCCACTTTCACCCACCATATCTCCCACACTCCCACAGTTACTGAAATTCGGCCAACGTTGTGATCGAAAAGTGACTCTTTGTTACTACCACAAACAAACGCCAGTGATATGCGATAGATAATTTTCGCTGAAAAGTGATACACCAAGACACCTGCGTCTTTGGCAGAAATATGAATTTGCCGCAGGTCGACCACTTTCAACCCTCATATCTCCCACACCCCCATAGCTACCGACGTCTAACAACCATATTGCATGACAGGAGACACGCTTCTACTACCACACACAAACACCAATGGTTTATGCTATGTAGTTGTGGCAGGAAAGAGAAGTATAAGGAGACACAAATGTTTGGTCGAAATATGAAAAGGCCCTGCATGACCAATGATCATATCTCCCACATCCCCACAGCTATCGGCATTCGGCCAACGTTGTGCATGACAGGAAACTCCATGCTACTTCCACACACAAACACCAGTGATCTGTGCTAGGTAGTGGTGGCTGAAAAGTGAAATATAGGAAAACACACGTCTATTTTTATATATATATAAGTTTCGTCGCTTCCATACTGGTATTTCATTAGGAAGTATTTTAAACAAAATATGTAACATCGAGAAGATTGTTTCTTTTTTTTTCTATTACGTGTTTAATTTCGTGTAATAGAGGCGTGTAAGCGGTTGAAACGGACGCAAAATTTGATATCAGTGAAATGAAGGGACAAATAACAGATGCTTATAAATGTTGCAAAATGCTTTAGTCAGATTCGAGTTTACTAGCAGAATCACCTCCTGGCCAAATTACAATGGCTACGAGCTAGGCATATTACGAAGGCATTGTTGATATATTAGCCGAAATCTGATGGAATCCTTTGGAAGTATATTTTAAGTGGCCAGCATTCAGATACACATAGGCAGACAGAAAATAATGTCACAGCATGAAGTAAATTAATGATGCGTACGTAATGAGAAGGACATCGACAAGGGCTTGAATGTAGATTGCCAATACTTAGAGATACCGAACAACGCGCTGCCAGGCCATTTGTCACGGATGCGATCAGACGTGCCGACCGCGCGTTATAATCTCGCTCCGTCCATCCATTTTCCACAACCTGTTGAATCTGCGGCCAGCTTCCCAGCTCTCGCCACCACGAAACGGAATGTGCGGCTATCTAAATAGAACCTCATCGGTACCACGTCCGGGTAACTGGTACTTCACAAACACCATTAGTCAACGCCACATTCCATGGTGCTTAGAGAAATAATGACAGTTCGACAACAAGCTTCAAGTTTTCTATTTTCTACAAAGTGAAAAGCAAATAACAAAAGTTTATTCTAAAAATAAAAGGAACACACTGAATACTGTGATACCAATGCAGTTGATAGCCGGGTGCTTAGTTCGATGCTTTGTTATGGCTTTACAGAACAGTGTAAAGTGCAAAGAAACCTTAACTTCAGCAGTAGGAAAAGGGAATAAGAGACTATGCTTTGTTTTGAATAACTATTGTGCCTCCGAAGTCGAGATTTATTGGTGTGCAATATATGTATCAAAAAAACTTTCAAATCAAACCAACACTATTTGTCACTCGAAGTAACATGTTTTAGAATAGATGAAGTAAATTTACTCAAAATAATATAAAATTAACATATGTGTACAGTTTTAAAACAAAGTAAAAATATATATATACTGTCGCATATACACGAGAATTTGGCTAACGTCGATCCTTGCGTAGAAGCAGAACCATTTTACTCTACTCAACCAAAGTACATGCATTAGAGATTGTAAGCCTTTTGTTCGTAGATGCAGCTTTCATGTGTTAAAAACCATTTCCCTGTAGGGCTCGTACTATGAAGTACTTCGTAAATTGATGGTGTAATATACTAGTAATTCCAGCATATTGAATCGCATCTCCATACTTCATAAGGGGGCGTCCATAAATATACGTGAGGTAAAATAGGGGGGGAGGGGTTCTCCGCGAAATCTCACCAAATCTCACCAAGGGGGAGGGGGGTCTACGGAAATCTCACGTGCGGTTCTGGAAAAAAATTGTTGGACTGTAGATCTAAAAAAAAGGTCTACAAATTACGAGAAAGTTGATTTTAGGGGGGTATTTCGTCGATAAGTGGAGGTGTAACCGGATTTTGGAAGTGTGAGACCTAAAAAAACAAGGTCTCAAAAATTGGGAGGGCGATTTCTAGGGAGGGTGAGTCTTACGGACCAGATCTCACCAAGGGGGAGGGGGGATGATCGGGTCAGAACTCACTCTCACGAAGTCTCACCAGAGGGGGGGGAGGTCCAGAAATCCGGAAAAACACCTCACGTAATTTATGGATGTCCCCTAACCAGTGGATATCCCTTTCTGGAATGTGTGATTTGAATTTCGGTGTTATGTTAGAAATTCACAACACGAGTGAAATGTAGGGGGCCTCCAAATATTTTTTTAACATCAATGATTTCGACCATGGTATTTTGAAGGAACCATCTCAACATTCGCCTGTAGCTTATTTCTTGAAACCATTAAAAATCAAAACCATTCAGCCGGATCGCTCATCGACTCCACGTCTTCCAGAACGCCAGACCAAAGTGTTAACCACTGATCCAACAGGCTCGGCCACATGAGAAGAATGAATCTGCATGAGACAGTTTACCTCTCGGTCCAATGGCAGATCTATTAGAGTCAATTATGAGAAGAGTGGAGAGATTTCTGACAAACAAAGGACATAAAACCCCTTATATAGAACATTATAGTGTGTTCAGTTAACAGAGGCGGCTCAAGGTCAATACGCTCTATCCCCAGTTCACTGTCTTTACACCCACATGCGAAGGGGAAAGAGCACCAGCTGTCAGATTTGCCACTCGTCTGCCTGGTGGGATAGGGACGGGAAGACATAGTAAGGTGACATTGAACCGCCAGTTGAGAGTGAACAGAATATAGTTGAAGTATAGCTAATTAATTAACTTACATTACACTACTTACGAAGAATTTTAACGTCAACAAAGAGCAGATAGCATACTAAAATCTCATACGTAATTAGTGGAATGCTGTTGTTCTGCGTGGGATCCGCACTACAAGGCCCTCATACAGTAAATACATATAACATGGCTGGCCCGGAGAAAGCAAAGGTTTTTAGGCTGTCAAGTGATGCAGTTTCGTGCTGAGCATACCATCTCAAAATCGCTAATTACACCCAAACTTTTAAGCAGAATCCCAATCTCAGAGGTCCTATCATACTTTCCGAGAATGAAACAATGCTCTGCGAAAAGTAAAAATCTGTTCAACGGCCAGTAAGGAAGTGAAATGCAAGTATGGTCATTTTTGCTTAATGGCTGTGTACAGTAGTCAATTGCCCTTATTGTCTTCCTGTCACGAAACTCGCCATATTAGGTTATAGTCATTAAGTGGGTTTTATAGATTTGTCTCAGAAGTAGACAAATACTATTATTAATGCTTTAAAGACATTAATCGAATAAATTTTTCTGCTTATTGTCGGTTGTAGCAACGATACCAATGGAAGGTTCCGGTCTATCCTCGTTGCCATATCCCCAGATTCTATAATTCAAATCCTAAAAAGGTAACTCAGTTCACGTAGTATAACAAAACGGTTGCCTATTGTTTAGAAAAATTTATTTAGCGTCATTTAGTAAAAATCCAGCGACCTTATTACATTACAGAAGATTAAAGACAAACTCAGAAACAACCTAACAAACACTCTTCGTCACCCTTTTGTCACTACTTCAGGTCATCACGCCAGCTGCACTCAGATAACTTTGACACCACTGCCTACAGTATCTTCGATACTGAGACATATCAATTCATTTGCTTTCCCTTCACTATCTCCCTTCGTCCTACGAACCACCTTGGTTAACTTCCCTAAATCCTGAGGCCGCGTTTACACGATGCGAGTTCACTGGAACGACAGTTGGCCGGACCGTCGGTGGTGGGGGTAAGAGAGTGGACTAGCATGCTAGTAACAATTAGAAGACAGTGCACTGTCCACTGTGAGGACAGTTCTCTACTCCTACATTGTGATCTTATTGAAAATAGTATGTCCACATTACAGAAAGGAATTAACATCGTAGCTAATTTGTTGATTATAATGTTGAATGATATGAATAATAATAAAATAAAACGTAGAAAAACGTTAAAAGAGTGGATATTAAAAAGAAATACTTTAAATTCCTGAGCGACTTTTAAAAAAAATAAAGTTGCAAGCGAAAATAGAGTTGCATCATTTAACACTAACTGTATCTCAATTTGAAGAGCTATTGTGAAATATTTTTTCCGTTACATAAAAAATGACACCACTATGAAGCAATTTTTTGATAGCAGAGTCTCTAAAATCCTTGTTCTTATAATTTTTATTCTTAAAATTCCACGGAATTTCCTCTCTTTCATGCAGTTCTAAAGATTTTAATGCCTCTGCTTTACTCCACTTACGCGACTTGTTAGTTGTCGCCATCTTGATTGTTGAACTCGCACGTCAAAAGTTGGTCGTGAACCGAAGTCCACTATCCTCAGTCAACTGTCTGTCTTGTACCTGTTTACACGAGGAGAGTGGACTACCCAGTGCTGCGCGCGCAGCGAGACAGTACACTCGTTCTAGTCAACTCGCACCGTGTAAACGGAGCATTAGCATTCCTCTTCTTCAGCTTAGTAAACAGACATCAAGTAGCTACGTTGTTTCCGTCTAATTTACTGTCAAATTACGAACGTTCTTAATACAATCTAATTCGTCTTTCCGCTTCATACATATATGGGTCGTAAAGTTAGAAAAGAGAAAATCACCGAAATAAGGCTCCGTACTAATGTACGCATCTTGACGGATCGAAATACATAGCGAAGAAATTAGTTTTGTTGCAAAGCATCCTATACCACCCAAGTTCTGTGAACTGCAGAGTATTGGTGAAGATAAGATGTATAAATCAATTTTGAATAATTTATTGTCAGTTGTAACTTTAAGCTTCGTTCCAAAAATCCCTCCGTTTCGATATTTCTACCTGACAGAGTATGGTGGTTGAATGATTTACCCCCATTTGAGGGGAAGCGGTTTTGATCTCTGGTCTGGCAATCCAGATTTCGGCTTACCTTAGTTTACCAAGGTCACTGCAGGCGAATACAGGAAAGGTTCCTTTAAAAGGCATTGGCCAAATTCCTTCGCGTTCCTTGCCACAAGCCCTTTCCAGGCAATAATAACATCAACATGACACTTTACTTTAGGGATGCTACAATACGTTCAGATCTACAAACGAACATTTTGCGGAATTATAATATATTGTAGCTGTAATCGCATTTGGAGAAATCGAGAGATTTGTGACCACATGTAGCAAAAGTATCTAGTTCAGAAAACATAAAAGGCAAGGTGCACTTAGTAGGTTTAACATAATATTGCTTTTAGGCATTGAATCCAGAAGCTGTTATTAAAAGCCGTGCCAAATCCTATCGGTTTAGGTCAATAAGGTAAAAAAAAAGATTAACATAATCACTCAGCCATTGATCAAGTCTTTTCCGCTTTTATTCAGTACGGGTACTAATGTCTGCGTCACTAGGTAACCAAATGGTGATCAAAAAAACGTTAATAAACATTCTTGGGACATAAATAATCATCCTCATACAAACTATTTGACGAAGAAGTTACGAATTTCTGGTTGGTCTCAATGATACAGTTGGTAAATATAAAGGAGATAGAAATCTATATGTTGGCTCGACTCGAATTATCTTCCTCACTGAGAGCAGAAGAGTTTGCCCACTCTGAATGTGGGTTTCGGAAAGTTTTCCAATATTCCATTCAAATCTCTAGCAATCTCGTTTCAAAGTTCGTGTTCAACTTTCTCTCTCTCTGACACACACACAATAACACACACACACAAACACATACATTTTTGCGCACCCACATGTATTTAAAACACGCATTGCATAAATCGTATAACAGTATATATTCTTAAGCAGAGGTTTTTTTTCCTTGCTCTGCTATTTGAATATAGGCGGTAACCACTGTGCTGCACCGTAAGCATCCACCTGGACAAACACTGACACGTTTTTCGGACTATTTACTATGCAACTAAAATTTTGTTTCTAGCTTTTTACGTATTTACTGGGTCCTGATTATAAATTTTTGAATGAAAATAATCGAAAGTTTCAAAAAAATGTTTTAGCATCGCAATGTTCATACTCCATTCGAACATCGATCCCTACTAAACATATAGCATGATTTTGGTGCTGAGAATTCCAGACCTGTCCAAAACACTTCAAATGCTTGATAACCTAAATAAATCTTACCACAGCACTACAAGCATAGTAGGCCTACTGTTAGAAAAGTCTTATTCTCCTCTTCGCAAAGATAATGATATTAACGAAGTACTGATGAACAACGAACTAGTGGAAATGTGATTGGGTAGCAACAATATTTAGACTTTTTTATTGTTAAAAAAATTAAAAACAAGTTGGAGATAATCAACGTCACTCAGTGTTTTATTTCACCTTCAACTGGACAAAAATCTTAAACCTTTTTAGTGCTTAATCTAGATTCCTAAATACAGAAAAGAATTCAATGATGTAAATAAAAAGGTAACATTTCATTTTACTTTATTCAAAAAAGTAGGTACAAAATCAGAGACTAATAAGATCAAACTTGCCACTATATAGCAATTGAGGTAAGATAATTAGCAGATTCGTAAAACCAATAGTCAGGAATACAGTTTTATTCCCGGAGCGGTTATTCTGATTTTAGTAATAAGAAATCAGTTAAAATAACCTGGTACTGGAAATCAAAGAAAATTGTTCTATGTTTGAAATATCTAGTAAACTAGCTATTGCCTGCGACTTCACACATGTGGACCTAAAATTTTATTCTTGATTGCTAGAATTAGACATATAAAAAGCTGTAAGTTACGTGGAAGGTGTTCCCAAAAAACACGAAGTAGGGATAATATGACGGGGAATCATGAAGAGAATCAATTTGCATATTGAAAAATAGCATTAAGCTAAAGGGTGGAGGGGAGGATGTTAACTGTGGAATTCTAGCTACTACAGTTCCTCCAGCAGATTTTTGTTTGTGATTTAAAAATAAGTTATTTTCTGGGTACACATTATGTCAATATCGTTTTGCACACAATATTTTTTGGTTTTGCTATCATTTGTTAATATATATAGCCTTTGAGGGATGGAACTAGCTACATATAATTGCGCAAATAAAAAACACTTCTTTTTTTAGTGTCTTCCAATGTATGTTATTGGGCTTAATTCACAATCATTGCAGTATACTACATTAAACAATAAATTGTGCTTATAAATGAAATGTATAAACAGATCGTACACAAACTGACTGCAAGAGAAGCAAAGACTGAGTGGTCGATATAACATTACAGAGACTTGCATACGCTATCGGGCTTTCTGTACCGTCCGGTTAGTTTTCAAAATTTCATGTCAAAATATATTATTTATCCCGAAAAAGCATTCTGTATCCTTTCTAATGATATATAGTATTTCCTTGTGGAATTTCATCAAAATTGGTTTAGCTCTTTAGTCGTGTAAACATAACAAACAGACAAAGCGACAGAATTAGTTTCGCATTTGTAATATATTAGTGATGCTATTGTTACTTGAAATACAATGCTCGGCAGTTAGGGATAAAAACAATCAGAAATGGACCTAAGCGCCACCATTCCGACGTAAAGAGGTACGACGGATGCAGGTTCAACGGATTCCCATATTCATTTACATGATACCACGAGAGTTACAATACTCCTATTATGCATGACATGTTAAAAATCATTTAAAAAGTATAAGGTGAAAGGTTAATAGGACGTATAATAAACACTTCATAATTGCAATTTGGCTACATAATATACATTACATCTGTAATGAAGTTGTATCTGTTCACTAAAACTTAAAAAAAAATAAAAAAAATGGGGTTAGCAGTTTGGAAGTCCCTTAAACCAAAACAGTATACTTGAAATTTTTTATATGTTTGTGTGTTTGCTCCCATATTACGCAGAAATTAGTGAGCAGATTTTGACTACATTTACATGATTTTTCCTTATGGTCTGACATAAATTCTGAGGTATATACCATTACTCCATTTCACTCAAATCTCATCAAAACATTAACAAAGTAAAACAAGCCGTGCTATCCTGACGCCATCTGTTCATATTTTGCCTGAGTATTTGGTATTAACCTTTAAACATAATAGTTACACAGTTCGCGTTTAGCTACGGTCGCATACGGATCTAGTCTAGCAGCTACTAGAGTGCTTCCTTGTTTACGTGTGTGTCTTTTTTTTAAAAAACTGCTTTACGTCTCTCAACAGCGAGGTCTTTAGAAACGGGAAAGGATGGGGGTAAGGAATGGGAAGTAATTAGGCCATGGCCTGTTTAAGGAAGCATCCCGGCATTTGCCTGGAGTGATTTGGGAAACCATGGAAAACCCAAATCTGGATGCCCGGACGGGGATTCTAACCACCGTCCTCCCGAATGCGAGGCCAGAGCGCTATCCGTTACACCACCATGCTCGGTACGTGTGTCGGTAGTGAAGTGGGTCCACAGCGGTACGAGCGGCCATAGCGCCAAGTGGGTGTGTCGGTGACAACTTGTTCTAGGGGACACAATATCTAAACCAAAAAGTACTGATTAAAATCAGTGTAAAGGAATCTAAGTGCACGTCAGAACAACTACAGTTCGTCGGCAGCGGCAAAGAGTGTATAGGAGCCGCAATGGCGGAATTTAGGGACGATAATCATAAACTATTTATCTACCAATCAGAGCAGGATATGTCGGAGGCTGCAAAAAAGAAGATGGAAGAATCTAAATTGGATAGTGAAGAAGAAGGGAAATACAACCTCAGAAAGAAGCGTAGAACCACCGATAGAAGAAATGGATCTAAGGGAAATAAAGAAGAACCAACAACGTCAGAAATATTACTAAATTCGAATAAGGAACAGATTATAAAACAGACGATAACGTCGCAACTTCTCACCTCGTAGAGATAGCGAGTAAGACAAGAAGTGATCAACTAAACCCCGTTATCCCAACTCAAGGCGGGTATAAACAAAACCAACTTTACCACCTCAATAAATCAGA
The DNA here is from genome assembly GCA_031002005.1 of Vandiemenella viatica. Taxonomy (NCBI): domain Eukaryota; kingdom Metazoa; phylum Arthropoda; class Insecta; order Orthoptera; family Morabidae; genus Vandiemenella; species Vandiemenella viatica. The sequence goes on along the minus strand of JARYHS010008074.1, from coordinate 96,419,589 downwards.
CTATACAGCCGACAATCACAGGGACCAAATGTAGTTAAAATTGAGCCGAAGATAAATGGCACTATGCCACATCCAATTCAACTAGGTAAAATATTCTATAACAAGGTTAACGGACTACAGAGGATTAACCAACAGAGCAAAAAGCGGATGATGTTGGAATTCTCAAAGGTGGAGGCAGCAAACAGCTTCGTGAGAAACAACGATTTCTTACATTCACAGGAATCAAAAGCATATATCCTTGCCAGCAGGGTCTAATGCAAAGGTATTTTTAAATGCGTCCCTACAGACCTCAACGAAGAAGAGCTAAGTAAAAACATTAAATCAACTGCTCCGATATTAGGTGTAAGACGATTTTATATATAAAAAAAATACGTTTGGATAAAAAAAAGTGGAAACAAAGCCTTTACAAACGGTTCTACTTACCTTCGAAAGCAAATTTTTACCGGTTTAAGTGGAGCTTTTCTCTAAAATTTAAAGAACTCCATATGCCTACTCCGTGACTCAATGATTCAAGTGTCAAAGATATGGGCACGTCTCTACAAATTGTACAAGTAAAGAGAGATGCCCCAAATGTGGTGAGGAACATAATATCTCAAGCTGTCATAATGAGGTTATCAAATGTGTGAACTGTGGAGGTGATCATAAGGCTATCGACATGTCCAATTACAAAACATCAAAAGGAGCTGAAACAGAAACAGGCGCTTGGTATCAAAATAATAATGGGAGCAGGATACGGAAACAAGCCAACCGAATTTCTCCCCTTACAGTCTAAACCAACAGCGCAGCAGCAACAATCAGTAGTAGGGAATTACCTCAAAAAGGATATCACCAGAAAGAAGACAAACAAGTGCGGTCCTGGTGGCGGATCCAGCACATAAGGAACTGGATGTTGAATGCATTAGAACCATAGTGAAAATTATGGTTAAAACTGTCATGCAACAGTTAAAACGAAATCTACCCAAGGTACTGATGCAAAAAATTCAGGAAGAAGCCACCAGTAACGTCATTCAAGAAATAAAGGAAATGGGAGTGAGTGATACTACAATGGAGATATGTAACATAACTGATAATAATGGATAGAAAGTCGAAATTTGCAACACTGTAATGGAATGCCAGAAGCCAGCTACCAAATTGGAACGACCTATAGATAGCAATCGAGGAGCACGGCCCACAGGTTGTGCTGATAACCGGATCATGGATACATAGGGACACTAATATAAATCATAGAAACTATAACGTCTACAGAAGAGGCAGGGGCAATGGTTTCGGAGGAGTTGCTATATTTGTAAGAAATGATGTGATTAGCGACATTAGAAAACATAGTGGAGTCATGCGCGGTTGACTTGAAACACAGAGATCCTTTGGAAAATGTGACTATAATCTACAAACCTGCTCAAAGCAACATTAGGGAAGGAGACTGGGATACAATATTCAACCAGTTACCACCTAAAAGTCTAGTGGGAGGGTATTTCAATGCACACCACCCGATGTGGCAGGCAGGACAGGTGGATCATCAGGGCGAAGAACTCGCGTCGGCTATAACGTCATCCTCACTTACTGTGCTTAACAATAAGCACGGAACGAGACTCGGGACCCCACACCAAAGAAATTCGTCAGCTGATATTTCTCTAGCATCGGCATGCATGATGACCAGGACCAACTAGAAGATTACAGGATACATTAGGAAGTAACCATTTGATTCTGAAAATATCATTGGATTCCCCTACGGACCCTAAGACAACTCCATCAAAAAGGCGCTTGAATCGTAACAAAGCCAATTTCATCCAATATCAAGAAAAAAATCATTTTGCGAATGGGGCATACATATTAAGATACAAATGACCCACAACAACGATACAGCGACCTGGAAAACATAATAATTAAATCTGCAGAAGAAAGCAACCCTGAATATAAAGTAAGTGAAAGAAACAAGATAATCAGAAAACCCTGGTGGACTACTGAATGCTCCAGAGTAATTGCAAGGTGACACCTGGCAACAAACAGGTACAGAAAAGATCCGACGATTAGGGAAATAAAGAGAGAAGGATGGAGGGCTTTCTGCTCTGCAATCAAATACGGCACTTCGTCGCAGGAAATGTAGATGAAAATAAGATGGTTCAACGGAAAGCGGCCATCCCCTAACAACATATATACCGATGATAGTCTGGCGGAACAATTCTTAGAACAGACAGCACCGGCACATGTACCGGCCTATATCTTTAATGCCTTGCTTGGCTAAACTAATGTGTACGATGATCAAGAATAGGATGGAATGGCACATAGAACACCATCGAAGGCTCATTCGTCGCACTATGGGATTCCGTAAAGGCTTCAGTACAATAGGCACTTAGTACGCTGGTTACTGATATCCAGATGAGCTTTGTCAGAAGTAATTACCTTCTAACTGCGTTCTTAGACATAAAAGATGCCTACAACAATCTCCAGATTGATGTCCTACGGGAAGCAATGGAAGAGATAGATCTTCCCAATAAATTGCTAACTTGGTGTTGTAATTATCTTCCCTGTAGAATGAATATCATTCAAAGAGTATAAGGGAAGAGAATCGTCCGACATGTCTACCAGGGCATTCCACAGGGTCACCCAGTGAGCCCGACCCTCTTCAACATCTACACGACCAAGGTGTGCATCGGCCTACCAGTGATTGTGACCTTACTCCAATATGCGGACGACTTTGCCATATATGTCTTACATCCAGATAAAGAAAAAGCTAGACTGACCCTATAATTGGCAGTAAGAGCAGTCCTAGAAAAGCTGAGACGGAGAGGGCTTGAACTTTTCAAAAATGTAAAATATACATCTTCACTCACAGGCACTGTCAAGAAAATGACTTTAAAATAACTGCAAATGGCGTAGTTATAGATCTGGTGAAAGAGGTAAAATTCCTCGGAATATGGCTCGACTCCAAGCTCACTTGGCGAAAACAAATGACAGAGATGAGGGCTTCTTCCCTACTGAGAATAAATACGTTGAAAGCCCCTTGCTTCCTTGAGTTGGGGAGCTGATCCTCGGCTTATTGTGAGAAGCAGACTCGAATATGCGGGATGCTTTACGACAAAGCATGAAAAATCCTGGACACCGTACAAGCAATGGCACTAAGGATAATTGGTGGATTTATTAAGACCACTCTGATAGAGGTGATGGAAGCGGAAACAACTCCTCCCCCTCTCCCTAGAAGATAGGGATAAATTTTTGGCTAAAGGTATGCTCCAAAAAAGATCACATTCTGTTGAAGAAAGTACAGATTTTAGCACACGAGATGCAAAGAAAATCACCAAATCTCCACTAGACGCCAAGATTTGTTAACTACTGGCAATTAACAAATCAATGGAATACCCACACAACAGAAATTAATGACCTATACTCTGAGGATGAACCCTGGTAAAAAGTAGACTTATCCGCTCGTGTGTATCCAACTCTCACATTAAGTCTGAGAGGAAACACTGCATTCCGGAAGAAGCGATACAAAAGACGATGGAAATAATCAACACTAGGTGGAATGGCTGGTCCCAAATATTTACAGACGGATCAAAGGTGGGGAAGGAGGCCTGTGCAGCCGCCTATGTTGACCCGGCTGGCGACATCGTCGAAGCATTCCACTTACCAGATCTATTTTTGAGCTTCTCGGCTGAACTATTTGCCTGGTAGGTATAATTGTCTTGTACGTTTAAATAAACCAAAAAATATCTGTGAACCTAATAACATCTAGTCTACTATATTATTTCCTAAGCTCACTCACTCACCTCGATAGCAATAGGCTGGAGAACGGTATCATTTGATGGCCTTCGCTCGCAAATTAACAGTCACCAGAGATATTATTATAAGAAATTCGAGGTTTGTCCACAATTTAATTGCTAAGCTACCAAATTAATTGCCATAATACATTCATTAGGTTTCATAGTTACGAAAATATCGATAAACTTTACGGCTGAAAAATCTGGAAACTGCTTTTCAGTGACATCTTGCTAAGGAAAGCAACGTAAAAAAACTTAAAATACCCAAGGTTTCTGCTACAACCACGAATGCCGATTGTCATTCCGTCCTAGGCTAAATTTCAATTTAGTTAATACTCTTGCTATTATTGTTGCTTGACCAAAGTTTATGCATTACGATTTATTTTCTGTTTATGTATTTTGGTGACCACTATTAATGATGATCTTTGTTCATCTTCGCTGTACGTATTAGGTTATTTAATATGTTACCGAATCCAGTATTCTGCCAATTCATTTCTTCAGAGATGTTCAACCGTTTAATAATCTGGAATCTGTATTACGTTCTCTGGCCGTTACAGACACTATGACCAAAAATTACATTATGAATGTTTGCCCAGCCTCAATAAAAAAAACAACGAGATGCTTTCGAAGCAAACAGGAATTTTTCAAATTTTGCATAGTGCACTTTAAGGGTCAAATACATGTCAAGTTTGTATTTCAGCAAGTTCGAGTCTACGACCTTTGAAACAATTATACGATAGCGCGATCGTGCATATCCGTGTTTAATACCTACGTTTACTAATACTTCTGAGCACTTCACGCTCAAGATATTTTACCCATCCTAAGGGTGAAACACATTCAAGTTCGTATTTGGTCAGATCTGGTCAACCTGTCATAATGTTTGACCATAAAAATTGGAACTATTCTAGACCCGCCAGTGACCGGTTTTTGTCTATCGTCACGATAGACAAAAGCCGGTCACTGGCTTACTCTAGTTTTAAATAAAAGACTAATAAATTAATACTGATCTTTATTAACATAAAATTAGCGCAGAATTCCTCGGCGTAGTGAAGTAATGCCTGCCTCGCTGGTGACCAGCTGCTAGCTCTGCAATCTTGTCACATACAGCATGGATTTCGTTGACGGCAAGCCTACTTTAAAGTTGACTGCTTGTAAATCGACGGAAGCTATACTTAACCTAACGTCCAATTCCTTTCCACTGGGACCCATAGTTTAACATGGAATCAGAACCACGGAACGACCTGGTATAGCTCATATGATCAAATACAACTCCAGGATTTGAACTCGTAGCTGAGTTTCAAATCCATCCAGCGAAGATTTCACTGCGTAGGGGAGAACGGGGCTGGTTGGCGTATTCTAATTTTTTCTATAGAGTGTATGGAGGCGCCACCTGTGACCACGTGACCTTCATAGTCACAACTACTTCCCAACAAAAAATCATTGTGAGTTCTCTATTTGTGAGGGAAGGAGTAGTGATTTTTCGTAAATTTTATGCAGTAAGTAATTTTTCTAAACTATCATATTTGTTTTCTCTACGACAGGCTGTATGGGATAGGCTTACCTTGTGTAGTACATTTGACACATTGAACTAAGGGCTATGTTTTTCATTGTTAAAATATTTATTGTCAGTGTGGTATTTGTTACAACTGCCATCTTTGTTTGGGGCAGTTTTGCCATCTGTGTTCGGGGATGGTTGGCTCATCGCCAAAAGTGGGTAAAACGATGAAACTAAGTGAAAAGGAGCAAAATCTATTTTATGATTTCAAGTGAGGAGGGGAGCATAACTGTGAGGTACGTTGACAGAGATGATAGCTTTGATGAGCGCCTTGTTTTACATGACAGTAACACGAGTGAGCCAGATACTGGACACTCCGTGGGCAGGCCCAGTTAACATCTCTCCAGAAGATCATAATGGCGCGATCAAAAGCCAAGCTAAAGTAACCTCAACTCAAGAACAATTGGTAGTGGTCACCTATGATGCGCTCAATATACAGGAATCGTAATATCATTAGACGAAACTGATGTTCTGGTTAAAACAATGGTAAAGTGTATTAAGTTTTGGATGTTGTCTAAAAAGGTAGATGAAATTTGGTGCAAATAACAAAATGTGAGAAAAGCTCATGAGCCGTAACTAATAAGTCAAGTTCAACAAACCTACCTTTCCGACATTAAGTTTATTGATTTAGTTCCAATATTTACGGTCTCTTGTTTCGTTTGGATTCTCTCTGACTTGCTTTCTGCATTCTACTTCCTAGTTTTTTAAACTGAAATATATGTAATGAGTTTCAATAAACTATTTTATTTACTTAAAGCATTTCAACGAATTCCATGATTTTTTTCCTCTCAACTCATTTTTTTCAAACGTTTGACGAGGGCTACGCCAACTAACCCCAGTCTGTTTTTTGCCAACCCCACGTATGGGGTTGGTTTACAAACACCGACTTTTACTGTTTTGTGATTTCCTGCAGTCATACAATCTAATTTTTTTTTTTTTTTTGTTTTTTTATTTTTAGTTAATTTATTATCCGTTCAGCAAATATTGCTGTACAGGACAATGTTGAATATTACAAAAAACATAACTTATATATTTTCATGGTTAAGGTCAGCCCACAGGGCCCCTCAGTGGCTACAATGTTATGATACAATAAATTTTTGGTAACAATGTTAGCAGGAATATCAGTATTAAAGTAATAAAAACAGTTATCAGAATTAGAACAGTAATCAAAACCCGTCTGTAAAGACCTAGTTGTTATAGGAGACGTTAAGCAGTTACAAAAAAAAAAAAAAGTAATCAAAACAGTTAACATGAAATTGGTTTAGATTGTAAAAAAAAAAAAAAAAAAAAAAAAAAATGCAGAAGTGTAACCTAGTAGATGGAGATTACAGTGATATATTCGAAAATTGGATTTGTTCACAGAATCAGTTGCAAAAATCAAAATGTGAAAACCTGTGCCAATCATCCCCGGTCTCCCCTACAGTTATCGTGATGTAGTACCAGGAATTTTTTTTTTACTTTATCCATGATATATGGACTTTGTGAAAGTCTGTAACTGTTTTAATATAATAAGGTATGCAAATAATTTTCTACGGCACAGTTACTTTAAAGTAACTGTGTCGCAGAAAATTAATTGCATACGTTATTATAGTACCAGAAATGCTTGTTACATAGGAGAAATGAAGGTGTTACGTTATAAACTGTGTGACGGTGTTTGCAGATCCACGACTCGTCTTTCGGTGGCAGCAGTTCAGAAGACGAGGAGGCCGGCGTGGGCGCGCCGGGGCTGGTGGCGGGGGTGGCGCTGACACGCGCCGCGAGGGCGGCCAACGCTCTGCTGTACTGCGGCCTCGGCGCCGTCGCCATCGGCCTCGTCATCGCCTTCGTCGGCACCGGCGAGAAGGGCTTCAAGACGCTCGAGCTGCGCCTCATCGGGCCCTCGCTCATCGGCGGCGGCCTGGCCTGCTGCCTGCTGCGCACGCTCATCTGCCTCTGTCAGCCGCTGTGCTGTCGGCGCAGGCGCAAGAGGAGGTAACTTTCCTACCTCCTTCTGTTGTTTGTTTTGAATCAACCCGCAATCTTATCACAGTCTCCAGTCAAAGTTTTCGCAAATAATAATTACAACGATTCCTAAGACTTCCGCGGCCGTCTTTGTTCGTGATTAATTGACGTTCGGGTTATGCCGTGTTGTTTATTTAATTACCTGAGCTTTCGGCTGGTATCCTACAGCCGTCGTCAGAGATACTGTTTATATTGACATAGCAACGAACGCCAAGCATCGCAGAGTAATAGGCCGCTATCTTCGTTGATGTTTTTTTTTTTTTTTTTTTTTTTTTTTTTTTTTTTTTTTTTTTTTTTTTTTACAATTTCATTCCTCCCAGCAGAAGGCTGGGAGGCGGGCTGCTGGAGAGTCATAGGGGACTCTTTTCAGCCAATCTACTACTACGGGGAGGGAAAGGGGATGGAAGGTCGGCCGTGGCCTTGTAGGGAACCATCCCAGCATTCGCCTAATTGTCTGAGGGAAACCACGGAAAACCTCAGACAGGATGGCCGAACCGAGTTTAACCCCGGTCCTCCCGAATGATAGGTAGGAGGCCAATATTGGCCTCCTCCCATCTCGGTCTTCGTTGATGTTGGTATTCTTTAAAACTTCTGCTTCCTCTTTCATCCGTAGGGGCCACCACTGGTCTTCTCTCCACAGTAGCCTCGTGTCTTGAAATTTTATTTCATGCCCGGCATAAACAGTATCTCTAACGAAGGCGGTAGGATACCAGCCGAAAGCTCAGGTAAGAAAATAAACAACGCGGCATAACTCCAAAGTCAATTAATCATGAATAATTGCAATGTTTACATCATAGTCTCATTCTTTTTCAGTAAATGTAGAGTAGGCCTACACAAGAAATTAATTTTTATAACAATTAATGATATGTCAATGTAATTGAATTTTATTTCATTTTTTCGCCGTACGCGTTTCATTCCTTTTTTAGTATCGCTGTGTACATTATCACTGTATAATCAGGTCAGTGTAGTGGTATGTTATCGCATTTCACATTGAAGGGAAAGCTTGGAAGATTCACAATTTTTTTTTTTTTTTTTTTTACTTGTTGTTTTACGCCTCATTGACGGCTAAGGTCATTAGAGGCGGGATGGGACTGGGGACAAGGAACGGAAAGGAATTCGGCCATGGCTTTTTTGAAGGAAGCATCCCGGCATTCGCCTGAAGTGATTTGGGGGAAACCATGGAAAACCCAAATCTGGATGTCCGGACGGGGATTCGAACCCGCGTCCTCCCGAATGCGAGGCCAGAACGTTAGCCGTTCACCCACCACGCCCGGTAAGATTCACAATGATTCCAATTAAAACTAACCAACATAGCAAACCCTGTCTTTGAGAACATGAAACAGAATCACATATGTCGCTGAAGATTATCTGAAAAAATGGAATGAAACACGTACGGCGAAATAACAAAATAAAATTCAATTGCTTTGGCGTATCATTAATCTTTATTAAAATTGATTAACATGCAATCGTGGAAATAGCCCATAAAGTCCAGTTGTTAATAAACCAGAAAGGTGGAAAACCATTTAAAATGTTGTGTTATAAAAGGATGCTGAAAATTAATTGGACAGTTAAAGTAAGAAATCGACGTGTTTCGGAAATAATAGGTCCTAAGTTTGCGGCAGGGTCTTATAGAAAAGGGGAGACCGGATACTGGGTCACATCTTAAGACATGCAGGATTGGTTAAATTGTTAGTGGAGGGAACAGTCGAAGAGAGGAAGACAGAGATTATAAAACATGAAGTAGATAATAGCACGTAGGTTGCAGGTGGTATGTTGAGATAAAGTAGTTAACAGAAGATAAAAAAAAGATTGAAGATTGCATCAAACCAATTAAGAGACTGATGATAGGGAAAAAGGAGATCACCCTGCGTTTTCTGTCATGCTATGATTGTTGTAAATAATACAACCTATCATGGTAACACTATAATTGGCCTCAGCATAATGCCAAGGTCGGGTACTGGGAATTTATTCAACATATGGCACATTTAATAATCACATCGTAGTAGAACTAAAAACTAAAACAAGAAATCTGGTGCAGCTTCACATAAGTTATTGTTTGGTAGATACATTCAGGAAGTCCATAAAAACTCCATTTTACCCTCGGTTTCGACTCTCATCCAGCACACGACCCCACAATCGTCATCTTATGGCATTCTTTTGCACCAACGGAACACATCTGCCTGTGCATATTAGATTGATCATCAATCATATTCCTCAAAGTAGGTGAAATCCAGGTGACTTCTTGGAGATACAGGGAAGATCATGGCATGGACGAAGACAATTCTTTAGCCATTGCTGTTGCATCTACTGCGAGTCATAAAGGGAACGTTAGTATTCAGTGTAACAATATAAAATATTTAGAAGTAGTTCTACAAGAAAATATCCAGATACCTTATATAACTATATCTATAACATATATGCTTGTTGAATGTTCTGTACAAAGTTTTTACAAAGATCTTGTTGAAACGAATCAATTCCACCCTCGATTCTGCCCAACTCATTGAGCAAGGAGGATTCTGCAGCAGCTTTAGCACAATCGACTACATTCTTGCACTGTGAGAACTAATTAGCCCTGCAGACGAATACCAGATGCCTCTTTGTGTAGCCTTTGTAGATTAAGAAAATACATTTGATTCAATAAGTCACAAGGCTGTCCTGCAAACCTTAACTGAATATGGCGTGGATACAGCTTATGTTAGAGTGCTCCATAATATCTAAGTCACCTCCTCAGCCTTTGTCAATGTTAAAGACTAAACAACGAGTTCTGCATTGAAAGAGGTGCTAAGCAAGGTGATCCCATCTCTCCAAAATTATTTTCAGCTGTCTTGGAGATGGCAATGTCAAAGCTAGAATGGATGGAAAAGGGAATTAGAATCAATGGCAGAAGACTTGACAACTTAAGATTTGCTGACGACATTACGCTTGTTGATAATGGACTTGATGAACTCCAAACCTTGATTACCGAACTTGCCTCCGAGCTTGAAGCAGTTGGCATAAAAATTAATCCTTAAAAATAAAAAATTATGTTTAACAAATGGGCTATAGAAGGGAGTGTATAAGTATATAATAAATCTTTAGAAAATGTCAGCTAGTACTTTTATATTGGCCAGCTTGCAAACATGAAAGATGATGTAAGACCCGAAATTTTCCGTCTCATCAAGCTGGAATGGCAAGCATTTGGGAGGCATTCTATTATCCTGAAAACTAAAATTCCTACAAATAGTTAATGACCAATGTATTCTTCCTGTGCTGACATCTGGCTGTGAGACCTGGAATCTAAATGAATTTACAAAAGGTAAACTAAGGATTGCCCAAAGAGCTATGGAAAGGTCAACAAAATATCACCACAGACCGAGAGGAAGACCACGAGACTGATGGGACAAGGACATATGCAGGGTTATCGGAGATAGCGGGCAGAGGATCGCCCAAGATCGTTCGAGTTTGAAATCATGGCTTTAGGAGGCCACGTAAATAAATAATTTAACTGGCTGATAATGATAATGACTACAGATAGTTGCAATAAGCATTTTGCAGTTTAAATTGTGAACTGGCGATTTACAGCAAGACGCATGTGGCATCCGTCAGACGACTCTCTGAGACTACAAATACAGTGCTGTCCCTCCAAAGTACTGGATTGGAAGTCACTGAAAGATAGGAGGAGGGTGAAAAGAGTGCTGGGAGTTGGTGGTGAAACTAGGAAATATATTGATTGAAGGATTAGGAGCAATATATGGAAGGAGACAAATAACCATAAAACAAAAACCGGCACTCTATTTCATGCATAAACGTGTGGAAAAATTTTCTTTTATGGTTAAGGGAGTAAGGGAATGGAATAAGGTTCCAAAAGAAGTTATGAATAATCTACCAAAAACGTTGAAGGAATTTAATATTAAAATTCATAAATGTCAAAAGTAGACACGTATGAGAATTCACACTCAAAATATACAACATAATAAAAATAATAATTTGATTTAATTTAATTCCAATCGAGCGCATGATCCGGATGTAATTTCTCTACACACCTTTTTTCCCCTGTCCTTATCCCACCTTCGCTAATTTCAACTTTAAATGCTTTCAATGTTTCTGGTAAATTAATCATCATTTCTCTTGGTAATTGTTTCCAATCTACGACCCCCTTACATGCGAAAGAAAATATTTCGATATCCTTATGCCTGAAATCGAGTGCCAGCTTGTGGTCATGGCCATCTTTTCCCTTCCATGCTCCTATCTTCATTCTTCCACCAACATCTTTCCAAGCCTCATCACCAGTATACTTCTTGTGCACTCCCATGACTCTCTTCAGACACCTCCTGCCTTCCAATGAATCCCATTCCAGCTCCTTTATAATATATGTTGTTAATTGTGTTCTGCGTATTTACAGAGACAAATCTAGCAGCCCTTCTTTGCACCCCCTCAAACTCATGTATTTAACACCCAAAATGCGGATCACACAATACACCGCTATATTCTAGCAACGGTCTCACCAAAGTTTTGTCACCCAATTCATTCACTTCTTTGGAACATCCCATCATCACTCTTTCCAACAAATGAAGGATTTTGGAACCGTTTTCTACTACCTGTTCAATGTGTCCCGCTAAGTTGAATTTGTTATCAAATGTTAATCCAAGGTATTTGCCTTTAAAGTCATCAACATGCAATTCCTTCCCCATTTTATAATCATAATCAACCTTTTTTTTTTATCTATGCTGCTACTAACATGACACAGCTTTTTATTTATCTTCATTCCATGATGACCAACCCAGTTAGATATATTGTTCAGTTCAACCTGCAGTTGTTTATAATCTTCTATCATTTTTATACTATTATGTAACATTATGTCATCTGCAAACAATCTTACATATGATAGTAAACCATCAGCATAATCATTCATCAGAATAATAAATAATAATGATACCAAAACGTTACCCGTTCAGATTCACTTATTCTGATACTACATTCTCTTTCCTAACTATTAGCTTTCTTCATTTTAAGAAATCTTGTACCCAGCATATAATATTTTTTATCCACTCCAATAGTTTTTACCTTATTTAGCACCATTTTATGGCTCACTCTGTCAACAGCCTTAGAAAGATCTACTGCTACACTATCAATTTGGCCTCCCTTGTCCTTTTCATCCGAAATATCTTGCATATCCCAACTAACTGAGATTCTCATGAATATCCCTGCCTAAAGCCATTTCCTACTTGAAAACCACCTACGTCCCCCACATACTTTTGTGATGAGGTTGTTTATCAATCTCTCAATTAATTTACCCAGCACTGATGTTAAACTGATTGACCTTTTTGACCGAGTTTGTTACCCCTCCTTTATGAATAGTAACTACTATTGCACTTTTCCAGTCATCTGGTAAGCAGCAAGTGTCAAGACTGTGTTTAAATAACGTTTAAAAATTAGGTACAATTTCACACCCTGTTTTCTTTATGACGTTCGTAGTAATATTATCTACACCAGCTCCTTTAAGCTTTTTTAAGCTCACTTAGTTCCTTCATGATATAATCAGAATGAATTTCAGATTTTTTAATTTGTTTATTTCTAATAGTGTGGATAAACTCGTTCTCCAATTTACACATTTCAATTCCTGAATCATAGCCCCTAATAATAAAAATAAAAAGGGATAAAGAGATGACTGAAATATGCTCTCCATCCCATTTAAAATTCAATTTAAGAGACTTAATATGTTTAATTTATAATTTTTGTCGTGCCTCCATACGACTTCTTTAATGGGATGTTAAAAGGCGTACCTCATTTTTCAGTAGGCCTATCCATCTAACATTCGAGTTATAATGATTGATAAAATTGTAATGGAGCACACGCTCCAGTGGCAATCTCCCTCCACACCCGTACTACTACTTACTTATGGCTTTTACGCCTCGTTGACGTCGAGGTTATTAGAGGTGGGATGGGACTGTGGACAAGGAACGGGAAGGAAGCATCCCGACATTCGCCTAGAGTCATTTGAGGAAACCATAGAAAACCCAAGTCTGGATGCTCGGACGGGGATTTGAGCCGGCGTCCTCCTGGATGCGAGCCCAGAGCATTAACTACTCACCCACCACGCTCGGTAACACACCCGTCTTTCTCCTTTCCTCTTCCAAGCTACTTTTGCCATCAACTAATTTTTACTTTAAATTCTTTCAGTTTTTTAGGTAAATTAATCATCAGTTCTCTTGGCAATTTATTCCAATCCCTTACACTCTTTCCTAAGAAAGAAAATTTTCCCATGTCCTTATGCTTGAAATCAAGTGCCAGCTTAAGTTTTGTACCCCTATTCCCTTAGGCCCACTTCTCTAGTGCAGCCCCTCATCAGTCTTTCCAATAGGTGAAGGATTTTGAACCCTTTTCCTATTACCTGTCCAATGTGTCCTGCCCAGTTAAATCTTCTACCAATGTTATGCCAAGGTATTTACATTGTGAGTCTTCAATAAGTAGCTCATTCCCCACTTTATAATCATAATCAAGCTTTAGCTTTTTATCTGTGTACCTAATAAGCTGGCTCTTCTTTGCATTTATCTTCATCCCATGTTGACTCATCCAGCTAGTTATCCATCTGGGTCACCCTGCAACTGTTGTTTTGATCCTTTTATATAACACTAGCTGTTACCCACGACTTCGTACGCGTGGACTTAGTATTTGATTGCTAGAATTGGAAAGTTACCTAAGATATGTTCCACTGAGGCGGCATAATATAACGGGAATGCCATCGATATACCACTCTACCGTCGAACCTGTCTCATGACTAAAACTGTTATTCATATTGGAAAAAAGAATCCTATTTCCTCCATAAAGATACAAAGTATTTCCATGTCATCAGCATACACATAAAGTCGTCAAAACGTTAAAAAAAAAAAAAAAAAAAAAAAAAAAAAAAAAAAAAAAAAAGATGGAGACTTACTTTTGCATATATAATATTATAAGTTTAGATCACACAAAAACTGCCTGTGGAACCAGTATACAGTGAATAAAGTAAACGCTTAGGCACTGCTCTACCGCCTACGATTTGCCAGAACATGGTATCCTTACTACAAAATCCCAAGCTAGGCTCAAACTATGAAAAACAATTCTTAAACATCTTTGCTCTCAGCTGGATTAGAACGTGAAGCCACACGGGAGTTTTCTTATAAAGCTAGCACCTTACCACTGTGCTACCATTGCTCTCTATCATTACGCATTACAGAGACGTATACATATTATGTGTTCGTCTTTCACAGTTCAGATAGTTTTCATAATTTAATGACAATATGTTATTATCTATACAGAAAATAGTATCCTATGTCCATCCTAATGTCAAATAGCATCTCCTTGTCAAATTTCATCACGATTGAAGTAGGCGTTCAGCCCAAGAAACGTAACAAACAGACAGACAGACGGACAGACAGGCAGAGTTACTTTCGCATTTATAATATTAGTATAGATTATGTCATCTGCAAACAATCTAACTTCTGACAAGTTGTGGACTAAGCTAAGTTTAAATAGTACTGTAGTAATGAAATCAATAAGTATCCAGCATACGAGGCGCCTAAGACGATTGTCGTTGTCCAGAAGACGTCGCGGTGACAAGTCGCGTCGCAACCGCCACCGGCGGCGCAGCTTCTTGGGAGGCGGCGACGACGTAGCGCTCGCAGACCACACGACGCTACTCCTGCGGCCGCCGCCTCACCCTCACCCGCACCACGCCACCACAGCCTTCCTACACAACGAGCGCGCAGTCGCCGTCAACAACTTCGTCGCCGCCTCAGACTCCGACGGACCAGGTACGTGTTGTAAATTTTTACACACTTTGACTTATATCAAACTACATCCTATTCACTCACAACTGGTGGCTCAAAGTCATGTTTCCCCTGCTCTGCTCCTCACCTCACCACCCTCTCCCATTTCCTACCCGTCCGAACAGACCGCTCCATCGATGCATGACGAACGTAGTTTTTCTTCTTAAGTAACAATTATTTCTAACGTGGGACACCTTTGACATCGCTGGCCTCTGTAGCGTAGGGGCTAGGGTACTGGCTCCACATACTGAAGGTCGCCGGTTCGAGTCCGGCCGAGGGCATGGGTGTTTAAGTGTTGTTTGTTAGTGCGCTTGACATGTCCGTCCTGTGGTGCGTCTAGAATTACTTGAAAGATATATATATATATACATGTAGAGAAACTGAAATATACTGGATGAAATAAACACATACTTGAGCTTGCTGTATGGCCTAAGGAAGCCAAATGCCATTAAAAAAAAAAAAAAAAAAAAAAAAAAAAAAAAAAAAAAAAAAAAAAAAAAAACTTTGACCTTGAACGCTTGGAACCGCATGAAAACATGTTTAGAACAACAAGCGATGATAAACAAAACAGTGGTGTGAGTCATTTTCATACTTAAGCCTTTGTTGCAATATGCTTGGCGAAAGCTAAGTTATATCATTGACATATCAACATCATCATTTGAAAATGTAATTGGTGTGGCTTTTGATATTGGACTGCGTGAATATGAAAGTGATTTGGAATGTGATAACGTGGCTTTAGTGTGGTGTGCACATTGTTCTCTTCCACTATGTTTTAACCACTTCATCGAAATCCCGCGTATGAACTTTGAGGACTAACATAAGCACTATCAGGTGTGTATATGCGTGGTGCTATATTAAGTACTTTAAGCAGAGAGTTTTGACACTGTTTATTGAAAATGTAATAATACACTGAAATCATTGAATTACTTATAATTTCCTTCATATGGTGTTAATATCTTGTTACTTTGTTTCTCTATGTTAAAATGTTACTTGAGGTAAAATACAATGTTTTGCATGTAAATGACTCATACCACTGTTTTGTTTATAATCGCTTGTTATTGTAAGCATGTTTTCGTGCAGTTCCGAGCATTCGAGGTCAAAGGTGTCCCTTATAAGAAGACTCAAAATAGGTTTCATTTCGGTTGTTTCCAGTACAGGATTAACCACGTAGCAGGAGGTAGCAAATGCTATGGGCCTCGCGCCCTCTGGGGGGGCCTCTCGCCTCCTAATCATGCCCTGTGCCTAGGCTAGATGGGTGACCTTATTTTTTAGCTATACAATTTTCCCCTGGAGGGTAAAAATCTAGGGTCTATTCTTCACATTTGCTACAGGCCCCGAGCTGTCTTAATCCAGCCCTGGTTGTTTCGCTATTATCTTCATTCAAGACTGTTTCCTACATGTATCAGGATATCCTTCTACTGAACTGCGTAACTTCTGCTTCTAATATTTCTAAAGAGTTGCATCTTAGATGTCATTACAACCTTTTTTGGCTTATGGCTTTACACCTCGTCATTAGAGGTGGGAAAGGACTTGGGGCAAGGAACAGGAAGGAATTCGTCCATGGCCTTGGCCTCTTGAAGGAAGGGAGTGATTTGGGAAAACCATGGAAAGTCCAAATCTGGATGCCCAGATGTGGATTCGAACCAGTCCCCCAGAATGTGAGGCCGGAGTGCATTACAACCCAGTTGTCACTGCTAGTAACAACAACCCAAGAATAATATTGTATGTATTTTATTAACTTCATTAGTAACTGCAAAATTAAAATTAATTTGATCTTGTTTCTAACATTCTCTTCAGTAGCAAACACGTTGATAATAAACGCTTCGAGCCAAGTTTAAAAAAAAGGAGTTAATGTTTTGTAAAGAACTTACATCATTTTGAGATGACCTTTTACAAAATTATTGTTTCCTTGTCACCAGTTCTAATGGCTGTACTATCCAGGCATTTAAAAGATTTCTCCCAGCTATCCCTTTCCCTTGGCTATTCTCCTTGATATCACAGTACATTTTTCTTCATAAAGATTTCAGAGCTAAACTTTTTATGGCCGTATGCCTCTTCGACATCAAGGTCAGGGAAAGGACTGGGGTAACGAACGAGAAGGAAATCGGCTATGGCTTTTTGAAGGAACCACCACGGTATTCAGCTGGAGTGATTTGGGAAAACCTTGGAAAACTCAAATGTGGATGGTCAGATGGGGATCTGATCCCGCATTCTCCCACATGCGAGGCCAGGCTGTTACCGCTCACCCACCGCGCTCCATCAGACCTAGCAGAACTCACATTCAAACATATCATTTGGCCTCACCTCCACAAAGTAGATTGCAGTGATATTCTTTACTATACCTGTTTGTGAAAATTACAACACCAAGAATGTAACTTGTGATTACAATGAAATCTATTCCACAGCTTAGGGACATGACAATACAGAACTGTACATATACATTTACCTGAGAATTCAGTATGGTTTGAAGCCTACTTATCCAGCAATCAAAGCCGTCCTGTCATGGAATCAAAGAGGGCCTAGATATGCTGCTGGAGAACACACTGCCATGCGGTTTGTAGGTGCGTCCACAAAGAATCGACAGTGGTTGCAGGAGGACCATAACACAGGAAGACTTACACATTCAGCTATCGTACTGCTGATATGGCCATGTGGAGCTGCTTGCAGGAGGGGCAGTGCCTTGGGCTCTAAAACCTCCCTGATGTTACTGCTGTTGTTCATATTGTGTTCAATAAGTAGGAGGCTAGATCGCATCTTATAACCAATAGTGCCCCAAATCAACACACTGTGCATTTGTCCACTATACCACTCTATAATACATTCTGCCCTATTGTGTTCACCATGGTGCATCTAACATGTATGCGGCCATCACTGTAGGACTACATGAAGTGAGACCCTTCTGAAAACACTATATTTTACCACTTAGCTCGATGGTGACAACTTTTGTGTGCCTGCTGCAACCTGAGGCAAAATAATGGAATGCATACCACCAGTCCAGACCTCAGAAGACAGTGAAAAACTGTCAATGCAGACATTGTCCGCAACATCCGTTGCACTGATCCAACATCAAGCAAACCCTATGGAAGAAACTGTTTTGTTGGTTACGGCCATGCGGGCAAAGAGGTGGTTATCCCACACTGTGGTCACATTATGTGGCCCAATTCCCACTCATCACTGTGTACCACCAACAACCATATTCTATGCACTGTTTCCACATATACATCACTGCCGTAGAGCATGCCTCATACGAGTAGCAATGTCACAGTACAGCAAACCTGTTTCTAGGAGACCAATCATTTTGGCCAGTTCAAACTCACTCAAACGCCGACATTGCACCCTATAGGCACTTAATTGCATGTTTCCTCTTCGACTGATTGTTCTGCACTGACTGAACATGGTTTACTATTGACCTGCCCGCTCACAAAAGAGGGCTCTGCTGGGTCTGCATGGGTACCATCACTCTGCAATCTTAATTAATTATTATG
Source organism: Vandiemenella viatica (assembly GCA_031002005.1). Classification (NCBI taxonomy): domain Eukaryota; kingdom Metazoa; phylum Arthropoda; class Insecta; order Orthoptera; family Morabidae; genus Vandiemenella; species Vandiemenella viatica. The sequence continues at coordinate 96,401,009 of JARYHS010008074.1, read as the reverse complement.
GCTCCACTGTTCTATACATCCTCAGATTTTGGAGTGTTTTGCACCATTCCTTTTGGATATTGCAATTTATCCAAACAATAGAGTATTAGTCTTGATATGTTATGCTTTCAAATAATGAGCTGTTAAACTTTTGTCAGGTGGCTCGACGCGGGAGCGACGGCCTAGCCACAACTACCGGCGACCTCCACCTCAGGCGCAGCATAACACAGGCGACATCGAAATGCGAACCCTGAGCCTGCGCCGTTCCTCGAGCATGGATAGCGTGCGCAGTCATCAAGACAGGGATCGCGATCGCTGTGTCACTTTCCAGACACAACAGCCGAGGCCTGCCACCGCGGGGAACCCATCGCAACCGCAGCCAGGGTGCTCCACCTCCTCGCCGCAGCACGACCTCCCACCACCACACGCGGAGATCGTTCTCAGTCCGTCGAAGCTGCAGCAGGATATTGGGGATCAGTAGGACAATCTGCTTCTCTCGCAGTTTCCTCTTCTCCTTCATCTCTCTCTGTCTCTGTCGAACTTAACTGTCTGCCTCCCTCAGGACAAATAATGTTTGAACACTTTTTATTGACTCCCCAGTTAGCCGGGGATGACAGTGGACAAGTGCTGAAACTTGAAACTTGCCTATGCAACAAGTATATATAACCTAGTGTGCCTCTTAAGATGATTTATTAAGAAGTATTACAGAAATTAAACAATAAATATGGACAGTGCGTTCAGCCACTGGAATAAAAAAACTGTGTGCCATTAGTCAGTGACACACCCTATCAATTTTCTTTATAAAACAACCACATTATAGTGAGATAGATAACTAATACTAAAAGGGTTGCATCATAGCATTGAATATCTGATTTGTTCAGAAAATTCTGTAGGCCAGCATTCAACAGTATGCAGAGTGATAATAATATGCATTATCTTTGTGTGGGAGATACATTATTGATATTGTTATAACTCTTGCTATTCAGTTCACAGTGCTCTCAGAGTAGTGCTGTTACTACGTCGAATAATGTGTAAAAATTGAGATCTTACCATTTATCCCTGTATGATCTCTTTACAGTAACCAATTTAAAAACTTTTCTCTCATTGTTAACAGCCTGACTGTTCACTGCATTCAATCACATGTATGGAGACATAGCACAAGGAAAAAACGAAAATTGGAGTAAATAATGTGGGGAAAAATGTGTTTTTAAGTAAGTTAATATTCTGAATTAATCTTACATAAGAATAGATTTTGAAAAAAATAGGCATTTCAAAGTAAAATACCTTTTCTGGATACAATCAGTCATAACATTAATTCTATTTACAGCAAATTCTTGATCCATTTGTAGATTTTTTGCCAGTTATTAATGATGCTGCTGCCACTGCTAAAAAGACTTAAGTTTGTGTGACATATCTACTAATTTAGAAATTTTAATATTCCTATATAATATTTATTTTGATATAAACTTTCATAGTTTATTTAAAAACTTAACTGTGCTTTTATCTTTGATAAATTATTGATAAATTTATAACTGTTTCCTCCACTCAGAATAATTCTGAAAATGTTCCATTTAATATTGTAATTGTTAGTACTTGAAATTTGCATAACACAAGGGTATATGATCAGTCAAACCATTCTAATAATCAGCATTTGCTTAATTTAAAATTTACAAACATACTGACTGTTATAACCTTTCCTGAAAATTCTGGGTATTTTGGCTTATATGATTCCAATTTAAAATTTAAAAACAATTTTCTTGCTAAAGTCGGAGAGTTAGAAGTCATTTAACCAAAAAATAGGGCCATTAATAATAGATTGCAGTGTTAGCAGTGGCATTAAATATTATTGATTCAACCACACAATTGTGACACAAAATTTATGGCTGTTGTGGCTTCAATATACTAATCACTGAATCGCTCCAAACACTCAAAAACAAAGAATACTTGGAAATTCAAATTCATAAATATGTCTCAAGATTAATCCATTTTAAAAGGATTAGCTTGGATGTAGTATACAGTCAGAATGCAGTTAGTTAGTATGGATGCCACAGCTACCTAGTAGACAATGTTCATGGTAAATGTAAATAAGGTATTGTATTGTGTTTATACACTGAAAGTATGGAAACAATGAGTCATACCATCAAGTAAAACAGCATGAACAGTATAGAATCCCTGGGCATAAGAGTATGATTTATATGCAAATTATGCATAAGGTAGGATAAATATTTTATGTACCAGGCAAGGAAGTTGAATACTAAAAATACCATGTATCATAATATTATATTACTGTTTAATATTTTTGACTTCATTGGATAGACCCATTTAATTTTAAATTACACTTATACCAATTGGGGATAATATTGATTCTACAAATCCTCATATAAAATTTTCAACAATACTGGTACGTGAATTTTCAGCACAAAAACACAAACATCTAATATACTTCTGTGTCACTTCTATAATTACATAAATCAATTTTCCCTGCTGAAATTCTAGTCAAACAGAAAGACAAACTGAAATTTTGGAACTATGAAGCAAGGGAGAAGAGATGCACAAATCCTTTTCACAAAGTTTTAATGCTTCTTTTTGTATTGAATATTAATTTAATTTATAATAATAATATCATAATAATTTATAAATATAATATTTAATTTTAGATATTACATAAATCAATATATAACGAAGCAATAATGAAAACAACACTGATATTGTGCAACACGCAAGCAGTAAAGGGTTGATCAGAAAATGAGTACATTAAAAGTTATTTAGTTCTGGTACTAAAAATAAAATAAATTTGTTGAAATTATACACTAATTTTGCAAAATACTGTTAATTGGGTGATTTTAATGCTGCATGAAGAAAAATGTTAATAACCTCATCAAAAATTGAACAACTTCTCAGTACCACTAACTTATACGAATCAGTTAATGCAGTTGAAGAAGAGAAAATATATGATGTTAAAAACACTATAGTTGTTTAGCTTGAGCAATCAAATTATTATAATACTGATGGTAAAACAAAATTAATATTTGATAAATTAAATATTTATGTAATTTATATAATATAATTACTTCTATAATGTGATTATATTTACATAATTTAATTTTTTACTCAGTGTCATAAAATGGCTCTATGCTATTATATTAATTAATGTTTCTGTGACAGTATAGTTCTGGGAACCAGTTGAGCTAAGTGTTGGCTTGATCATATGATCTAAGAGAAAAGTCAGGCTAGGCCCCTTGTTAGCAAAACACAGTCAGAGTCATACATTCATCATCAATGAAGGGCGTTCATGGTCAGGGTTATGATTATATAATAGATAGTTACATATATGTGGGATAATGGATATGATTGTCCACAGGCAGGAGAGGACAGACAGACACAACGTCTGGACTCAGAAATTTTGGCTTTTACATGTTGGTCCAGAATTCATGTTTCTTCAGTTTTTCACTATTTCTCTGTGGTGGACATTGGTTATCAATCTCTATAAACAATAGTTTATGATCTGAGATTGAAGCTCAAGGAACAATAGCACAGTGTTTTCCTTTATTAGTCAGCAACTGCACATCAATCAAATTTTGTGGCCAGTTTTGACATTTATTATAGTCAGTAATCTCAGTAAGGAGAAAGATGACCAGATTTTTATGCTATGCCTTGTGCTGCAGCCAATAAATCTTTATATTTATGACTGAGTTGTCTTATATTCTGTTGTTTCAATTAATACTTTTAATTTAGATTGCTTTATGTCTTACACATGCACAATGCAATATCATTAACCATAAATAAATTCTGTTAATTTTTGCACTAAGACGGCCATTACCTTTATCACATTAAATATAAATTCAGCATGCTAAAAAAAATAACTAAATTTTACATTTTTTTAAATGTTTGCCAAACTTTTCATATAGGTTGGAAAATGAACTCGGGGGAAGACTGGATATAATTTCATAAAAATAGTTAGTTGGGAATAATAAAATTCACTTAAGAAACAAATGATTTTTTCATTAATACATCTCATACTTAATTTAGCTATGCAATATAAATCAATGAATATGAAATCTCTGAACCAGGGAGGTGGAATGCAAAACACCATTCTAATTTCATTCCTATTGAACTTTCAAAAGTTTTACACAGCAAATTAAATTATGGTATGGTATTTCGGAAAAAACAGAAACTTCATTAGTGTGATCAGTTATGATCATAGTATATAAATGTGACCTCTAAAAGAATACTGTTAAATGCTTGCAAGTGATATGAATTAATGAATCAAGATTATGGGTGCTTGTAAAAATGGAGAGGAGACTAGATGTGAGAAGGGGATATTTTTCGGAAAGTATGATCTGAAAGGCAAACAAGATTTGAGATAATGGTAATGGTACTAATAAATTATGTGAACTAATACAAGAAATGGGCAAAAATTTAATAGACTAGAAATGAATGCAGGATGCTAACAAATATAGAACAGTTAGAGAACACTAATCATCAGAATTATAATGATTAGATGCTATTCCAAATACCTCAAGTGAAGATGATCTGTTTCTATGAACAATTACAAATAACATGGCAATGCCATGCATTAAAATCAATTTCATAGATGTATTACGAATCATCAAATATAAAAAATTCTGTATAAGAACACTCAGAATTTAGCTCATATGACCACTTCCCTACTTTCATCATTTCTATCCCAGGTTTCATGTTCTATTCACGTTGCCATTTAGCAGAAGCATTTCTTTCATCACTGTCACATTTATCTATTAGATATCATCAAAGAAAGATTAACAGACAAGTTGTTTAAACCATTATGAAGTATCGAATACATTGATTACAGTTACCAAAAATGGTTCATTATTCTTCCATTATCTAAGATCACTTAGAATATGCCATACTAGTAAACAAAAAAACAAAACAAAAAAATCAAGAGTTTTTAGGTTTTGTATGAGGAACAATAATGAAGGCAACTTTACGGATTTTAGGTACCAGTTGCTGTTAGCCTATATTATGCAAATTTGAGTGTTTCAAAATCTCTTTAAAGATTGTTGAACTGTGTCTAAATATCACATTAAACTAATCATATTCATTGTTTTCATCTGATCTCTGGTTGACAGTAAATTAAACATAAATTATACCATTTCAATTGTGCATACCTTTTCTCTCCAAGTTACTAATCCTTTGGCTCTGCAATTTCTAAAAAAGACACCTGTTCATACTGTACTTCAGTATCACCCATCATTATTATATCATATGGGCTACAAACCCATTTATTCACTCCAAAACTTTTACATTCAATTATAAATTACTCTTTCAAAAGTAATAGATTGAAAGCAATAAGTTCTGATTTTATTTAAACAAAAACAAAAATGTAATTTTATTATCAGTTTTGTTTCCCAGAGGTCGCTCTTAAGAAATCTCAACCAGAGATACATAATATATAAAGAGTAAATTATACCCATTACTTTAATGTTGTCAGAGAATTTAAAAAATGTAATGCAGTGCAAATATATTTCACAGGAAAAATAAAACCCTCCGTCTATGAGAGACAACTTAATACTTCCGGTTTTTTTTCCCTCCATTTCTTAAAAAAAAAAACAAGTAAGTGAATAATTAATAAACAGTGTGAAGGATGAAATATAGTATATCATTTTCGGGTACAGCTTGCATGCTACCAGAAGACCAAAGCCTGTAGCAAATCTAATGCCCTCTAGCAATGTAAAACAAGTATGCTGTCCTTTGAATGTTTTTTTTTTTTTTAAATAAACTACTATCACACCCTTTATTAAAGACATTATACTATGGTAAATATTCAATATAATATCTTTATCAATCTAGAGATGCTGCATAAGTAAATAATTATAGAGTGATATGCCATTTAACACAAGTAAAAAATGAAAAGGAAATGTAACTATTTATTACTTTATGATTTTAAAGACTCTCACTTTGTTAACAGAAGAACTGTTCTTGGAGGTAGTACCCAGATAGCAGAAAACCGTATGAAATTCAACTGAGAAAATGTGATAGAATATAGTGAAACCTGGGATCAAAAGGAAATTGTATTTCTCTTAGATTCTGTGCCAATTTAGCTGAATTGATAATACCAAAACTGACAATTGATTTCTGTTAATTTTGATATACTTACTAAGTTGGCCATTATGGTTATGGTACATATAATTTCGCCATTCCTGAATGAACAAAGGGGTTATACATTTTAATGATGATAACAAACAAATGTTTTTTTTTTTTTTACTGTGTCAGTAGTTTATTTCAAATACATCACCTAAATCATCAAACACATGGTGGTTCTGTTTTTTTACAAGCATTCATGCCTCACAGATTTTGTGAATTTGTGATAAGGTTGTACACATGAGGATTCAAGGAACAACATGTCATATTAGATCATTTTTATTTTATTACTGAAAATACAGAAATTTCAGTTGCACAGTGTGTAGACAAATTATAACATTACTGAAAAACTGGTCGAGTTGGAATATTAGTAAGCTTACATTAAGCAGAAAGTATAGTACAATGTTACTGTAACTTAAATAATTTTCAGTTAATTTCAATTATGTTCTCTTGGTTGTTCTCATTATATATTACAATTAAAATTTGTTTGTGATCAAGAATAATAAATGAATTTGTATTACAAAGAAAAATTAATGGAGCCTCATGATTAAGACAAGTCTGAAACATGTTTTGTGATTTAAAACTACATTTTCCAGTAAGAACACAAAAAAATATGTCAAAAACAGTTTTGTTTAGTTTCCTCTTTCTTTTCAGTTTGTCATCACAAATTTCTTTTTACAGAATAGTAATTGCAATCTGACCAGAAAAGAAAATACTTCATCAATATGCCCCAATCAATTTAAGCTTTTTGTATGAATAAATTGAAAAGAACAGAATCATTTATAAATATTCATACATTAAATGAAAATTGTCTTTCTAACCTAGAAGCCATCATCATCTTCCAAATGAATCTGTGGGCCTTTTCCCAACAGTTCTGCTTACTGAGGAATATAAAATGCTCCTTGAAAAATGTCTCTATAAAAGTACAATATATAAGTTAAAAGGTGTGACGTTACTTCATGCCAGAGACTTATTTTTATAGTTTAATAGATTGGATAAGTATCTGCTGTATTCTGAACATAAACACATAATTAGCAATACATTATACTGAGTTCTTAACATTCATGTATAAGATAAGATCTTCCTCTGCACTTGTTTAAAGATACCACATTTTTCACTTTTATGTACCATACAAATGTCTGTTGCATATACATATATGAAGCTTACACACAAGCATTTTGTATTTTTGTATTGAACTGTAAGAATTGGAAAGAAACAGATAGTTACAGCTTTCCTGAGGAGTAAAACAACAGAATGTATAAATATTTCACCCCTTTCTTTGCAGTATAAGCAGAATTATTTTTAATAAAATTATATCAGTATTTCCATGTAGTAAACAGAAATCTGAAGAATAAAGAAATCGAAAAATTTGAATCTGAACAAACGGCCATTCAGTAAAATTTGAATTTCGTTATTTGAACTTTCAAATACAACTCAATCTGTGATCAGTAACTATGAATAATTGTTTACTGTCTCTTTGGATAACAAAATCAATGAAAAAATAGGATAAGGAAAGTGAACTCACCAACTTCCAAGTATGGAAGCAGAATGGCTACAACACAGATTTCAGTATCATTCAGCTGTCAGCCATCATAAGCGGTGGTTCATCTCTCTTCATTTATTTATATTAGTAAACACAATGTATGATTTCAAAATATCTGAAAGTTGTAAACTACATTAGTTCCTAATTTGGTTCAAACAAATCATGCTTTCACAATTGGGTTGTAATGATGAAGGCTAGTTTATATGGTAACTGATAAGTATTGAACAATTATGCAGCACTGGTGTTGCTGCATGACCTGTCTTATGGTTATATTTTCTTCTAGAAGGGCATAGACCAAAATATTGTGGTTATTTATCATTTTTGAGTGTTTCTTTGTTGCTGCTGTGCTCCTCCTTTCAACTTTGGTAAGTGGTCGGTATATCTCATCTTTTCTTATGAGTATCACCTCATAGCATTTGTTTCTACTCCATTGTTGCTATGTATTGAACAGCATCAATACTGAAATAGATATGTTCATTTTTCCCGTAAAGGGGATCACATTCACTAATACTAAAAACAATTATAAATGCCTCTCCATCATGCTGTTTGTAAAATGAACAAGAAAAAATTAGCTGACAAAATAAATTTTAGTATAAAATACCTACATAAATTGTATAATGAGATGAAATGTACTACTAAACATTTTGTCATTCCTCTATCATTTTCTATTAGTTTGACGATTGAATTTACGACAGGTGAATTCACTGGTTTAAAGATATTAGTATAATAATGTCTATAATTTTATAACCATATATCTCCCTCATTACAATTTATGGTTCTTGAGAGACTGTCAACTAATTACTAACAAAATATTTACTCTGAAATACTGGATATTTCTAAAGTCCATTTGAGAGGGCAAACATACAAAAAGTTGTTTTCTTTCATCAAGTCACTGTTACAACTTAACAACCATAATATATACATTCAGATTTGAAAACACTGTTCTTTTATCAGAATGGATTATGTTAAATGTACTGTGTATACTCCAGATTTTAATCTCGATGTGTCTTTATTCTGAATAATATCTATGTACACAAAGGAATTTCATTAATAATTTGTTCTTAGTTAGTTGATATCTATCTGAAAAATTATTCATATAATTAATAACATTAATTAAAAAATGCATATAATTCTGGGAGAACCAAATACTGTTTCAATGATCATAACGGATTTTACAGACCTTTTATTTCCTCTTATCATACATGCAGTAATTTCTATCTCATTCTTAATTTTTTTAAATCCATGATTTATTTATTTATATTCCTATTAAAGAGGAGGAAATCTTTTAAATTAGGTTTACATATATCAGAATTTTGTACTTCTTTTTTTAAGGAAAATAAATGTAGGTGCTGTGAAATTTTGTCCTTTCTCTGTCTAAGATATTTATTTCTTATTTCTCACAAATGTTATATTTATTTCTAATATTATTGGAGTACTAATAGACATGGAGAATGAAAGGTTCAGTCTTTCCAGCTATTAAATTTTGAGTGTACATTTTGCGTTAAAATTGTGTAGTGTACCCAAGTATTTTGTACACTTTCCATTGGTTTATTTCAAACATAACTTCTACTGCGTGTTCTGCAATTAATATTTTCCTTTGAATAAAAAATAAAAACAAAAGTTCAAATAAAATAGTTATTTTTTTTTCAATGAATCAGAAATAGAAATTTTACAGGTGTGTTTCACATACCATAAGCATACTTTGAGACAACACTAGATAAATTGCCAACCAGAACCACATATCTGTGCATTATTTGAATCACAGACCCGCAGTCATATGGTTTGTTTAAGATACATTTTTTAAAGTCCTTTTGCTCTTCCTGACACCTAAGTCAGATCTAGTGAAGCCACCAGCAGTAATCATCCTTAATGTGAGTAAGATATTCTGTTTCTAATTCAGTTTGTGGGAAACAAAATCTAGTCCCATAACATTACCTTCATTTCTGTATAGTTCCAAACAAGAAAATGAAATATAAGACAAGAACAATAGACACTTTCGAGAAAGATTTCACTCTGTACTCTTGTACATGGTTTCCATAGCAGTTCAAAAGTGAGGAAAAGTAGTTCAACTGTTCTTTTCACATGTGATGAGAATTATGCTCACACACATAAAAAAATAAAGCATTCACATTTGCAAATGTCTTATGTTCAAAACCTTTCTCACTATGGACTCTCAGCAAATTTATATCATGTTTTTCTGCTAGTGAAGTATGGTATTTCGACAGGGTCAGCATTAGTGAGGGGGTAAGCAGGACAAACGTACCCCAGGCCCCCCAGCCAGGGTGCCCAGCTAAATAGAAATCAAACATTAAAAAACCTTCTTGAAAAGGTGTCATTTGATTATTTTGTATTAAAATTTTCTGACTTTATTAAAAAAAAAAAAGAAAGAAACGAAGTTTAAAGTAAAAAGTTTTGTCAGGTTGGGGGGGGGGTGGCCAAAAACACTTACCTGGGGCCCAAGAACACTTACCTGGGGCCAAAAGATCCAAGCACTGGCCCTGTATTTAGAACTGGAAGCAATTCCTTTTTTTATCTGCAGCATCCTGCCAGCATTTGTGATAAGCAACAGTTTTTCTTTCCTTAACTATAATTTTCTTATCAGATCTTCTGTTTTCCAACAGCATACACACCAGAAAATATTAACTTTGAACTATGTTTGTGTTTTTGTCATGTTCATCTGGCCCTTGTGCTTTTGTCTGTAGTAGCTAATAGTTTATTTTCCCTATCCTATTTACAATAAATGTAGTTAAATACAATGTCAAGTAATAAAATACATTGCATTAGTAGTCTTACAAACAATCAACTAATTGACAGAAAAATGTCTAGGTTATTTTTAAATTTTGATTTAATTTTTACAAAATTAATTTTAAAAAGCTGTCATAACTTTGATGTAAAAGTTTTCACAGTCATTATGATGTTATTTGCTTTTTGAGATTTTACTCAAGCTGCATGTCCTCTTCATGAGTAAAGCCAACTGCAAGTCTCAGCAGGTGGGTTGACTCACGATGAAGACTGGAAGTGTTGGTTAAAATGTTGGGAGAAAGGAGTATAAATTTGATGCAAAGCGGCTGATAAACATACTTTCATGTAATACACAGTCAGAGAGTAAATACATGCACATGAAATAATGTAGTTATGGTATTATATACTTGATTTATGTGGTACAATAAACTGTTGTTAACACATATTGCTGAGATGGTTGTGAAAAAATACTTGCTGAAATGTGAAATCTCACGGAACTGTACTCATATCAATTCATATTATATTGTTTTCTCATGCATTCTCTTCACCATTCAGACATCAGAGTTGCTCCAGACATTCCGTGTGTCTTTACAAATCCTTTTTGTGAGGCTCTCCTTATGTTGTGCATATGACATATAATAAACATTTAATTTTGAACATTTTTAGCTTAGTAATTTACTTAACTTCTTTAGGTTTCAAACTCTTTCCGCTGCAGTTCTCACATATATTAAAAACTACAGAAATTTAAATTGCTAATATGAAATGAAACTAAATAGCACTGTTAATGAAATGTATGAAATAAGATAGACTCATTCTGTTGTAGGAAGTTATACCGATTCTTGCACATTATTTCTCCCTTTGCCAGTAAAAATATTCAATGATGTGACATATGATTACAGTTATATTGTAGTCAAACAATAAAATGTAATAAAGATGGGCACAAACTTGTAAGTGCCGATACTGAGGTCTTGGTTTGTAATGAATTAATGTGCATCCTGGGATACCCTTGTTCGTTCCATATAACAGCCAAATAAATGTTTTTATGTTATAACTTGGCTGCCAATAAGCCAATATGTAAAATTATTTAAATGGTGGAGCAAACCTATGCAAAATAATAATAAATGGTTTCATAGTAAATAACAACTTTTTCTATTTAAAATAAATAAATAATCATTCAGATTTTTTTAAATTAATTTTTTTATCAGGCTTCAAACTGTTAGGCATTTATTCCAAAGAAGCTATTTTGGCTGGAGTGTATCATCTGAAGTAAAATAAACCAATTCTTATTTCACTCTTCTGATACAGTAGCTTGATCAGGTGTTTACCTTTTGTGGTTTCTCCTGAGTAGTCAAACAAACATAGCAAAGCGTTTACAAAAAAAAAAAAAAAGGCATACTTTTGTTACTGTACTTGAATTAAAAATGTAATTACAGATCCTGAAGCAGAGAAGAAAATAAAGAACATGGAAAACTTGTTTTGTTTACTGCTAAGAATTCGAAACTGTTGCTGCTTAATCAGATTAAAGAGTATTGCAGAAACTACTGCCATGATTTTTAGTAAAACTATTTTTGATCTGTATTGAAGGCAAAAATTAATGGTCATAATGAATATTACAAAGGCTTATTAAGCAGAGCATACTGGGAAGATGCTATTTTATTACAAGTCAAACAAAAAAGTGAAGAATTATTTTAATAGAATTAAGAATATTTTTAATATTGTTAAAAGCTGAGCTTTCTTTGTTATTTTATAACTGTAGAAAATTGGTTATTTAAATTCAAAATGTTGCAATAGAATATGGATTCAGCTCTATCATAGTTAATACTAGTTATGATATAAATATATATGGATATATGTTAATCAATTGCAGGACAATTGATTGAAAATAATAAGGAGTACTTTAAGAATGTTGGATAGTGATTAAACAAAAAAAATAAAAGTTCTGCTCCAGTAAAACATTATTATGTGTATAAGCTTCATATATCACTGGTTTGTCATTTAAAACATAAATTAAAATACTGTATTCCTGTACTACAAACACATTATTAAGGCCTATCTTTGTGTATTTTTTAAACTAATGTATTACACCAAATGTTGTACATGTATATATTAAGTATACACATATAAGAGATGATAATACTGTAAATACCAAAGCATAGCATGATTGATTCATTGAGTTTAGACAGTTGTTTAGAATTTTCTTGACATATCGAATAAAGATTGTTTCTAGTAAAATAATATTAATTTAATTTTTCCCACATATTTTGTTGTTTCCCTCACACATTACTCAGAATTTTTTAAATACAAAGTGATTTGATTGTGAAAAATTTATTCAAAATTAGCAATTTCTGTGTTTCTCACAGGCCGTATGTGACTAACCACCTTATCAGCACAATTTGATTTCACTGTCTAGTATAGATTATTGTGCCCTATGGGTCCATTAGTTGCTAAGCAACCACCTTTTTCATTTTCTGGTGGCAGATACAACCAATCAAATATTTATGAATAGTTTCCAATTATTTTCTATAATAGAGAACACTGAACTGATAGCTGCAAAGAAAGAAGTTAAAAATGAATTTATGCAGAATAATATGGTTGGAGATGGGGCATGTGTGGGAAGATAATGTTTGATACAAACAGAAATTTGTATGGCTGTGTATGAAAATGAAGGGGAAGAGAGAGGATTGTGAATCACTGCAAAAAGTTTGAAATGAAAGAACTGTCAAAAGTGTGACAAATGGAAACTGTATATGCAGAACACAAGAATCTTCTGGTCACCTGTCAGTGCAGTTACAACAACAGCAGCAGCACACAAACACACAGTTTATGTGAACCATTAAATCCCAGAGATAATATCTACAAGAAAAAAAAAATTCCTGCAGCTGCTACTAAAAATGAGAAGTCTGCAATATTGCATATCAGTGAAACTAAGCTATAGCTGACGAAACTGACAGCCCATTGATTGGGTGAATTGGATGTGAAAACAATGAGAAAAACAACATGCCTGAAGAAGAAATCTGCCATTAAAGCAGTGATAATTTTTGGTGGCAACAAGAGAAAATCGTTCCTCAATAACATTATACATTAATTTAAAATATGGTGGAAAAGTAAGCAGGAATAAAGGTCAGTAGTCGATTGAATGAGTTTAGATGAAGATAGAGTTCACAAGTATGCTTCTACATTAAAATACTTTTCCAAACAAAGTTACAGTGAAATTGAAGTTCTTCTATCAGATGAAGTGAAAGAAGTTTTAATCATGTGCTGCACTGGACAATGATTAAGTACATATATATATATATATTTCTGAGAAATATTAAACACTGCAAACTAAGATTCTTTTAAAAGATAGCAAAAGAGATGAATTCAAAAACATGATATGGAATGAGATAACAATTTAAAAAACTAGCCTAGTGAACATGGTGTTTAGAATCGGTGTTTCAGTAATCAAAATCTGTTACAAGAAATGCTATTAAATTTTTAACACAAAGATATGTTTACTATACAGAGGAATAATAGACTAGTTCAGAGAAATTATTGCTTTCTGAAGAAGCAGAGCTACAAGAATAAATCATTTTTAATGGTTTTATAATTAATGAGATGTTACCTTTCAATTTAATAATATTCAATCTGGTGCACCTCTAATAGTATGTGAAGTAGTAAATTTCCATTAGTTACTTCAATTTCATTAATTGCATTGTAAAATATCTTGTTTAACAAGCTACCAGACATAAAATTTTATAATGTTTCACATCTGCAAACCAAATTTTTATTTGTTTAACCAAGTGGTGGATCCAGGAAATTTCCGAGCTGGGTCAAAAACTGTGAGATTTCCGCCTCTTAGAACATTATTTTGCTGCCCCCATTGTCCCCACCAGAGGCAGTAGTGGAGCTAAAATATAAAGAGGGGCCACCCATTTTTTCCTGTCCTTGTTTAACCAAAGAACCTGCATTTTTTTATGATTCTAACCCACAGTCAAGAAGAAGCTCTTGCCAGATTACCCTCATGTAAACTCTAGCTGTAATAGCTTCATTTTCCATCACTTTATTTATTTTACATCTTTAACCTTTTATTATTATTCTATAACAACTCTATTTGACATTTATTTATTTATTTTAAATCTTCAAGTTTCTACTATTTCACTCAATATGCATTCATAGAAATGGTTGCCCATCAATAAATTTCGTTTTTCCTCTGATTGATACAACATGCTTTCAAGATTGTGCATTGTGCTTTTATTTGAAACAATTGTTTTTAAGAAAATTCTAGAAAATAACTGAATTTATGTTATTAAATTACATATTACTGTCTATTAATCAATTTAAAAATTCAATTATTTTGTTTTATTTGTCTATTTAAATACCTCATACACAAAAATTTAAGAAATTTTCTTTGCCATAAGTATTGCAGAATAGTTTCCTGCTCCTGGATCTTCAAACACCATTTCATCATTTTCTAACCAATCAGCATACATAACCTGTGAAAATATGTGGCTGTATTATTTTAATGTTTATACATTATGTTAAAATGGCTCTGACAAAATAATACAGAAGATAAATTTGTAAATTATTATTAAATGTGAAAATTACTCAGATTGTTATCTTTAACAGGAAAAGAGTGTGTGCTCTGGTATGTGGGTATACACATGTTAACTTTATTTCCTTTGCTATTTGAGTGAGAGGTGGGAGGAAGAGAGATTGGAAAAGATTGGACTCTTGGGATCAGTAAATTCAGCTTCATTTTCTCTCCATTTAGTAGGGGTATCATCAATTCTAGGTGCAGTCAATTTTATTTCAACAGCTATTAATATAGCCTACAATCATCTAGAATAGCTATCTGTTTGATCAGTAGCTATTACAGCTCTTTTACATTTTGTGCCACTACCTATATTTGCATGTGCAACTACTATATTACTAATGGATCAAACTTAAATACGTCATTTTTCAACACTGCTGGTGGAGGAGATTGCATCTTATATCATCATATCTTCTGATTTTTAGGTTACACAGAAGTATATATTTTAATTTCACCTGGTTCTGGTAATAGAAGTTCAAGAATGCATGATGAAGATGAGGCCCTTGGGGGAAAATTGAATTCACATTCAGAGCTCAGAGTTGAGCGTAGAATGATCATTATTGGTAGGGACTTTACCATATGGTGGACTGACAAGAAAATAAGATTAATAACAAAGAATCAAAATTTGCAAATATCTTAGTCAAGTGATGGGGCCTTTACAAATGTGGTATCAAACAGCACAAAGGAACAAAATATGCTGAATATCTTCCTAATAGAGCCTCTTGATAAATTTTTGGAGTCTTAGGTTTCAGAAGGAATGAATGATCATGATGCAGTTCGGTCGATATAAGGGAGTTCAGTAATGCAGAAGACAAAATTTAATTTGTTTATAAGTAAAATTATAAAAAGAACATATTTTGAGAAAAGGTTCTAGGATGCATCAGTACAATGGAGATGATATGAGAACAGTTAAAAGGAATACTAAGAACAGTGAAGAAATGATTATTTCAAAACACAAAATAAAAAAAATAAAAATTCTGTGGCCAACACAGGTTGCTGAGCAGATGTGAAACATTGAAATTGATGGTTATAGAAAGAATTCATAATTAAATAAAACCAATAAAAGAATATGGAGTAAAATAAACTTTTTTTTTTTGCTGCCTTTAGACTGGTTTGATGCAATCCTCCATCCCTTCCTATCCTGTCCTGACCTCTTCATTTCTACATACCCCTTACAACCCACGTCCTCAATTATCTGCTTCATATATTCTAATCTCTGTCTACCTCTACAGTTCTTACCTTCGACTGTTCCCTCCACTAACAAATTAACCAATCCAGCATGTCTCAAAATATGACCTACCAGCCTGTCTCTTCTTCCTGTAAGCTTCTTCCATAAACTTCTTTTCTCACCCATCATTTCCAAAACTCGTTCATTTCTTACTTTGTCTGTCCACCTTATTTTCAGAATTCTTCTGTAGCACCACATTTCAAATGCTTCAAGTCTATTTCTTTCCGGTATTTCTAAAGTCCATGTTTTGCTACCATAAAGTGCTGTGCTCCACACATAGAGTTTTAAGAAGTTCTTTCTAATTCCTAGATCAATATTTCATGAAAGCTCTTTTCGCTAGTGCTATTCTGCTTTTAACATCATTTAGGCTTCAGCCATCAGTTGTAATTTTGCTTCCCAAGTAACAGAACTCATTCACTTCTCCTATTGCATCCAATCCTATTTTTATATTTAATCTGCTAGTTTTGGTATCATTTCTGCTACATTTCATCACATTTGTATTACTTTGATTTATATTCAGTCCAAAATCTTCCTTCAGTATTTTGTTCATGCCATTCAATAACTTCTCAATATCCTCAGCCCTCTCTGCTAATAAGACAATGTCGTCAGCAAATCGTAGCATACTGATTTTTCCTCCCTGAAAACTTATGCCACATGGAAATTTTTCTTTGACTTTCTTCATTGCTTCTTCTACATACAAGTTGAATATTAACGGGGATAGACTACAACCTTGTCTCACACCCTTTTTAACTGATGCATGTCTCTCGTGATTCTCTACTTTTATTAGAGCCACTTGTTTCTTATATAGTTTATAGAGTATTCTTCTATCTCAATACTTTAGACCAGACTTCTTTAAAATTTTGAACATCTTGTCCACCTAACATTATCAAAAGCTTTTTCTAAATCAACAAATGCCATAAAAGTATCTCTGTTTTTCTTGATCTGCCTTTCAAGTATTAATCTTAAAGACAGAATTGCTTCCCTTGTACCATGATTTTTCCTAAACCCAAACTGATCTTCACCTACTATCTCTTCTACTACCCTTTCCATCCTTCTCTATATTATTCTGGTCAGTAATTTTGAAGCATGTGATGTTAGACTAATGGTGCAATAATTCTCACATTTGTCGGCTTATGCTTTCTTTGGAAGTGTGAAGATGATATTTTTATTAAAATCAGTTGGAATTTCTCCTGTTTCATAACTTTTTGATATCAGCTTGAATAATCTTTCGATTCCTTCCTCTCCTAGAGATTTAAGAAGTTCTGCAGGGATCTCATCAATTCCAACTACCTTATTTGCTTTCAAGTCATTCAGAGCTTTATTAAATTCTATCCTCAAAACAGGATCTCCTAAGTCATCAATGTCGATATCGCCTTCCTTTTCCAATACACTATTGTTCAAGTCGTCCCCATCATACAGTTTCTCAATGTATTCCCTCAATCGGTTAGCTCTATCTTCTTAGCTTCAAAGAGGTTTCCCATCCACAGTTTTAATGTTTATACCTCTTTTCTTCATTTCTCCAAAATTCTGTTTGATCTTTCTATATGCTACATCTACTTTTCCTACGACCTTTTCCTTTTCTACTTCTTAACACTTTACTTGTAGCCATTTTTCTTTTGCTATTTTGCATTTCCTATTTCTTTGATTTCTAAATTGCCTATACTACTCTCTTCCTGCTTCATCCTGAGCATGTTTGTACCTTCTCCTCTGATCCATCAGCTGCAAAATTTCTTCTATGATCCAAGGTTTTCGGGCAGCTTGTTCCCTAAAGCCTAATGTTTCTTTGCCAGCTTTCATTATTTCGGTCTTTAATGCATTCCATTCGTCCTCGGTTGACCTACTTTCAGAGTTACTTCTTAGACCTAAGTCTACCATTTCTGAAAATTTTCTGTTGTGCTAGATTGTTTCAGCTTATTCACTTCCAGTCTGTTCTGCTTATACTGCTTCATTATTCGCCTGAATTTCAGCCTGCACTTCATTACTATCACTTTCCAGGTGTATATTCTTGCATGGTTCTTAAACAGTGTGTTCGCCACTAGCTTATATCTTTCACAAAATTCTAGCAACCTGCTTCCTTGCTCATTTCTTTCTCCTAGACAAAAACTTCCTACAGTATTCCTCTTTTTTCCTTCTCCCACTATTGCATTCCAATCACCCATGATTATTAGATTTTCCTCCCCTTTCACATATTGGATTAATTCTTCAATTTCTGCGTATATTTTTTCTATTTCTTCGTCATCTACCTGTGACGTTGGCATATATACTTGTACTAATGTGGTTGGGATGGGCTTAGTTTCTAACCTCATCAAAATAATCATGTCATTAAACTGTTCATAATAACTCACCCGTTTCCCTACTTTCTAGCTCATTACAAATCCTACACCAGTGACTCCATTGACAGCTTGTGTGCAAATTATCCTGTGTTCCCCAGACCAGAAATCCTGTGCGTCCTTCCATTTAATCTCACTAATCCCAACAACATCTAACTTAAGTTGTTCCATCTCCTTTTTTAAGTTTTCTAACCTACCTGCCCTATTCAGACTTCTAACATTCCACGCTCCGACTCGTAGAATGTTTCTATCCATTCTGATGACTCCTCCCTGAGCAGTCCCCACCCGGAGATCCAATTGGGGAACCATTTTACCTCCGGAATATTTTGCCCAGGAAGAAGCCATCATGATATATGTAATTTGAGAGGATTACATGTCCTCGGAATTCCCTTTGGGTCTTTAATGCAGTGGTTTCCCGTTGCCTTCTGCATCCCCATGCAGTTGATCATTTCTGATTCATACACCTTTAGGGGCCGTTTCCAACCCCAAGGGCAAGAGGGTGCCCTGAACTGCTCCCCGCTCTTCCACCCTCCTTTCGGAGGCTGTTGGCAAGCAGTGGGTGACTCCTTATACTGGGAATCTTTCAGTCACCAGAGCCTCGTCCATGCAAACAGGGTGCACCACGTGAAGGAGAGGTTGACATTTGGTTGGAAAAGACTAGTATAGTCTCTCCCAAACCCTTACACCCCAAATAAAACATAGTCTCTTATAAATATATTTTCTTATTATGCTTATTACAATAATTTATAGAAAATATAAATACAAAACAAATAAATATAAATCCCATGTTTTGTGCTTGTTCGGAAAATAAACCACTTGTTTTGGCCTCAGAGTACACATTTCTAACCACAAATGAAATAGAATGGTAATAAAATATTGAATCAGTGGAATGTGTTTCATAAAGCAAACATTGTACATGCATATTAGACATTTTACTGCTGCCTGCATAGTGTTGTAAAAAAACGGTTTTTTTTTCAAGCCTGAAAAAAAAACATGAAAAAAAACTTTGAAAAAAAACATGTTTTTTTTCTGGAACACGTTTTTTTTTCACAACTACTAAATCTCAATTTTGTAAGGCAGTTATCGTTTAATATGACTGTTTTAGAGTTTATACTAAGTACTTATCTTAATTTTTAAATGTACTATATTTTTCTGGTTCAGTAAAACAATAATTACGAAAGTATTGGCGACATTGACTGAAAATTTCCTTTTACGAACGGTGCCAGCGCATAGTGATACTGATACCGAGTCATAAAATTGTCAGTAATTATGAATCGTTTCCTTGCAACCGTTTGCGTAAACCAACTATTGAAAAGAAATAAAGCTCATATTTTGTATGTTAATAGATTTAAATTCAAACTTAAAAGACCGTAATACAGAACTAACGGCGCAGTATTTATGACCGGAAAATCATCTCACACTGCCGAATATATGGCTCAAGAAATCAGTTGTGTGATTGATGAAATAGGACAACATAAGATATTTGGCCTCGTGACCGACAATGCAGCGAATATGAAGGCAACTTGGAAACTACTTGAAGCAAAATACGAAAAGACAAACCTATTTACTTATGGTTGCCTAGCCCACTGTATCCAGCTAATATTGAATGATATGAAAGATTTGTCTCCTTTGAAGACTCTGACAGCGAATGCAATAGCTTGTATCAAGGCCATAAAAAACTCTCACAAGCTTAATACAGCCTTCGTAGAAAAACAATTAACCACCGGCATCAAAATAAGCCTTAAACTGCCAGTGAAAACTCGCTGGGGCTCACTTGTGTCTTGCTTCGAAAGTTTAAAAGAAAACAAACAAACTATTAGAGCAATGGCGATTGAAGAGGAACTTTCAAATGCATTAAATAAGATTAGCACAGTAAAGAAATTAATGTTAAGCGATGACTTTTGGGATAAGGTGTCCAGTTTCAGTAATCTACTGAAACCTATATCTGACACTATTAAAATTGTGGAAAGGGACACACCTCAACTGTCTCATGTTTTAAGTTTATATAAAAAATGGAAGATGAAGTGATAGAAAAGATGGGCAAAAGCCTTCTGGCGTTATCTGAAGTAAAAAAGGTCAAGGAAATATTAAAAGACAGAAAAGAATATGCAATATATGACGTACACAAAATTGCGAACTTGTTAGATCCTCAGTTTAAAGGATGCGATCTAACATCAGATGATGAAACTTTTGCCACCGAACAAATTTATAATGCTGCAGTAAAAATTCCTGATATTGACGAGGACACGGTTCTGGCAGAACTTGCAAATTATATTGCAAAAGAAGGTTTTTTTTCTAAACCTTTTCTTTGGTCTTCAGTGAAAAAACTTACTCCTATTGCTTGGTGGGCAGGACTTTGCAAGTCGACTGCCTTATCTAAAGTAGCGATCAGAGTTCTAACCCTTCCAACTACATCGGCTGCAGTTGAGAGAACATTTAGTACTTACAGTGACATTCATTCCAAAAAAAGGAATAGACTGACAAATTATAGAGCTAGCAAAATTGTGTACATTGCTCACAATTTAAAATTGAAATCTAAAAATCGTCTGAGAACAATACAAGAACAACCAGGAAAAGGAAATGCAAATGTTTCTGAAGTGATGGAACTAGAGGAAACAGAAGGAGAAAGTGAAAACACCGACACCGACCAAACTAGTGTTGGTAGCGCTGATTCCAGTGAATGTGATACTAATACTGACACCGATGATGAATAATATTATGTAACCTATAGAGATACATTTATCAAACATTATGTAATAATTTATATCATTCAGTAATATTTAAAACAACAATGTAAAATGTAAATAAAACTATAATTTATCAAATATATTGTTTTTCTGAAAAAAAACCAAATTTAGAAAAAAAACAACGGTGCCATGTTTTTTTTCATGTTTTTTTTTCAAAATTTTGAAAAAAAACAAAATGTTTTTTTTCAATTTGCAACACTATGCCTGCACTCTGATCATCTTTAACTTTTTGTTTCTTTTTGGCTTCTTGATCATCACTGTCACTCATATTTAAAGTCAATAATACTGTCACTGATATAAAATCATTAAGCACTTCAGACAATATTCTTTTGAAAACAAAAAGGAGTAGAGAACAGGAGTAGAGAGGGACCTGATGGCATAAGATAACGTCATGTCATTTGCCGTTGTGGCATGTTAGTCGGTCTTACCCCCAAGGGGGGCCAATAGATGTTTTCCATCAAAAATTATAACTACCAACTACACCAATGAGGTAAAAAGATTAAGGAGGTTGCTTAGAAGAGAGACAGAAAACAGAAGGTCAGTAATAAATACTTAAAAGAATTAAACATACATTTATAATGGCATAGGGAGAATTTAGTGATGAATATCATAACTAGAAGGAAAAAACTAAACAAAACAGTTGTAATTATTTATAAAATTTAAGAGTTGCTAGATTTGTCTGTTGATATTACCACAGAAGACATTTAGTAACTTATTCGATAAAGGAGGTGGATTGGGATTCATTGGAAGACATGAGGAGGATGAAGAGAGTGCTGGCAATTAACTAGACATATAGGTGATGACGCTTAGAAGAATATTGGTAGAAAAATTAGGAGTGGTGCATGGAAGGGAAAAGATGAACAACCTGGCACTTGATTTCAGGCAGAAGGAAACAGGATATTTTATTTTTTAGGTAAGGGAGTCAATTATTGTAAAAAAATTATCAACAGAATTGGTGTATAATTTACTAGAAACAATGAAAGAATTTAAAAATTATACTTGAAGGATTTAAGATAAAAAATTAAGCATAGGGAAATATGTGTGCATAGAGAAATTGCCAATGGTGCAAGTGTTCCATCACAATTAAAAAATATGATATTTAAAATGGAATGGGCAAAGGAGGATGAGTTAATTGCACAACAGTGGATATCACCAACAAATTTGACTGAGCCATATAATGATGGTGCAGATATATTCACACGAAAATGTATGAAAAACAGCCTGTCACTTACCATAGGTGTAAGCAGGAGAGTCAGGACAAACACAAAAAGAAATCACAAACACACTTGCAACATTTCAGTGAATAATGTTACTTGTGATAGAGGCAAGACATATAGCAAGTGGAAACATGTATACGCATTTAGTGCTATCACATAAATCATGTACACATCATATGATCGCATCATATGGTAAGTCTGAATGTATGCCCATCTTTCTCTTTTGCCTCTAACATGAGAACAGTTATTCACATAAATATGGTAAAGTGTTGTGTTTGTGTGTGTGTTTTCCCTAGCCATCCTGTCTTCATCTGCAGTATGTGATGGGTTATTTTCCCTATCGTTCCTTATTTTCATTACCTAATGGCAATTCATTGTTAATATTAGAAATGTGTTCAGAAATTCTTTTTGCTGGAATATCTCAGAGCTTTGGAGGATATGGTTCTGTAAGTAACAGCATCTTATCACATCTCTGAAATTTATACTTTCTGGCCAATTACACCTCTACAATCACAATTTACACCCAAATAATTCACAGTAATTTATTCAGTATCAACTAATACACCACGAAGACTGCCATTTGCAATAATATATATAACCTTTGAAAGAAGTATTTGTGTAAGGCTTATTACAGTTTTCAAGAGAAGGGTGTATACTGTCTTAAAAATGTCTGTCATTTGATGATTTCAAATTTTAGAAATGCTACTGATAAATATGTGTCGTACACCTAGTTGATTGTATAACCGATAGGTAAAATTTATTATTAACGAATAATAATATGACCACGAAAGCCTAAAACATCAAAGCTTAAGATAGAAAATATTCTGCCTAGACTTAATAGGAAATTTTTTGTCTAGAATTAATCTTAAGAAAGAATGTATTTTTTAGCCAAGGATCCTAGAATTCTTGATGAAGTTATTGCAGAGGGAAAATGGAGATTGAAAATATGTAATATAAGATTAATAATTAACAGAAAATGAAAATCACTCCTTTGTGAGAGGTTTTTTTTTCAATAGATTTTTTATATGTATATGAATGTATTATTTTTAACACCACGTGAAAAATCAGAACTATAAATCTCGAATTACCTCAAAGATCTATTTTGATACCACTTACGCATAAAGGACAGGGAGGAATTTGGAATTAAAGAATCATGGATCTAAAATTATTGTTTCTCCAATAATAATAGAATTTTTTCAGTATGCTTCTTGTTGCAGTAACTGAATAACTTCTATTTCAGATTACTGAACAAACATAGCATAACAAAGGCAAAATAGTAGTAGGCATTGAAAAAATATTCTATGTAACATACTTTACCTCAAACATGTTCTCCATTCCAAGTTTAACAGCAAGATTCTGACTACTTGCACTTGTGAATATTCCCATCACAATATTGAGGCCCATCAGTTTAGTCATCTTTAGGGCTGTTACCATCAATCCCATACCTATTCCTACAATATAAGAGTAAATCAATTTAAGATATAATACTGATGCTCTGCATTAATCTTTATTAATTATTACAAATAATGCTATTGTCCCTGTCATACACTGAAACTTCTGTCAGGGTCAATTATAAACAAACAAGATTCATGTGCCTGCGGTGAAAAACATAATTACTAAGTTTGTAGTACCGGTACAACAGAAATTTAGTGCAGATTACATGCAGAGTGCTGCATTTAGAAGTACACAATCGGTAACTGACACAACAAAGGTGCTGGGAAGGGAATCGCTGGAAGACATAAGGCAAGTGAAAAAGGGCTGAAAGTGTATTTAGTGTATACTGGTGATGAGGATGGATGGATATTGGTAGAAGAATTGGAAGTAGTATAGGGAAAGGAAGAAATAGTCGTGACCACATGCTGGTGTTAAAGAGCAGACAAATTCTCTGTTTATGTAAGTGAGTCAGGTACTGGAATAAATTACAATGTCTTTCAAATGCATTCCATCCCATATTCTGTTTCATATCTGTTACCAATTGTGTTTTCTGGTAATTTCCACAAATAAATCCAACTATCCTACTTTGCAGCCTGTCCAACACCTGTATTTGATAAACAAAAATTGGGTCCCATACTGCACCACCATATGTAAACAATGGTCTAACCAAGAGTTAGCACCCAGTTCCCTTAGTTATCTAATATATTCCCTAATTACTTTCTCTAATAAATAAAAACAAGCAAGGATAGATAGAATAACCCATCACTTTCCACCTATTATGAAGAAAGGGGCGACAGGATGAACACAAAAAAAAAAAAACAAATACACTTTACAATATTTTTGTAAAAAACCTTAATCATATAAAATGTGAGGCATATGTGTACAAATCCACACATTCAGCTTTTTTAAATATTAGTGTAGAAATGATTAAACTGATCCAGGATTAATATTTTAGGAAATAAACAAACATTTTTAAGTCAATTAGCAATGTAAGAACACACAATATGTGAGCATTTTTTATATAATTTTCTTTACACATGTATGTACATGTCTATATTTATTTATTTCTGTCATATCCATTCATTTATTTTGTCCAAGTAGTTTAGCTAAAAGCAAACAATTGTTCTAGGTCAATTTCTGTGTCTTTTTTTAAATTTTTCTATGTAAAATTCATAAATATGTTGAAATGGTGACAGTTGTCAGAGATATTGTTAATATTTTCAATGTGTAATTGTAGTTTTTTGAAGTTTTGTATGATTTTTCAGTTGAGGTATCCAATTTTTTTAATACTTTGTTGCATGGATTAAGTGTGATTGAATGAAATATTTCACAACATAGAATCACCGGGAAGGGGGGTGGGGGGGGAATTTTAAGCTTTTCAAAATTTAAATTCAATTAATTGCTACTCTACCCAAGTTGGATGCGGGGAGGGGACGGGAAGGCAAAGGTGGAATGTCATATAACCATAATATCTTTGATAATACCTACAATACTGTTTAGAAAGATGCTTACAACCTACCAGCCATAAAGTAAATAATTTTTATAACGATTTTCTGGATTATAGAATACTTTAAAAGGTTGAACTTAGACAATATTGTAAGAAAACAAAGTTTCATAAAGGTATAATATTAATTTGAACCCCTCTCTTTGTATTGATTTCCAGAGATAATGCAGAAAATTATGATCAATTAAATTTGGGTAAATAGATATTTCAAATTTTTTGATGATTGTACTATGTGAGGTGGTATCAGGGAAAAAAATCTGTCTGATAAAGAAATATTGCTCAGTTTTCAAAATATCATAAAGTTTGTTACAACAATAGATTTGTAATGAAAAGCTAGGTATTATATGTAAAAATAGACCCCGTAGGTAAAATAGAAATAGGGTTTTTAGGTAAAAATAGATACAAAATTTTGGGTAAAATTGAGATACAGGGTAAAAAAAATTTATTCAAATAAAAAAAATTCACAGATTATGAATACGATTTTAGTTTTTTGATTACTTCAAAATTTAAGGACTAAAAGTGAAATTTTAAGTCATTGTCAGTTTTCCTTGTTGTATGGTGTAAAATTATATGACTCAGTTAACACACATGTAAAGGATCACTTTAGGGATAAGAGAAGGGGGATAGGGGAATTTTTTCTAAGGAATGTAGTGTTTACCCCCATCTCAAACAGAGCAGTAGCTTAGGAGAAATAAATTCTAAAAGATTTTTGCAATTACTTCAATGGTGTGAACAATGAAAGTTAAGATGTAGTTTTGGTTTAGCATGAATTTCTTCAAAAGTATGAAATAATCAATACAGTGACATATCTCAAAAGATTAGGAAAATGTTTAAGAAGTAATTTGATACTAGAATCATCACATGGAATTATAACTTAAAGGTTAAATTAAGATTTGGGGATTTAAAACTTTATAACTTTTAAACAAAGCAATTTTGGGTATAAGTCTTGATGCAACAAAATAATCAGAAAAATAGTGGTTAGATAGTATCAAAGTTTCAGCGAGATTGGAGTAAGTTGTTAGACAAAGAAAGCAGTTCCCACAGTTGGCATTGAGCTTCCTCTGCACAAAATACCTGGATTTCCTTGTTCAAGAAGCTGTTTTACTCAGGAATTCGAGGTGAACTGACGTGCGTGTTTAGTGCCATTATCGGTGGTCAGACTTGAGCAATGTAGGCTGCGGAACTTAGAATAATTTGCAACAGTTGTAGAATCTAAAGGACTTATACATTTTCAAGATGTGACAACTATTCAATAGTCATAAAATCATAGTGGATTTCTGTCATATTTCGGGGGTACTTGTTAAAGATTGCCACTTTGCATGGCATCATGAGTTATGTCGACCTGCAATCTTAAATTCATGGGTCAGATCGTTTTAATGCCTTGCAATAGTTAAGATACTGGTACCAAAGAAAATCTTTAAAGATAAAAACTTTCGCCTCCGAGTGAACCGTTTAATTTTCTACTAGTCATTAATTATTGTGGGATTATTACAATAGTTTTGCAGCTGTCTTAAAGGACTACTGCAATCTTAATTAATAGTACCAGGGAAGGTCAAAGCTCAACCTACATCTGGCAAGTAATCACCAAGTCAGTTGACGATATGTAAGGTTACGGAAGTGCACCCCATATACTGATGTTGAAATTATGATTACTGAACTGCCAATGTATTATTTTATTATTTATTTAAAAGTGTTATGGAGCACATGCCATAGTGGAAAATGTAGTGTGTGTAGTTTCACTTTATGTTAAATATGACCTATGGCTGATGAAAGAAAAAAACGAAACACCTGTTAGTATTGCGAGGCAGATGAATGTATTGAGTTCAAGTTACAAGAATTAATAATGTTACTAAATTTTAAGAAAAAATAAATAGTTCAGTATCAAGAATGATTGTATTTACTCATTAATGGAAAATCTCATAATAAATGTGGTACTTACAGGTTGATCTAATTTTGGTGAATCCTAGCAGCTTCAACAGCCAGTCAATTGACAGCTAAATGATGGGCAGCAAAATCCATTTAAAAAAGTGGTGAAGAGTTAATCTATTCAAATGCCAGACTTTACAATCTGTTTATTATTGTTATCCTTTTTTTTATATTCTCACCTCCCTATCATAATTTAAAGGTTCTGCACTTATGTAGTGATTGTGATGGGTGAGCAGTATCTATCTTCACTTTACACTCTGGAGGACACAGTTTTGAAACCCAGAATTCAGTTTTACATGTTTTCCAAAAATCCATGGCTAAATTCCTTCCTATTCCTAACCCCATGTCCTTACACACCTCTAATAAACTCAACATTCGCAAGATATAATTTTCTTTGGTTTTCTGTTTTGGAAGAAACATTTCTGGCACCATTCTTATTATGTCCTTGAACTCTTCCCACCCTCTCACTACTGTGCTGGCACTTTTCATGCACATACTGAACCTTTACCTACCTCTTCAATTTTGAAATATGTTTCTTTTTATAACTGTACCTACACAAAAAGCACAATATTTTGGGCCACGCCTGATACTCTTATAAGTAAAATCATATGCCTGACCCCAACATCAATCTACAGTTAACACAACCACATGAATCTTTCTGCTCCATTGTTGCTGAGAAATGTTTTATGATCAGAGATTCTTTTGGTAACCTGAGGTCCCACACAGTTATAACCAGGATTTGTAAGGAAAATATCCAGAATATTCTTTCCCCACTGCTCTATTACTTGCTTAAACCATCCTTCTATCACTATGGTATTTTCAAACCTTTACTCTCTTGTTCTTCCCATTCCATACCTGGTATATTTAAATCTCAAATAATAATTGCCCTACAAGTCTCACCTCTGAATTCTGAATATGAATGTAATTTCTCTGCAAGTACTTTAATTAATATTATTACCTTGTTACTTTACCAGGCTGACTGTATGGTCTATTCAAGACCTAAGGTCAAATAAATAAATAAAAAAAAAGTACTTCATCTTGGTCACTCATTTTTCAAGTACGATAAGCAGCCATGATCCTTATTTCCTCTGTTGCATCTGCCCAACAATTTACCACCAATAACTTGTGAGTTTGATCTAGAATACCAGCAGACAGTAATATTCCTTGGTAACCAGTATGAATACTTCCTCACCATGTTTCTGCACTAAAAACTGTTGGTGTTTTTGATTGGGCTTTAGAGCTCATCAACTTGGGTTTTGTAGTGCCCTAACAAAAAATTGACATTGCAATGTGGATAAATCTAAACATTACTGCTGACTATGACTGACTGAAAACATCATGTTTCATACATTTTTGTAAAATCGCAATGAGATTTATTTAGTGTGAACATGTAAATAGTATGACACCTTATGTTTCTCATCCTAATTGTCTTCAACATTGTAGAATTTTTTTCATGAGAAGATGAGGATTAAAAATTGTAAAATCTTTTATAATCCAACCCTTAGAGTGATAACTAACTACCTCACCCCTTTTCCCAGGCTGGTTGGGATATCTGTCAAACTTTCTCAAAGCTTCCGTTATTTTTCTGGAAAGAATGGGAAGAATTTTACATACTTGTTTCAAATGGTGCAACTAAAATTGCTTTATGGGCAAATCAACCACAACCAAATCATACAATGTTGGAAACTTTTCTAGTGTACTTAAAACCTCATGTTTGATCATTGTTTTGTATCAATCACAACTTCTTCACTACCACTGATTTCTTTTGTTGCCAAAATATCCAGATTGTCACTATTCTGGCTTTATTAATAAATTGTCCTTTACGTTTCATCTCTCTGTTATTTGCTCAGTTACTTATGAAAAATCTCCTCTCTTACCGAGGTATTTTCAAATCTTTGCTTCCTTGTGTTATCAATCTTATTTTCCCATCTCTACCAATTACATTTCTACTTCTAACTCCAAATCTTCCCAAGAAACCTCATCTTACCTGTTCATTCTTTCATTTTTATATTTAATTACAATTTTAAACTATAATTATAATTTAAATAAATTTTGTTTGAAAGCTTATATCTTGTTTTTGATATAATTTAGTAATGTCAATAAAATTTCAGATAAATCTGAAATAAGAATATAACACCAGAATTGATTTATACACATAAGTTTTACAAGAGCCAAAAAATCCATGATTGCTCAATATCTTCAGCAAGGACAGACACTGAGTTCATTTTAGAGCAAATTGTAATTTTAAACAGTCATTATTATGAAGTAATGGTGAGAGAATTAGAAAAATAATAAAATAAACAATAGTTATTTTAAACCTCTACTAAGAAAGTCAATTACATTAACTATCTAGTTTAAGTTGAAATATTTATTTTTAACAATGTCTTTTGATGTACTACTTATTCAGTAACAGTAAGAACTAATATCAATAGTGTGCAGTCTGGTATCAAAGTGGAAATTGTCTGATGACAAATAAACCACATCTGGAATTTTCATAGGCCATCAACTTGAACTTCCTTTCAAGAATAACTTGCTTTTTGCATGTGAAGTACATTTTAAGCAATCACAAATTACCCTAAATTTTTTGCTGAACTTTATATCCCAGAAAAAATAAAAGGTCAACCTATGTGTGAAATAATAAATTATTATATCACCTGGAGTAGGAGCCAAACAACATTCAGGTTTGGGTTGATGTTTAAAGCAGCAATTAGTCACAATTTGTTGTTATTATGTTTATTTAACCATTACCGGTTTTGAGCAAGATGCTCATCATCAGATGGTTTGCATTTTTAATGTATTTAATATGCAGATGCAAAATGTGAGCATGCATTGTTAGATATCTGAATATTTTTGAAATCAAACTCTTCTTAATGGTGAAAGGATATGGTGTATTTCGTAGAGGCTCATTATTAAACAAACACCAGGCACTAACACTGATGATAACTTCACTATTATGAGACTAGAACTTATAAGTGCACTGGAAAGTTGCTTCTGCATTTACAACATTCAGGATGTAGACTGGATTAGTTATATAACAAATGTTATTTTAGACTACTTAGTACAAAACGTACTGAAAATAGCAACTCACCAAGTCCACGATAAGCTGGCATTACACACATTGCATAAATTCGAAAGTATCGGTCAACCTCGAATTTTTCAAACAGATCACACTTCTTGTGGATGTGGCACCGCAAGGCCATTACTTTATGAAGAGCTTCACCCTGCATCAGCTGACCACAACGACCAGGCTATATCAGATTATTGTCATCTCAGAAACACCATTAGATTAACAAGATAGTTCATAAAATCAAATCAAAACATTATCTAAAATTTTAAATCCAAAAAGAAAAACAAAAATATTTTTATAAAAATGTCAAAACAACTAGGGAATCTGACAAGCAGAAAATAAAGAAGAACTTAATAAATGATAACAAAACAAATGTAATGGATACACATTTAAGTTGAGCTTAAATGAACATAAACCTGTGTATGGGACCCTAGATCACATAAAGCGCTATACCTTTAATGTGACTTTCATACCACGAAAAAGTAGCCACAACAAGGTCAACTGGTTCATGTTTCATTTTGTTCTTATCACACTAATATTCATTTTGAATCTTCTGCCAACTTCAGAAAGATCCGATATACATTTTTGCTTTCCATATTTTACACTAAAAAATGTGTTCATGTGATACACTTTAATCTAGTTACTTTTTTTTTTTTTCATTTGGCCTTCAGGCTAAAATGCTTAAAGCTGAAATGATAGTAAGAGTTACAAGGATAACAATTTGTAGCTCCTAATTCTCTCTTTCTTTCTCTCTCTGGTTCATCCAGGTACCATCTCATAGTAAGCATAGTCATTGGTGTCATCTTCATTTCTTTGTGACTCAGATACTTGGTTTTAAAGTCTCAAATATGTTGCTACTATGATGTTGTATGGTATTTTTAGTTTCTTTGGTCAAGATTTGTTATTACTACAAAATTGTATATGTGGCATTATATATGTATGACAGAAGAAATATCACATTTAATGACAGCTGATGCCCTTTTAGTAATAGCAGTCTCAGTTGCTTATCCACATGAAGATTGGTTATTGGTAAGCTCAGGATTTTTAGGATCTAAAAAACTAAATTTAGCTTTATTCAGTTAACATTTTAGGCTTTTGTAGGTCTTTAAAATTATTATTTAGGGATTTTAAAGGAAATAAAATTTAAAACACACATTATATACTGCCAAAATGTTAAAAGCATTGTGACTTTATAATGCAATGTCCTTTAAAACTTCTGACATGTCATTGCTTGTTCACATTAAAACATGTGACATAAGTCACTATTATGTTCCAAACATTGTGTCTTTATTGTAGACTGTAAACCACTCATTTAAAACTTCTAAAATGACACTGGACAATGAAATATTTTGCCAGATTTTGAGGAGTAAACTTTCCCTCTTCCGTTAAAATTCTATTGAATGTGGAAAAACTATACTCTTTGTCACATGAAGTAAGAGGTAGGTCAACTCCTGCACATCTGGCACTGAGTGCAATGCTTACTTTGCATTTATTAAAGCAACAGCTTCACTTCCATCTAGTGCATCAGTGACCTCCATGAAGCTCTCATAGTTCTGCATACCATATTGCAACTGAGAGCCAGGTCCCCCATCATCATGTCACTACTGGTTTGGGAGGGTGGGCTGTTGATGGAAGCTTTTCCCTGCAAGAACGACTTGACTTGATGCTTTCAGGAATACTTTCTTCACTGAAGAAATTATCTCATTAACTACCGGTTGCTGTTCCCAAATTTTTTCAGCTAGACAGATGACATGGGCCATTGGAGGATGGAATGCCTTCAGACACTTTACTTTTATGATGTAAGCTACATTGTCTGTTACCAACAACTGCAATTTATCCTCATGTTCTGGAATATTTATAAGTTCAAAGTCATTACTAACGAAAGTCACTGCCAAGAAAAATCAACGTGGCCGAGAAGGTGACCATAGCATGGATCAACTGCTTCTGGCAATCATCTAGGTTTTACCGTCACTCTCACTACACGACAAAACATACTAGTGCAGATCTACTACACAAACGGTTCCCGGATAAAGACAAACGGCCTGGGCCTCTACCTATATACCCCTAGCCGCATGATATGTGTATTCTACTGCTTACCAAAAATAGTCTAAAAAAGATGTGATTATTCAAAATTTAATCGTGTGTAGCCTGGCTTTTAAGGTTTATAAAAAGTATTTAGCAAAAATTCTAAAATAATTAGCTTTCTTGTAAAAGAATTAATTGTGAGTGCACAATGGTAATGAGTTTCGAAAAGTAATTAGTAAATCCCCGAAACGTATGTTACTTGTGCAACTTTTTAGTCATCCCACTAGATTGCAAATTATCGTGTTAAAATTAGTGTCAACGTGTTCTATGTTTGCTCCTGATTTCAATGGTGTAAATTTTATTATGATCGGTGGCATTATAGCTAAGTTATTAGTTTGTCAAAAATTGTGATTGAGATTATCGAAACGCCATATCGTAAAAACCGGTTTCCTTTTATTAATTATTCAAGTGTTGTTTATCTCGAAAAAGTGATGTTATATGAATTTTCTTTGAATTTCGTTACATGTTTTAACAGTAGTTTTATTTACGGAAGTGGCCTAGTTTAAACACAGTTTAATTTCGGAAAGTACCACGTTGTGGTTTACGAAGAAATAACTTTAAAATTGATTTAGTATTAATTCTACTGCATGGAATGTTTTGAAATTTTAGTATGTTATACTAGATTTTTCTGGAAATTTACATTTTAGTTCGTGAAATTATCGAAAACGTGTGATTAAAAACGTTGAAAGTGTAATTGTGTCTAACAAACTGTTTAAAATTTTATTTATATGGCTTGAAACTACTGAATTTTAGTGAATTTATGCTCCTTTCGGATTATTATTATTATGAAATTACTTTACTGCATCTAAAAGTGTCGAGAATTAGTGAAATTATCACGTAACAAAAATCGATTGTTTACAAATTGGATAATAATGGATTACCCTATTCCAGGTTAGTTTAAAGGTTCTTTACTGTTATAAAACGTTTATTTAGAGCTTATATTGTGTGTTGAGTGGCTTTACTGTTTCAAAATCGACCTTTACATGGAGTTAGGTTGCAGTATCGGCTTCTGCATGAAACAGGTTTCTCATATCCTGTAGTTGTGAAAAAAAATTAATGTTTACTGACAATCTTACTCCCTCCCTTATGCCCTGTAGCTATAAAAACTAGAATTTACCCCAATTCTAAGGTGCTCACATGCCCCAGACAATACGCAGCTAAAATTATAAAATTTCATTCAGCAGTCTTCACTCTACAGACAACTTTAAGTTAATTTAGAAATGAACATACATAAAATCTAATAGTATTTAAAAAAAAAAGAATTCATATGTATAATAAAATAACCTTACCAGTAATATTAGTTAAATTGCACTGTAGCACACTGTAGCGACATACCAATTTTCCCCATTTTCTGCACCCACCTACCCTCTGCAAATTTTATCTTTAAAATCTTTCAGCATTTTTGGTAAATTATAATCATTTCTCTTGGTAACTTATTCCAATTCCTGACACCCTTACCTAAAAAAAGAGAATCTTCTTACACCCTTGTGCCTAAAATCGAGTGCCAGCTTGTGGTCATGGTCATCTTTTCCCTTCCATGCATTACTTTCAATTCTTACACCAATATCTTTCCATGCCTCATCACCAATATATGCCTTATACACTCCCATGACCCTCTTCACCTTGCTCATGTCTTGCAGTGATTCCCATTCCTGCTCTTTTATCATATATTACTGATTGCATTCTGTGATAATTTCCAGAAAGAAATCTGGTAGACCTTTTTTGCACCCTCTCCAACTCTGTGAGGGTGATTCCTATACCACTTAAATTAGAGCTTAGGATTCATGTAATCACAGATACAACTGGGGATGGTGACTGACTGGATCACCCAGGTGACATTAACTTGGATTGATGTAGAAGAAAGAAAGGAAATTTTTGAGAAGGAAGGGGGGAAAGGAAGTGGCCGTGGCTTCTCAATAAAGTACTGTTCAGGCATTTTCCTGGAGGTGAAAAGGAAAACCACAGAAAAACATTTCAGAACAGCTAATGGAAGGGTTCAAACCCATGGTTTCCTGAGACCAGATTATTAGCCCACGGCCCGTACCAGTGAGCTAATCCGGTTGGTCATTTATTTGATTTAAGTAACAAAATTACAGTTGGACTGGATTAGTGCATCAAATCAGGTCCTTTAGGTTCTGAAAACTGAATTAGGTCACTTTAGGACGTAACATAGAAATTAGGTTCTTTAGATCATATTAAATTTATGAATATTATTAGTTTATACAAATGATAAAAAAGAAAATTAAAATTTCAAAAGTATTGGGGTGGGAACAAAATAGATTCAAACCTAAGAATCTGGGCCTTATTTAAAAGCATATTTGAGAAACTAGTCTGATTCATTGTCCCTAATGCTCTCACTAAACCAGTTACTTAAAATCTCTGCCTTTTTCAAATCTTCAGTAACTACTTCTACATCCTTATCTATGAGCATCTCTACACCCTCCCTTCCCCTCAGTTTCCTGATATAGCCATAGAAGTTTTGAGATGCATCAGTCAGTGGTCCTCCTGCACTGACAATACTCTTCATAAAACCATCTTTAGCCACTTTCTTTGCTGTTATTAAGTCCTTGTTTAGTTGTTTCAAATATTCCCTACTACCCTGCTGTCTCTTAACTCCGTTATGTTCTCTTCATACCAACCTCTTTAACCTTCTCACTTCCCTATTATAGTATACAGGTTCTCTACTTCTCTTTATATTCTGCTTTGGAATGAATTTTTCTTCCCCCATTCTTATTATCTCCTTGAACTCTTCCCACCTTGACTCTACTGTACATGTGCCTTCCTTCCATTTGCTGAAACGTTCTCTGAAATATCTCTTCAAATTTGAAATCTGTGCCTTTTTATAATTGTACCTATTTCCCCATTCAATTTTGGCCGCTGGTTCACTGAATCCTCTAATATCCATCAGAACTGCGTCATGATCACTTATTCCTTCCCTTACTTGACACCCCACAAGGTTATCATCGGGGTAATCAACTGCAGGCATGAACTGATCAATGCCTTTTGTGATGAAAATACATCTTTTGCTAGCTGATCCACCATTTCATTTCTGGGGACAGCACTGCCACCTCTAATCAATTTCATGATATCTTGCCTACCAGCACAACACAGTTCTTTGACAACTGCAATTATGCCTCAGTCAGTAGGGTGCTTTAATGGTTTCCCAAGTTATTTCTGAGTGAGGCTACTGACAATTTGAAGAATAATTGCTTTGTCTGCATTTTTGAAGATGCAAATTTCAGTGTTCCAGAATGGAGGCCAGTTCAGTTACAAGAATGGTTGATGCTATATGCAGTTTCATTTGTCCTTTCCTCCCACTTCTCAATTCAAGCAACACCTTCACAACTTCACCACAATAAAAGGAACCATCAGTGTAGACAACAAAAATTTTATGTCACACACTAAGAAAGCTAAAAATAACACAGTTATACAAAGTGTGAAGATTTTGTGTTTATTGTGAGTTCATAATAGTCCAGATTTAAGTTGAAAATGTCAAGATGTTCTCTCTACTGGGTGATATAACTATGCCTCAATAAATTTCATATTTTAATCATTTCTTTTATTTTATTCTTTCTTCTATTCAGTTTCTGGGAAGAATAGAAGCTCTTTCCAGTCTCGAGTAAGTCCCTCTTCTAAGCTTACAAGCATAATCAAATCCAAAAATAATAAACTAGTATTTAAAAATGCCTTGTTGCTGAACCCAAAACACTTAAAGAATTTAAAATTAAATTTTATAGAGGCCAAAAATACACACATACAAGAAAGGGGGAAAAGGGAGTGTGAACGGAAATTGTCACCAGAGTGTGCATTACATCATATTTAGATTAAGTTAAACTAATGACCACGCTCAGTGTCTCTGCAATGCACTGTACTGTTCTGCTTTTCTACCTCTCATTGCTTCTACATTTCCTTGTCAACACTAACTGCCCACAGTATGCTTCAACTAACTGCCATTCTTGTCCTGTGTTTGTGTCACACATGCAGTTATGCAAAATCCTGTGAATAGACACAGCCATTCTATATACCTAATTGCACAGTTTTCTTGAACATTCCAGATGGGAGATATAACTGGTCCTTACGAAGTGCTAATTTTGTATTATAATGAACCAATACCTGCAGTGTTGAACAGAATAACACCAACATCAATATGCCAGATGGGCTGCCACTGGCATACATTTAAACAACAGTTTTTCTTACTATAGAACAAAGACTGACTTTATAAGACTCTAGTATAAGACTTAGAAGAGCGTCTTTTCTCAAGAGAATCTTGGTGGATATCCAGTTAAGAGATGGTGTTCTGGTATGGCATGGAACACTTTTTGAATCTCTGTCTGAATTAAATAGTTAATAGATTTCACCATATGATCCCACTAATGGTGGGATGTTCTTGCTCATGGTGCAAATGACAATGGTGTCCATTAACCAGCAAGAACCGTTCATTTGGGGGGATTTTGCTGGTATTTTATCAGATGCTGATCCACAGGAGAAACACTCTAGTATAAGTTTTACCAAACTAATTTTCTTGATTCTGGGTCTGCAGTACTTAGTAAATTACAGCATTTCATTTGGTAGTTGACAAGTTTGACATTCATTCAGTGAAAACAGTGGTGGTGTAGGTGCATATATCATTAGAATGTTGAAGAAATTTAATTTTCTGTTGCAACAGGTTGAATAAATTTCATTTGTAAGCATAGAACAACAATGTTTTGAGTATCCATTGTTCCACCATGGGTGTTTCTTCTTCTTGGCCAGGAAAATCATTGGTATGGCTGCTTCCTGTATTCTTTGAGCTATTTTGTGCCACTTGTAAGAGTCCAACCTATTCAGTTCCTTCTGATGCATTTCAATTATTTCTTGGATGATTTTTAACTGTCTTTTGTTACGAGTATTTTTCTAAATCTGGTTGACCCCCTTACAGCTGGCTAGATATTTTGTTGTTCTAATGTGTTTTACATCTGTTTTGGTTTTTCACAGCCAATTACTCATTCTGTCCATTTCAACCAAATGTTTTATTGTTTTACTTACCAGTTTTTACTTTCAGTATACCTAACCCCTTTCAGTCATAAAGTAAGGAATTTTAGATTTTTTTGTCACATTTCCCTACCAGTTTTTTGTTAGGACTCTAATGACTCCAAAGTCAACATACCCAAAAATGACGATAACAACATCGATTTAACATAAATTTTCTTGAAAATAGAAATACCTTTAACTTTTGCTTAGCAGTATGTAGAAATCTATTATAGAAATGCTTAGATATATGAAGTATGGTATTTAAAGCAGTGAAAAAGATTTTCTGCATAATTTCATACATTAAACTATGTTAAAATCTTAAACATACTTATTAATTGCAATGGATCATAAGATTAGACTGTAATTTTCCCACACACCTACTTTTACAGAACACAAATTTTAAATTATATTACTGTTTGAGGTATCTCTTAATAATTTCTCTGAAAACCTTATCTACAAATGAAATTTTTTCAGTTTCCTTATATCTGAAGTCAAGAGCTACTTTTATATCAGTGTTAACCATATCAATTCCACATGCTATTTTATATCAAATTTATGACTTATACACCCCGAGTGATATTCTCTTCAAATGATTTACAACTTACATCTTGATGTATCATATTATAATTTTCACAAACAAATCAAGCTATAGCTATCCTTCTTTGCACCCAGTCCATCTACTGCAATGGCAGATCCAGGGAGAGGGGCTATTGCATCAAATACCCCCCCCCCCACCCAAGTATTTAGATCCAACCCTGACATCGTAATTCTAGAGACCTTTTTTTTTCCACTACTGATTTTTTATGGGCAGCCCAAATGAAATCCGCTCAAGCCCCCCCCCAAATCAAAATCCACTCAAGCCCCCCCCCCCCAAAACCAAAATCCTGGATCCCCCACTGACCTACTGTATTTCATACCTATAATCTAAGCCTGAATGAAGTTTTATACCCCATTTCTGTGGTACATACCCTCAACGCCTTTTGAAGTTGTAAGGTATATCCTTTAGTTCTCTAGAAGCATCCCCACTAGCTACCCTCAGCAGCAAAATATTTTATAGATCGATTGTAAAGTCACTTATGCTGGACTTTGAAATTTCGAGAAGAGTAATTATCAACTTGAAGGAATTTCCCTGTATTCATTTCCACAGTGAAAACTCATCATTAGAATCATTTTAAAGTGTATTCATTATATCGGGAAAAAATTATTTTATGAGATATCCTGGTTTGTTCACATTTTGAAACACGCAATCAGAAAAGTAAAAATTTAAGATTTGAGATATCTTTGAATTGAGTAAATCTATAGCTGAACTTTTATCACCAGCTATAGTCAGCATTGTCCCAAGTATTTTTATAGTAAAATTAACTAATTTAGCAAAGTTTAATTAGTAGTTTTAATTAAGAGAAAAAATGAACTTTTATCTAAAAGGAATACAATTTTGAGATTTATATCAGTCGATAGCCTAAATTGAGACGATTATGAACATGTAATGGTTTTGGTAAAAAGTTTAAGCATTTGTCAGAATAATTAAGTTTTTAAAGATAGATTGTCGTGGATTGTTGTTGAAGCGCGTAAAAATTCCGCCAAGTTGGTCACATGATTACTTCAATTTTAAGATTATAGAAACCCTTTTGAATGTTTAATTAGATTAAAACAGATAGAACATGATAATAGAAAGCCCCTGCAAAAATTTCAAGTTAAACTATTTAGTACCTCAGGAGATATTAATTAAAGAAAAAATTTACTGACATGATTAGTAATGGCAAGCTTATAAAATGCCATGCAGCCATGGGCGTATCCAGCGAGGGGCAGAGGGGGGCTGCTGCCCCCCCTTAGAAGAAAAATTAAGTTGCCTTCAGTACGCTTCGACGAGTGAAGAACTAGTTCAGGAGCACTTTGGGAGAGAAAGATTGACTGGATTATGTCTGATGAGTGTGCATCGAAATTTCGTGAAAGAACACCATGAGATATTGACAAACAAAATTATTGAAATTGAAAATCTGAGACAATTAATGTTTACATAAAAAACTAACTGACTTACGATCTTAATTAACTACATAGTAGGTCCTTAGATTAAGTAGTTGGGTTACTATATTAATCAATGATAAAAATAGTTTCCTGAATAGGTTTGAGTTTGATTTTGTAATGTCATATTTCAGTCCCCCACCCCACTTCCTCGAAACCAAAATGAGTTGCCCCCCCCCCCTAGTTCAAATCCTGCCCCCCTCTAGTTCTGATCCTGGATACGCCCTTGCATGCAGCCACCATGATTTGTCTCACTCTGTGCTAGATTTTCAAAGAAGTAACTTTGTAATATGTAGTCTCATTCTTTGACTGGAAAGTGATCGCGTAACTTCAAGCGGTAGCGGTTTCGGCAAATTCTAATATGCCGTAGTACTCATTAATGTTAGGGGGACTTTGTCAGTTGTCTTCTTGTACGAATGTGTTTAATCTGTAATCTACAATGAAACTGTTGTTCAATGCTTTATCGACGTATCTGGTACTGACAATGTACGAGTGAACTTTTCCAAGTATATAAGTATTGTGTTACTCTCAAACTGTGTCAACTGACTTTATTTCAATGATCCTTCACATTTAGAGTTTAATACCAGTGCGTGGTGGCCAATTTATTTAATATTAGAGGTAACAGAAGGCTACTCATGGTCATGAACTTAATTGTTCAAAGTTCAGGTGAAAGTTTTGTTAATCCACCATGAAGCCTTGCCGCCTGACACAGTTGATTGTTCAGTTTGGTTTATCATCAATGATTAGCCATAATACATATGCTTTATTCTTTCAGCTCACAATTACCCACCACCATACTTTTTTTTCTGTCTGCATGCCTAAAAATCCCATGTGTATTCACTCATTCAAATTTCCTAAAGTTGTTTACAATCTTTTCTCATTTTAAAAAATTACATTGTATGCAAACAATCTAACTACTGATTTTAAACTACCAACAAAACCATCTATTAGAATAAAGAACTGTAATAGTTACAGAACCATGTGACATTCCTGTTCTCAATCCCACTACACTTAAATTTCTCCTCTTTATTTTTAACTTAACTGACTTTAAATTTTTTTTAAAATATATGGTAACAAATACATCTTTCACTGACACGTATGCGGCTGTAGGTACGTGTGTGGTCCATTCGATGAACTACACGTGCAATCATAGTCGCAACAACTTTCCCAGTCCCCTCATGCACTGCAACCACTGATGTTCCATCTTTTATCCACAGCCTTATAAGCTCTATAAGTCCTTGGACGGAGGCTTCCTCTGAAGCCAGATATGATGCTTTACACAAAACTTCCTCTGTCATAAAAACATCCTGCAAAACAAGTTAACAACAGAAATTTAGACCAATAATTGTTAAAAATCATCTATAAAATACACCTGATACTCAGGAAGAAGAGAGGGAGCAAACACATAACTTTCTAGAAAAGGAGCAGTAGGGTAGTAATTAACACAAAAAGATGACCACATTTCACAATATTTCACTTCAAAACCTCACACAAGCAGAGAGATGAGACATATGGCAAGGTGTATGAGTTGTGTTCAAACTGAGACTTACCATCAGACAGAGATTTCCATCAGAGGAATGGGGGGGGGGGAGGGGGAGAAGAATATTAACTAAATAATTGAGGACTGTAGGAGCGTAATACTTAATTTAATTGTGATTTGGCATTTCCCTAACCTTGTATTTTCCCATTCCATCCTTCACAAATTTTAAATTCTTTCAGTGTGTTTGGTACATTTTTTATACTTCAATTGGTAATTTATTCCAATCTCCAACTCCCTTCCAATTTTCCACAGTTTGTGTCTCTTATAAAGGAATCTATTTAAAATGAATGTATTTTACAGCACAAATCATTTTTTTATTTTTATTTTTTACATGAAATCAAGTGCACAATTACCAATTCTCAATTGTTCCTAAACCCCCCTATACTGCCTTCCCTTTAACATGACACATTTAAAAACATGCATGATGTAGTTATCCTTCAGAATGAATAGTCACAGGAAATTAATGGCATTTCTTTCTGTGTCATTTTTGTTTGTATATATCAGATGATTCATAAGTCTCTCTGACAAATATAGCAAAAATGGTCACATTTACAGATACATAATCTCTCAAAGTTTCAACAGTCTCCTTGGCATACTGCCTGATTTAGTCTACGGACTGCAGTCTAACCAATATATCATTCAATGGTGAACAGAAGTTGTTTTGTGTCTTAGAATCCGATCAATGTAAGTGAAGTGCAATGGAAATTTTTGACTGGTATTAAACAGAACCACTTACAGGCAATCAAACTGTCTGCGTGGGATGTGTGAGGTAGGATCTACAATACTAGATTGAAATTTGTTGTGTAAACAATCAAGGACCATAAGATTCATCAGAAACTGGAGAAATTCTGTATCTTTAGATGTTACCATATGTGTATCTGTCAAGCTAGTATATAATATAAACATCCAAAATTCTGGAGAGACTTATGAAAACCATATCAAGGTAGGGTCAAAAAGTTCCCAGAATTGTCATGCACAGTTGTTTTTCAGAAGTGTAATTTTGTTTCAGAGGTTGGCAACACTACTGAGGAAGGTGCTGTGCCATGCAGCAGGCATATGTGGTTTCATGTGTGTGGTGCATGATGTGTATGATGTTTTATACATAGTTTTTTCTTCCATAGAATTCTGAAATGTTACTCTCAGAGCAGTGTGGTAATATCAAGTTGTGTGTGTGTTGCTAGAGAAATGCATGGTGAAACTTGAGATGCTGAACAAAGCATACAGAACCTATGTGATGAAGGAAACAGCAGTTTACAAGTGGCACAAGCATTTTCGTGATAGTCATACAACAACTGAAGATGACTTTTAGACTGGGCGGCTTTCAACTTCTGTGAAAGATGAGAATGTAAAGTGTGTGCATGAAGGCAAACAACCATTGATATTATTGCCTCTAAAGTTGGTATTTTACATGGGAGTGTTCACAGCATTCTTCATATATGAAGTGGAAATTTTGGATCCCTTTTTAAGAATAATGCACACGCGGAGGAGTGTGAGATTTGGCATAGTTAAAATTTATATGGAGGAGAAGGGTAGAAACCTAAGATCTACATATAATAAGTGTTATAAAGTGATTCTACAGATTTAAGTTTATAAGGGACTCTGTGGTTTTTGGTCAATCAGTAAAGAAAAAATATAATAACTGTACTCAATATATGTGTTACAAATACATTAATAAACAATAAAAAATAAATTCACGCTCACATTTGTGTGCATGAAAACAGACCTGAGCCAACTATCTGATGTGTATTCCCAGCATTAAGATACTCTGTGGTCTTTGGTCAAACAAAACAGTAACATAGAGTAGAGATTGTAAAAGGAACATAAAAATAATATTTACTATGTTATAGAGAATTCGACATCCTAACAGATACCGGTAATTTGAACTTACTTTAGTATTCCCTAATGGTTTCTGTCTAAAAGAAAAAGTAAATTGGATTGGTAGTAAAAAAAAGTGAGTACATTTTATTATTTA
The DNA here is from genome assembly GCA_031002005.1 of Vandiemenella viatica. Lineage (NCBI taxonomy): Eukaryota > Metazoa > Arthropoda > Insecta > Orthoptera > Morabidae > Vandiemenella > Vandiemenella viatica. The sequence continues at coordinate 96,357,973 of JARYHS010008074.1, read as the reverse complement.
AAAGGTCAAACTTTGATTAAGGGCCTTTTGATTTTTGAAACCCAATCTAATCTTAATTTCAGTAATTTGTTTACTTTTTTTAACATTAAGATATTCACATCTCCTTCCTTTATGCCTTGACAGGTTGGAGCAATAGGCAAAGAAGAAGGAATACCTATTTCAGTGAAATTCAAAATCATAATAGACCAAATTTAAATATTGAAAATTTGACATAAAATGATAAAATTACTTTGATGGATATATTTAAATGCACACTAAATGTCATTACAACAAATTTTAATAGTTTTGATTATGGATTAAGGCATTTACAGTGCAGGTTTTGCAATACAAAACATTTTGAATCTGAGTCACTTCAGGTGAAATGACTGCATTCACTTCATGTTGTCATAAGGGTAAACTCACAAAGAATTGTATCAAAAAATAAACACAGATAAGAGCTGTTAATTGTGCTTTTTCAACTATTACATTAAGGTTTTGATGTTACAGGAACAGGAGAGAATTAAGGCAAAAAACACAAGCTAATGACGTATTGGTACATGCTCACAGCAAACAACATCAGTGCATACAGTATATAATACGAGTATATATATATTCTTGCAGCAAATGCAATAGAACAAATTTTAAAAAAAAATATGTGCAATGATTATTACTCTTTTACAAAAGAAACTAAATAACTTAATGAATTATGGAAGTTCAACAACTGGGAGATCACTAGTTATTCATAATGATTTGCATCATGTTTGCTTGTATATGGTTCCGAATATGTTATACCCTGAGCAAAAAGAAATTAGAGTAACCATGTGTGGGGACTTGATTGAAATGACTGATGCAGGTGACAGCTTGCTGTGAAAAATTGTGACAGGTGATGAGACGTGGTGCTTTCTTTACGACCCTCAGAAGAAATGGCTGTCTGCTTAGTGGAAGTCAAAAACATCACCAAGAAATCAAAAATTTTGCTTCTATAGAAGCCAGGGTAAAGTAATGTTGGAGATATTCTTTGATTAGTGGGGCCTGATTCATTATGAATATATTCCTAAAAGGAAACCAGTGCTGGATCTAGGGGGGAGGAGGGGGGCAAAGTTGCAGAGATGGCAAAATCATGCTTGTAGGGGTGGCAAATGGCAAATTCATTGAATGGTGATCTTTTGTTTAGCTCCTCTATTGCCCCGGCCAAAACCATGCTTGAAGGGGTGGAAAAAAAGAAAGTCTACTATCCCGGGTGACAGACCAATTACTGACAGAGCAGCAGTCTTAAAGTTTATTATTATTATTATTATTTAATTGCAATGGAGCACAGGCTCCAGTGGCAATTTCCCTACACACCCATCTTCCCCCTATCCTGCACCCACCTACATTTGCCCTCTACAATTTTTAACTTTAAATTCTTTCAAAGTTTTCGGTAAATTATTCATCATTTCTCTTGGTAACTCATTCCAATCCCTTACACCCTTACCTAAAAAAGAGAATCTTCCCACACCCTTGTGCCTGAAATCGTGTGCCAGCTTGTGGTCATGGTCTATTTTTCCCTTCCATGCACTACTTTTCATACCTATTGCAATATTTTTCCATGCCTCATCGCCAGTATATGCCCTGTACACTCCCATGACCCTCCTCATCCTCCTCCTGTCTTGCAATGAATCCCATTCCAGTTCCTTTATCATATGCGTCACTGATTGCATTCTGCGATAATTTCCAGAAACAAATCTAGCAGCCCTTTTTTTGCACCCTCCCCAACTCCTGTATTTGATACATAAAATGAGGGTCCCATACTACACTACCATATTTGAGCAATGGTCTGACCAAAGTTTTGTAACCCAATTCCTTTACTTCTCTCGTACATCCCCTCATCACTCTCTCCAACAAGTGCAGAACTTTGAAACCTTTTCCTACCACCTGTCCAATGTGTCCTGCCCAGTTAAGCTTGTTATGAAATGTAATGCCAAGATATTTACATTTTAATTCTTCAGCAAGCAATTCTTTCCCCACCTTATATTCATAATCAACTTTTTTCACTAGCTTAAAAATTTCTTAGATTTGTTAATGCTAATTTTTGACTTATCCCTCTATTCAGCTCCTACTGTTTCTATATATATATATATATATATATATATATATATTTATAAAAATCTTGAGCATGGCAGCATCAACAGCAACAGTATTTCTTCAATTGTAAAATGAATCACAGCCAACCTGTTGCAATATTCATTGAATTTATTGTTTACCGGTTTCGGCCCGCCTTAAGGGAGTCTTCTTCAGAACTTGTTAAAAAGTATTACATAAATCTAACTCTTCAGGAAAAGCCATGCTCGAAAATTTTATTCTTTGTGTGTTTGTGTTTTTTTTTTTTTTTTTTTTTTCGTGCACCAACGCCATTGGAATCCCCTTCTTTGGTAAGCGGTGGTTTTTTATCCTATCCAATGTTTAATATATCTGCTTTTAGTGCCTTTGTTTCCTAACAATCTATATATATATATGAAAGGAAAGAAATGCCGCGAGGCAATATTTAAATGGAAAAGAAAGGGAAAATACACCCAACACTCACCAAAGTTGAAGGGAGGAGGGCAGCAGCAACACAAAACAACACACAAACAAACAAACAAAAACAATATTCTTGTGCAACACCAGCCACCTCTCTATTAACCTTAAAAAGGGATTTTCACCTGAAATAGTTTTTTCTTTGTTTGTGTGTTGTTTTGTGTTGCTGCTGCCCTCCTCCCTTCAACTTTGATGAGTGGTGGGTGTATTTTCCCTTTCTTTTCTATATATATATAAATTAAATATTTAAGTGTACATAAGTTGACCACATTGCACAGCTCCAAGGTCAATATACTAGTCACAAAACCAATTTGCAACATCCAGCCATTTCCTCACAACCAATGACCATCCATTGCCCAACTCCTCAACATACCTCAACCAACCACTTTAAAGCCCACTTCTTGCACATCTAACCCCAATCCACCAACAAAATCTAAACTATCTGTTATGAATCTATTTCACTTTCTACTACCAGAAACCAACTTCTGGTACTCTCTAAAGGTCTCACTTTTTCATCTACCACAAAATTTCATCATATAAACATAATCTGAGACTCCTATTGATCCACCACACACTACAGAGGTGGGACCACTTTGCCTTCAGGTCAGGATGAGAAGAAGCCACATTCCACACTAGACCCACCTCTGGTCAGGAAGAGATTTAGGCTTTCATTCACTTGAATGAACCATTCCCTCATCTCACCCCACAGTCTCTCTCAACTCTCACTCCAAAATAATTGTATCTACCTTATACAGATACTATTAGCCTGGGAACACATTGTAACAAATATATTGTTGTTCCACTATTTTGAGATGTTCTATAATTATTCCAATACCCACAACAATTCACCACTGCATGGATGAATTGATAGATTTTGTGTCCCTCTCTTCTAGTCTTGTTTGTAAACAGAAGTTAGCTGCTTCACTTAACCCACCCAATGTTAGAAAGTTTTGGCTGTGCACTGTTTCAAACTTATGGTACTCGACCGACATGATAAAGTTAAAGTCTTAGATGTTCAGCAGATTTCGAATTAGGCCGCCACCTGAGATACGAGACACACAGTTTGTTCTTTCAAACAGTTTACTTAAAGGGAATATATACATTCAAAATAATGTGCATGAACACTCATAATACAGTTTATAAGCAGTTTATTCACATCTTAAAGTTACTGGTTGATACCAGACACGTGTTCACTTAACTTTTCAATAATGGATACTTGATCAGAAATTATTTGCAGGTTGATACGACCAGAAACAGCATTTAATGGCTCACACTTTTAGCAGCAAACATTCTCTTGTCGCCATTCAATGTTTATAAGGACATCCAACTTGGATCCACTATGTGTTCACCCGATATTCACAGACTGACTTTTACAAACACCAGAAAAATACTGCCTAATTAATCATAGCTGACCACTACTTCTGGCCTTTTTGGCTAATTATTATCGTTCTTTGCTGTCACGTGTTTCTTCTTCAATAGTACACCAGAGATTTTTCTCTCTATTAGTTATAACACTCCTTTTAACTTTTTTCTTACTCTGTAGGCTTGCATTCTCTGAGTTGTAATCTTCTCTCTGCCCCATTGTTACCCAGACCTGACTAAATTATTCTTGCTTATCAGTCAAGATCTCAGCACTTGTGTTAGACCATGACATCCCATAGTTGATGCTTATGGTTCTCCAAATGAATGCATCTCCGCCTTGCTGGACCAATATCTACAACCTATAGTCAGTCAGCTACTCTCGCACATCTATGACAAGTAACACTTCCTTCTCCATCTTCCACCTTTTCTTTCCCATTCCAGTCTGATAACACCCCTTGTACACCAACATAGTGCCATGGAACATTTGCTAGATCAGCACCCTCTCAACACCCTGCCAGTACCTCACCACTCTGGCTCACCTGACACTAAACAATAACTATTCCTCCATCAAGGGCAAAATCTATCATCAGATTTGTGGTACTGCTATGGAGTTTGAACTTCTCTTAAACAAATCTATCCAAGGCCACCTGGAATAGAAACCCTTCATATAGCTCCAACTCATAGATGACAGTTTTATGACCTGGATGCAAGGGGAAAACTACCTTCCCGAATAATCAATTAATACCCTGAACTTCACATGGGCCTATTCTCATGCTGAGGCAACTCCCTCCCAATGGTCACCTCAGTTCCTGAATTCACACTAGACCTTGCAAATAACATCAATTGCCATCCTTATCACACCAAAAAACTTCATCCCATACAGAATAGTCATTCATGGTAGTTGTATATGCCCTAACCAGCAGTCCCTCATAAAGTATTCCAACCTCATCTCCCAATCACTGATATCCCATAACTATCAAACAGAATTAATTCACAAACAACTTTTGCATGCCACATTACAACCACCACAGCCCATCATTCACCTTAAACCCTCAAAAATGAACCATAGTCCAGTACTGGTTACTCAGTATTTTCCAGGCCTTGAATCCATCAAACTGAATCCTCTGACTAAGCTATGATTTCCTTCAAGCATGCCCAGAAAAGAGATCACTCTTCCCCTGTATCCTCCCTGCTCCTCCCTGTAGATGCTCGGCCAAAATCATGGTCTTCACATCCCACTAGACAGCCACATGGTTCTTTCATATGTAACCAGGGCCGGCATTAGGGGGGGGGGGGGGGTAAGCGGGTCAAAAGTACCTGGGCCCGCCGGCTGATGGGGGGCCCCGATCACCGACTGTAGGGGCCCTCAGGCCATGAATCCAAGGATCCGCCTATTGTCGCCCAGGTAGTTTGTAGAGCTAAAAGAAAAAAAAAAAGTCACCCATTCCTAGCACCGGCCCTGTAAGTTTTCACATCATAAGGCATGCCATTGCGAAATCTCCCATTCAATATATCCAAGTAACCTGCTAATACTGTCCAGCTTCCTAAATAGGTTTGTCCCTTAATCAATGTCCAGTATAATGAATGGCCATTGACAAATGGTAATCACCCAGAATCCTGATCACTCAGTAGCTGCTCTTGCCAGCTTCCACCAACAATTTTACGGAGGGAAGTGGTTGAGTGTAATGTTCTGGCCTCGAATTTGGGAGGACAAGGGTTCGAATCCCTGAATGGCCAACCAGATTTGGGTTTTCAATGGTTTCCCAAAATCATTCCATGGCAAAGATGGTTCGTTTAAAAAAAAGGTCATGTCAAAATTCCTCCCTGTTCCTTGCCCCCTCAGTCTCAATGAGGTGTTGTAAATCCAGGTGCCAATAATAATAATAATAATAATTCTTGCTTCAGTGTTCTCATGAACTGCAGCAGCACCTCTGAACTCAGAGGGTGGTAATTGGCTAACCAATACAAGCTGGATACCAGACAGCCACTGGGTCTCATCTTAAGGTTATACCCAGCAAACTTCCCTCTTTTCCACCCCTATTCACAAATAAAACAATAAAACAAATTGTACAATATTTTGGTGAGAAACCTTAGTCATATGAGAGGCGAGACATATGGCAGGGGGAAAGATGTGATCACACCTAGACCTGCCACATTCATAATAAAATAGGTGTTGAGGTCCTACAGTTTGTGGGAACTGGGGTGGGCTGCCACTGGATGAAATTCCTAGTGTCAATTGTTTGCCTGTAATTATTCCTTCTGATGGAAACTTTGTTAGTAGTCAGACCTATATATAAACTAATACACTGGAGACAGGTAGGATGGAAGCTGGTATATGTAGAATGGTGTGCAGTTTTTAGTGATGCCAAATATATTGCAGTGGCTCTACATTTTGCAGTCAGTTCTATTTCACGGTAATGATTCCTACAATAGCTTGGGAGAATTCAAAGCGGTTTATTTGTGGAACAAGCTATTCTATTAATGGGAGACCTTCTGAGGCACATGTAGTGGGTAGGAGAAAAATACACCGTCTAGGGAAAGAGGAAGTCATCACCGCAATGCAGGATTTTGGTAGACTAGAAGAAAACTGAATGATGAGTGCAGGGCTATGATTAGTTTTTAGGGGTGCATAATGAGAGTTCTTATATAAATGGAGGATTTTCATATGAAAGGACTGTTTTCGAACAAGATCATGGAGCAACAGCACGAGTCGATGGATTATGATAGACTGAGAAAAGAAACTCAACAACGATCAGGTTAGAAGAAAGGAATTGTTTGGTATAGAAGGAATGACAACACTAAAATTGAATATGTCATTTTAAATTTAAACGGCAATATATAGGGTTTTTTTTCCATGGAGAAATGTATACATTGAGCAAAGTGGCATGTCTCCAGCAAGTGTGACATTGGTTGAGTGGCTATCATTTAAGGAATTGAAAAAGCTAGGAGGTGGGCTGAGATCATGAATATACAAGGCATTTCAAAATGAATATCAAGGTATTGAGGTTTTTCATAATATATTTTTTTTTTTTAGTTATAACTAGCTGGTACCCACGACTTCGTTCGTGATCGTAAAGAATTCATATTGACAGCTATAGACATCTAACCACCCTAGTGCACGATGGGAGACTTGATACTATTACCACACACAAGTACCAGTCTTCTGCGCTAAGTAGTTCCGGCAGCAAGGTAAAATTTACGGATACACATAAGTCTTTCGATGAAACACGAAAATATTCATGATCGACCAATTTCAAACACCATATCTCACACATTCCCACAGTTACCGAATTCCGGCCAACATTGTGATCGATGGGAGACTCTGTGTTACTACCACACACAAACGCCAGTGATCTGCGATTGATAGTTTTCACTTAAAAGTGATACACCGTGACACATGCGTCTTTGGCAGAAATATGAAATTGCCGCAGGTCGACCATTTTCATCCCCCATATCTTCCACACCCCCATAGCTACAGACATCTAACAACCATAGTGCACGACAACAGACACGATTCTACTACCACATATAAACACCAATGCTCTATGCTAGGTAGTCGTGGTAGAAAAGTGAAATCTGTGGAGACACATGCCTTTCGTTGAAATACGAAAATATCCTTGGTCGGCCAATTACAACCACCATATCTACCACAGTACCACAGTTTCTGAAATTCGGCCGCTGTTGTGATCGAAAGGTGACTCTGTGCTACTACTACACACAAACGCCAGTTATCTGTGATCTATAGTTTTCGCTGAAAAGTGATACACCATGACACTTTTGTCTTTGGCAGAAGTATGAAATTGCCACAGGTCGATCAATTTCAACCCCAATATCTCCCACACCCCCATAGCTACCGACATCTAACAACCATAGTGCACTACGTGAGATACGATTCTACTACCAAACACAAACACCAATGCTCTATGCTATGTAGCTGTGGCAGAAAAGTGACATATGCGGAGACAGTCGAAATACGAAAATATCCTTGGTCGGCCACTTACAACCACCATATCTACCACAGTACCACAGTTTCTGAAATTCGGCCGCTGTTGTGATCGAAAGGTGACTCTGTGCTACTACTACACACAAACGCCAGTTATCTGTGATCTATAGTTTTCGCTGAAAAGTGATACACCATGACACTTTTGTCTTTGGCAGAAGTATGAAACTGCCACAGGTCGACCACTTTCAACCCTCATTTCTCCCACACCCCCATAGCTACTGACATCTAACAACCATAGTGCACTACATGAGATACGATCCTACTACCAAACACAAACACCAATGCTCTATGCTATGTAGCTGTGGCAGAAAAGTGACATATGCGGAGACAGTCGAAATACGAAAATATCCTTGGTCGGCCACTTACAACCACCATATCTACCACAGTACCACAGTTTCTGAAATTCGGCCGCTGTTGTGATCGAAAGGTGACTCTGTGATACTACTACACACAAACGCCAGTTATCTGTGATCTGTAGTTTTCGCTGAAACGTGATACACCATGACACTTTTGTCTTTGGCAGAAGTATGAAACTGCCACAAGTCGACCACTTTCAACCCCCATTTCTCCCACACCCCCATAGTTACCGACATCTAACAACCATAGTGCACTACATGAGATACGATTCTACTACCAAACACAAACACCAATGCTCTATGCTATGTAGTTGTGGCAGAAAAGTGACATATGCGGAGACAGTCGAAATACGAAAATATACTTGGTCGGCCACTAACAACCACCATATCTACCACAGTACCACAGTTTCTGAAATTCGGCCACTGTTGTGATCGAAAGGTGACTCTGTGCTACTACTACACACAAACGCCAGTTATCTGTGATCTGTAGTTTTCGCTGAAAAGTGATACACCATGACACTTTTGTCTTTGGCAGAAGTATGAAATTGTCACAGGTCGACCACTTTCAACCCCCATATCTCCCACATCCCCATAGCTACCGATGTCTAACAACCATAGTGCACAACAGGAAAGATGATTCTACTACCACACACAAACACCAAAAGTCTATGTTATGTAGTTGTGGCAGGAAAGAGAAGTATAAGGAGATACGAATTTTTGGTCGAAATATGAAAACGCCCTGCACTGACCAACTTCAATCATTATATCTCCCACATCCCCATAGCTATCGGCATTCGGCCAACGTTGTGCATGACAGGAAACTCCATGCTACTTCCACCCACAAACATCAGTGATCTGTGCTAGGTAGTGGTGGCTGAGAAGTGAAATATAGGAAAAAACACATCTATTTTTATATATATATAAGATTATAAATAATACATCAAATGAAAGAGCAAATCAAACAGTTTTGCTATGCACATGCAGTGTTGCCTCTCTATCTTCTGCTAGAAAGTGCTAGTAATAAAGATGGCAACTACTGACCGGAGAACTTTTTATGTGAATCTGTTACAGTTCAATGAGCAATCTGTATTAAGTTCCATTGCAATCCTCCAAGTGAAATTAACATCCATAGATGGTATCATCAGTTTGAAGACAGTGGTGTTTTTGTGAAGAAAATAATAAAGAATGATCAAGCCTGAAGGATGTGTTGAACAAATGAGAAATTCTTTTGTGCATAGACCTAAGAAATCTGTTAGGATGGCTAGTTGTGAATTAGCAGTTCCAGTGAAATCTGTGTGGAGATTTTAAAGGGAGCACTTACATCTACCTCCTTATTGTTTACAGCTGTTAAAAGTTCTTAAGGCTACAGACTACCTTTTACATGGCAACTACACAAAGGAAATGTTGCTGCATAGAGATGAAGATTTTCTTGATCATGTCATTTTCAGTGATTAATCATCATTTCACCTAAGTAAAAATATGAACACTCATAATGTGCATATCATGGATCAAATAATCCCCACGATATGGTACAGTTGTAACAAGACTCCCCAAAATTGAATGTATTTTGTGCCAAATCTCGGCAGAAAGTTTATGGGGCTTTCTTCTTGGTGAAGCAAAGTGGTGTTTCATATCTTGGTGCACTGCAATAATGGCTCTTTCCTCAACTGACAAAACATGGAACTACATTTGGCAGCAAAATGGTGTGCTGCTTCAACGGCATAACTCAATATGCAATTGGTTAAATGACGATGTACACAACTGCTGGATTGGATGTCATGGGCCGGATGACTGGGCTTGTTTCACATTGCCTCCACATTCACCCAGTCTGATACCATGTGATTTTTGTCTTTGGGGGTTAATAAAGTATTATGTGTATGAATGAAACAGGATTGAAGTAGACACACTGATTAATGTATGGGAAGAACTCACCTATTGATTGAATGTGTATCGCATGATGAATGGTGCTCACATTGAACATTTGTAAGTAAAACAACTGTTTGATTTGCTATTTACAGTGGTAAATCAAGTAATAAAATTTCTGTAAAGCCTCAAAATCCCTGTATTATCTATGGATCTAAACCATACATGAGGTTTGAGTGGGTTGTTGCTTTTTTTTCGTTTTTACTCCCAGCAACCCTGGATTGTGGTAAAGAAGGGGCCATGTTAGTCACATTCAAGTGTCAAATATATGGTGGTATACTTAAGATTTGAAGGAGAATAAGTTTTTGGAGAGAATGAAATGAGGCAAGGATGCAAGAAAGGCTACAAAGATTGCATTTTGAGGATGTATTCAAGTTCATGAAGCCCTGATATCAGGACAAGTATTCACGTAAGATGTGATGAAATAAAAGGGAATATATCACAATTTAAGCACATCTGAAATGACAATAAGAAATAAAATACACAGAAAAAATATAACAAGTGATTAATTCTGTAATGTAAGTTGAAGAGTTTCTTGAATATAACATGATTACCACCCAGCAAAATTACTGCTATGTATTTAATAAAAAATTTCTTCCAATTTCAGAAGTGAAGTTATCCATGAAAATACCATTAATTAATTTCTCTTTCAGTTAAAACTTTTGTCCATAATACTGCTTTTGAGTATATGATTATTTTGGCCTTGTTATGTTTCTTTTCTTAGATAAATACGAGGGTTATTTCAACAATAAGTTTCCCACATTTTTTTAGACACAAGGAATTTTATTCGAAAAAACAATTACACCATTGGAAACGTTGATCTTTAAGCTATTTTCCCACATAGTCCCCATTTTTTCTATGCATTTTTTCTGTCGAGTAATCCACTTTTGCATTCCCACCTCAAAGAAGTCCACCGCCAACCCATTGAGAAACTTGGAAACTTCTTCTTGCAACTCCTCGCCCGTCTGGAATCGTAGACCACCTAGGTGCTTCTTCAATTTCGGAAACAGATGGAAATCGCTGGGTGCCAAATCGGGGCTGTAAGGCGGGTGGTCAATGACATCCCAGTCAAATTTGTTGATTAACTCCTTCATTTGTTGTGACACATTTGGACGGGCATTGACGTGGTGCAGTTTTACGCCTTTGCTGCGTTCTCCCCTACAACAATTTTGGATTGCCCGTCTGAGCTTTTCAAAGTCTCGCAATAACCTGTGGTGTTTATGGTGGTCCCTCTAGGCATAAAATCAATGAGCAGTACACCACGCCGGTCCCAAAACACTGATGCCATGATTTTTCCTGCTGACAGCTGCTGCTTAAACTTCTTTGGTGGTGGCGATCCGGTGTGTTTCCATTGGCGCGATTGTTGTTTTATTTCCAGAGTAACATAACGGCGCCATAATTCATCCTCCGTAACAACAGAATCAAGGAAGTCTTTGTTATTCTCATCGCATTCACTGCAGAACTTCCGAGCAGAGTCGACGCGCTGTTTTTTGTGGACTTCTGAAAGCATGTGCGGCACTCAGCGCATGCACACCTTGTGGTAGCCTGGCTTTGCATTCAACATCCTGTCAATTGAAGCGACAGAAGCCTCAGGAATTTGAGCAGCCAGTTGCCGGATGTTGATTCGCCGATCTTCGAGCAGGATTTGCTCAACTTTCACCTCAACGTCGTCGGAAATCGACGGCCTCCCACTTCGTTGTTCATCATGGATGTCTGTATGGCCATTGGCAAACACCCTACACCATTTGTGGACATGTTGAACGCTTATAAACATTTCCCCATACACCTCACTCAATTGCCGATGAATTTCTACAGGTGGTAACTTTCTTCCATGCAAAAATTGGATGACCACACGAATTTCACACCTGGCGGTGACAGCGATGACGGTTTCCATCACTTATGGCTGTCAGGCCAGTACAGACCGTTGCAGAGACACGCTGGTTGTTGGAATCGGTAATGGGGGTTCTGGCGAACATGGTGGTGTTGCCAGATTTTGCATTGCACCATGCACGGTAAGGGTACAGAGATGGGAACCTTACTTTTGAAACAACCATCGTATTAGTAAATGATATGGAGGAACTTTATTAGAAATTATAACAAACTGAATTTAGTTTATTGCTCTTATAGAGTCAAATAACAATCATTTCTCTAGGTAATTAATAACTAATGAGCATAACACTTTTCTACCTTCATTAAACTAATAGCATCTTCCAATTCTTTTTCCTGAAGGTCTTGTATTCGAATGCCAGTACTTAGTCTTGCCCATATAAATGGATATTCCAACTTCTTTATAATTGGTGCTTGCTCATATTCGTCATCTCTGTTGGTCACTGTAAGGGATTTCTTACTGTAATCTAAGGAGTCAGACATTTTCCTTCAAAGCCTGAAATTCAAAAGTGCTTAAATTTACAGTGTTAAATTTAATTGAATTGCTAATAGCCAATTAACTCTCTGACATATTCTTAGTTCTTACATAAAGCTATATGTGTTACTATAAGTTACAGAAACTTAGGATTTTGTAGATCAAGTTATAAGAACTGTGGAAAACACAATAGCAAATGAGATTTTTATTAAGAGCGGCAATTGACATAAAGACAGAAATATAATATGCTTTGGTAGCTGAATGTCAAAGAAAGAAGTCCAATATTTTACTGGCAGATAATTCCAATAATTCTAATTCCATTTGGCAAAAATGTAACACTTACCAATCCAACAGTATTTTCTCTTATAAGAAAATTTTTACAAATTTGCACTACCGATTATTTAAAATGAAATTTTTATGAGTTGGTTCTAAAGTATTACCCCTAAATAAGATTTTTTTGAATACATAATATCAAAATTATATTTGTTTTTCAGTAAGTTTCCTTAATGTTAATATAGTTATTCCAGTGATGTTCTGATTCAAATATCCTGTCTTAGCAAAATGTTCGGTAAGGTTTGGCAAATAACCATCTACCACTGCAGTGATAGTTGGTTCAATGAATTAAAAGATGATGTTGATAGTATAGCACTAGATCTCTCCAAGGTATTTCACAAGGTGGCCGTAAAACAGAGGCAAATAAAACCAATGGGGTGGATAAACAAGTGACTTACTGGAGGTTGGAAGGGGGGGGGGAATAATTAGAAGGTAGGAAGCAATTAGATAAAAAGGGAAATGGGGTACTGGTATCAAAAGAAATCAGAGTGAAAAAAAAAATGCCAATAGATAGTGTATTGAGACTATAGCTGTTCATTATTCTGGCGAATTATTGTGTAGATGGTATACAGTCAGAAGTTTGGTAGTTTGAGGGATGACATAATGTTAAATCATACAACTGAGCTGGGAGATTATTGTGAGCAGCTGTAGGGTGATCTAATCAAGATATTTATCTGGGTAGGTAGTTAGATAAAAGCCAAAATGAGTCAATTTCTTAAAATGCAAATAGAAAAATATAGCTTATGTATGATTATAAGTGGGAAGAGGAATTACTTAAACTTGTAATGTGTAAGTATCTTGGCATATCATTTTGATAATAAACTAAATTAGTCAGAAAGAATTGTGCAGGGAATATGTTCTAAATACTTCATTTATTGGAAAGTATAGTGAGAAGATGCACCATGGATGTAAGAGAGCTGGGATACAAAAGCTGGGTCAGACTATTGTTAAAGTATCGTGGAGTATCAAATAGGGCAGCAAATCTCAAACTGTGTCTGTGAAGATGGGACAGTTAGTCCACAAGAAGGACATTAAAATTTAAAAATTCTAACAGAATTAAAGATATAAAATAAAAAATAAATTAGAAAAAATTGTTAATATAAAAAATATATCAATATAGTGATATAAGTGAGAATAAGTTATAACCCAAACTTTCTAAAAGTCATGAGTATTTCTACTACCAGGTAGAAATCTGGTATTTCCAGATATCATGATATGATTGCATTGTTACTATAACATAATATTCACTAAATATATTTTCAGTCAGCATCAAAGATAGCCCTGTTCTTTAAAAGATTAAGTTGAAGACCATTTTATTGGGGCCTAGTATTGGCACATACACCAACGTAAAAAGTTGTATATCAGTTACTGGTCCTTATAGCTATTTTTGACATTCTATTAGTCCTTGGGTCAAAAAAGGTTGAGAAATGTTGAAACAAAGGATTTGGAAAGAATGTATAAGGGGGCAGCTAGATTTGTTTGCAGAAATTACTGCAGAAGAGAGCAGTTTGGTAGCTTTGGTTTCCCTAAAAATTCAGGTTCCTTGGAGGGGCCATGGATTTTTAATATCTGTGTTTGATATAATGTGACACGGCAGGATGCTCTGTGGTCCAGGTTCCACATTAAACTTCAGGCCCAACCATGGCAGAGGTGTAATGAATGGCAAATTAAAACTGTATCACCAGGTCGCAAGACCACAAGAATTTACTTACCACAGGACACAATACATAATCAATATGGTAAATAAAGTTAATTCAGAATCTTTGGATGACAGTACGTGTGTCAAAAAAATGCCTAAGAATGTGTAAAGGCATGGACATTGGTAGAAAAATTAATATTAGTTGGCGGAAGGAAACAAAAACAAGACCACAAACAATCACTTGACTTTAAAAATCACAAAATATGAATGAGGTAAGTATCAAAATTCATGAAAGCATTAGCTGCGTCACAATTTAATTAAAAATGAGAAACTGTCTACACAGAAAAATTATGTTTTTGGTAGGTAGAGAAGCAACAAAAGATGGAGTAAGTCAGATCCTTGAAAAATGGATTGATATTCTATCAACTCATTGTTAAAATTTCTTAAGTTGTTGGTTACCTACCGTTTTTTTTATGAATAACATCATTTCTAGATAATAACTATTTGGTTTGTATAAATCATAACTTTTTTACTAATTTTTTCCAGAGGTTGATAGATTAAAATTTTACTCTTAGTTTTCATTTAAATTTTTTGAGACTATAAAATACAAAATTCTTTTAGCACCCATAAATACTCTGGTAAAGTCAGTTTTAAATGGGTTCATATCACTTGCCTTTATTGCTTAAAACCAAACTTTTATCCACAGCTCTATTACTTCGATTCTTGTGCGTAATTGTGGAACAAGGTATTATTCACAGTTTTAAAATGATACACAATAACAGTTTTAATTTTGTTAGGATGCTTTAAATGCCATACAGATAATTTTATTCATATGTGCTTAGACATGATCTTATCATAAATCATACCTTCTAAACTTTTGATGAAAGTTACGGACAGTACCTAGAGTCTCATCAGTTTCATTCATTTCAACCCAAGGGGCAGCTTGTAAACACACAGACTTTAAGATAGGAGAATAACCACCACTAATGACAGTTAATGGCAGGATGGCATCAAAACATAGATTGACAAGTACACACACTAAGGTTTGCAATTTTTGAGTCTATGGTTCTTCTACGGCTGATGAAGGGCCAATAAAATTGCAATTTTTTTTGTGTTTGTGGCCATTTCATCTGTCAATGCCATCTTTCTATCATCTGAGATAAGCAGTGAAAGCCACCTCCTATAGTTCCTCAATTCCCTCACCAATAGTCATTGCTCAACTTTACCTGGACTTACTTCCACACACACACACACACCACAATCCTTGATGTGTACATTGCTCTATGTCATAATGCCCTTTACACCTCTGTTCACTTCAAGCCCAATAATTTACAACAATATCTACACTTCAGCAGTAGTCATCCCTTCCATACCAAATGTTCCCTTCTATTCAGCCTTGCCATCAATGTCAAATGAAGAGTCCCTCTCCAGATATTCCCAACACCTAACACAAGTTCTCATTTCCTGCTGTTTCAAAACAACTTGTTTTGTTCTCTGAAAACCAACCACTCAGTTTTCTTCTAGTCTTGATTCCTTTAACCAAATATTGCAATGTGGGCATGACTTCCTTGCTTGAAATTACCACTCTTCTCCACAAAATCGTACTGACTGCCTGCCACAAATGCTTCAAAACACCACCCAATCTTAAAAACATCTGGGTCTCTAAATACACCCATTGGAATTCTCCCAACCTCCCACATGGATCCTTTATAAATTATAGGACCTTCTTTAGCAGTAAAATGGGTTGACCAAATGATGGACATTGGCGGCCAGCTGGTATTAAGAGAAACTGTTGACTAATGTCAGGGAAATTGGAAACTACATCATGATAAGACATCATGGAGTGTGCAAGAGCCTAAAGCTTGCAGTGGGGTTCTGCAAAGGCTTGAATCTTAGCTCTGACCGTGTGTAGCCTTGGATGCTACAGTTCTGACTTAAATATAATAACTCGGTTGCCACATAGCTTATTTAAACCAAAAGCTACAGAAAGGTGTAAGTTCAAATAATGTTCATGAGTTCTTTGTCATAAGGTAACTATATTCTTCAAATCTTACAAGTCAGAAAACTGTACAGGCGATAGGACAAGTTACCAGAAGAAATGTTTGCAGATTCGATTAACCATTTGAGCCAGACCACACCCCATAGTTCACAGTTCAAACTTTTTTAGTGGTAGAAATTACATAAAAGTAAATCACACACTCCCATTGTTCAACTGTTTATTTAATGCCAAATTTAAACAATCCTGAGGCCTCATTTGTCAAAATACTATCTTAATGCGACATTATAATAAAACTGAATGATCTACGCTGCATGTTAGTGAGCCTAAGGTTTTCAAAGCTAACGGATTGCTACTACACTAGTTTGCGTCTTGTCTCATGCACTGCTATTTGAAAACTGAGGCTACATCTTGTTGCTCCCACTGTTCCTAGCCGACTGAAATCTACATCTTGTAGCGTTCAAAGGTTCTGCACGACTGAGGCTGACCAATTGAATGTACTCATCTATATCACCTGGCGCTCTCCGCTTTTTAAAAATTCCTGATGACTGCTCTCTCACGAACTGTGGGAACAAGCTCTTTTCCTCATTCACATGGATAGATTCTGGGAGGCTGATCAGATATCAAATCACATATTGAAAAACCTTGCATCATCTAATTTGACCTTGACTATAAAAAAAATTCAATCACTCTGGAATTTTACAGATCACTAGATCTGATAGCAAATGTTAACTTTTGGTATTATGCAAAATATCCTAAATTTAATAGTTAAGCCAAAAATAAATACTTTAGATATGAACTTTTAAATCTCATTCCAGGTGAATGCCGAAAACTAATGAAATTGAAAATACCATCTTAAAAACTGTAAAACTGCTTTCTAACTTGAATTATCATAGAAACTGACTGTAAAAATGAAATACAATATTATTTAATCTAACTCTTGGTACTGAGAATAAAATTCTATCACGCATTTACAAAATTTGATATATATCTTACGAGTGACTGAAGAGGTCGGCAGCAAATGATATATATATATATAAGAGAAACTCAAAGATATTACTCAATAATTTAAACATCTTCTCTGCTAAGAGGTGATTCATGTTGGGAAGAGATAGTGGAGGTACAGGATGGGAGTTGAAAAGAAGGAAGATTGCTGGTGCTATTATCTTAAGTCAAGACCTGGTGGTTGCCAGGTCTGTAGTTTGAACAGGTCTGTCGGTCAATGCACAACTGCAGGCTACAGAGAGGCTGCTGCTGTTTTGAGGGGAATGAATGGGGTTACATCTATGTACACCAACATTTCTTACTTCCATGGGCTCAGTGACACGGAAAATTTTTTGGATCAGTGACCTCCCAGCAGCCTCCCCAGTACATCTTTCCTCACCACTCTGGTCTACCTGATACCAAACAATAACTAATTCTCCTTTGCAAGCAAAATCAACCATTAAATTTGTGACACCACCATGCATGCTCCTTCTTATCCAAATCTTTATTTGGGACACCTGAAATAGTCATTTTTAGATCA
The DNA here is from genome assembly GCA_031002005.1 of Vandiemenella viatica. Taxonomy (NCBI): domain Eukaryota; kingdom Metazoa; phylum Arthropoda; class Insecta; order Orthoptera; family Morabidae; genus Vandiemenella; species Vandiemenella viatica. The sequence continues at coordinate 96,339,939 of JARYHS010008074.1, read as the reverse complement.
TACCTATCTGAAACCCCTCATGTGGCTTAGATTCGTAGATAAAATTTTGGTGATATTGACCCACAGGAAAAACAACCTTCTTAGCTTCCTGAAAAATCTCCATGCCGTTAACACCCTGAATTTCGCATGGTCCTTTTATCACACCCTGACCAGCTCCTCAGTCCAAAACAAACCTAAAAAGTTATAACAGTATCTGCATATTGACAGTAGTCATCTCTATAATACCAAATGCTTACTCTCTTACAGCCTTGGCATTCAGAGTAGTTATATATGCTCTAACCAGCAGAACTTCACATAGCACTCCAACATTATCCAAACACTGAAATCCTGCACCTACACACCAGATTTAGTACACAAACAACTTTTGTATGCTTCACCACAACCTGCACAGCCTATCAACCACCATAAACCTTTGAAAATGAGCCAGATTGCAGTCCTGCCTATTCAGTACTTTTCAGGCTTCAAAATCATCAACCAAATCCTTTGACAAGGCTATGATTTCCATCAAAGTTGCCTGCAAATGAGATTCCTCCTCCCAAAAATCTTCTCAGCCACTCCCAGAACATGTTTCAGTCAATCTCCAGACTTCAGCTAGTAGAGACATTCAGTCTTCCCTGTCCCACTAGACAGCTCCCTGGCTCTTTCACATGTAACAGATCCTGCTGCAAGATGTAAAACATATATCACGTCTCCATTGTCTTCACTTATCCATCACTAGAAAAATCTTTTGTATCATAGAACATGTCCCTCCCATTAAAAAACAGCTAAACAGCAACAGTTGTCTGGCACCCTCCATAAGACTGACCATGACTCACCTGTCCATTAGAATGAATGGTATTTATCCAGAGTCAGGATCACCTAGTAGCCACTTATTCTACCATGCATGGTACCAACAATTTTAATACATCCTTTTTCATCAGCACTATTGGAGTCCTTCCAAACAGCAGCAGCCACTCTGAACTCTACCTGCTGAAGAATAGCCTTAGACCTGATAAACTGCTATGCTTCGTTTTTCTGTCCGTGTTTCGACATTGTCCTGCTGTCACTGTAGTAAGTGGTAGTTATTTTCCTATACTAATTTCTCTGTGCCACTGTTCAGTGCTTATTGTTTCCCATATATAGACAAATTCTTGGCTGACACTAATCAATGTGTAATCCAAATGCCTTTGATAGAAACTTAAAAATTACATAGTATATAAGTTTTATAATGTGAAGTAATATGAAGAAATGATCTTTTAAAATTAAAATTGGATGCGGATGAAAAAGGGGGAGGGGAGTTGCAATTGTTCAATAAGATGTCCATATCTCAAAATGGCTTAAATTTAGACATGAAAAATTTGCTATTTAGCATTTTTCTTTAAAACAACGTGACACATTTTTCAACTCTTTTTTGTTTAACTGCAAGTGGATAAAACAAGTACCCATATCTCAGAATTCCCTAAATTTAGAGAAACAAAGTTTGATAAGAAGATTTTTTTAAATTAAAAGATAATTTTGCTTTACATCTCATTATTTCATTACTGGTACATATGTATAACAATAACGGGGTATGAAGAAATGACATGAGGTGATAAATATATGGAGAGGAAGTTAAATTATTCCCACCTCCCACCAAAGTTGAAGAAGGGCATGGACTAAAATATTGTTGTTTTTCTTTTATTTTCCTTGTTGGCAACAAAGGATATGTAAAATAACTCATCACACATCAAAGTTGAAGAGAAGTTAAAGGTAAAGGTTTCAAAATCCATCATTTATTGGAACAGGTGATGAGAGGATCTATCAGAGCAGTGAAGGAATTGGATTACAAAACTTTGGTCAAACCATTGCTTGAAAATAACAGTGCAGTATGGGACCCACATTTGGGTATCAAATACAGGAGTTGAAGAGGTTGCACATGAGGGAAAATTATCACAAAACAAATTAAGAAACTGACATGATAAAGGAGTTGGACTGAGACAATTGAAGACAGGACGAGGGCACAGAGACTGCTATTTATTTGTGATTATGCTTAAATGTATACTACTAGAAGATTAGGTGTAGAAAAAGGAAGGGAAAAGTATATAGTGACCTCATGCTAGTAATTTATTTTAGGCATAAGTGAGTGAAAAATTTTCTTTTGTTGGTAAGGGAGTCACAGTTTGCAATATTTCATCAGTGGAAGTGATGAACTGTTTATCAATGATACAAAAAAGATTTAAACTTAAAAATCTTAAAGTGCAAATTGTTACTGGGCCTATGATACATCACAATTTAGAAACATAAATTTAAAAAAATATTTAAATTAGGAACAGTTTCTACTTACCAAAAATTCATTAGAAAACAAAGAACCATCTATCTGTCCTGCACTATTAAATTTTCTTCTTGTTTATTTTATCAACTATAAGTGAATACTATCTTGCCCTCTAAAAACAAATAACTTTATTTAATATTTAGTTATTAAATTAAATCATTAATTGTTTTACCTGTAAGTAATTGTTCTAGAAAACTACTTTTGGTTTATGCATTTCAGAAATTTTGTTGATTAATAGACATATTTCATTTTTGTCAGTTTCTGAAAGCCATGGAAACTGATTTTAATATTGTTATTGAGCTTAAACAATGCTGACTAACAATGAAGATTAATATAATATGTAAGATGGTGAATTTCTTCTGCTTCTTTTTTCCCCCTTTCATGTTAACTTATTTTTATTTTGAAATTCATATACTTATATTTAAGGTTTGGTTGGATCCACTTTTGATAATATGGCCCCTGTTAATTAAATGGGCCAAAAAGTGAGATTCATTACATTATGTGAAGTGATTGTACAGAGATCAATTAGATACTTCTATTTCTCAAATCAAACAAAAAATTTCGAAGGGTAGACTCAAAACTAGTGGCTGTTTGACAGTGTAAGACCAGGGACAGATTCACCAAAACTATGTTTTTAGATACATTATATCCAAAGCAGCATCAACAGCACTATAACTGGTCTCTAAAATTTTCAGTAACTTTGCTCATTTATTAGCAAAACATATTTAAATTAGACAATATTGGCTGTACAGAAAAGATGCAATAATTTTATATGAACTCATATAACCCAGTTTATTGCAGGAACACTGCAACAGCAATGTATAACAAGCACAACAAATAAACTGTATATAAGGAAGGAGAAAGTAAACCCATTAATCACTACAGATACTGATATGAGGGCTGAAACAAACATATAAACATTAAAACACTTTGAAATATCAGCATTATCAGCATAAGCATTAATTTGATAATAGTGACAATGAAACTCCTATTAGGCAATGAAAACAAGGAAGGACAGGGAAATTAACCTATCACTTACCACAGATGAAGGCAGGAGGACTGGGACAAACACAAAAACATGAACCCACTTTATAATATTGCTGTAAAAAATCTTAATCGTGAATGAACTTAGACATGTGGTAAGGAGAAAAATGTGCACCCATCAGACCTACCACATAACTAAACCTTAATCTTAAGAGGTAATACATGGCAGGAGAATCAATGTGTACACAATGAGCTCTATCACGCCTGAGACAAACAAGATGTGAATGATGGGAATTACAATGTGGGAGGGGGGAGGGAGGCTAATAGTCATGACATCATTCACAATATGCTGAAATTACAGCATCATATGACAGATATTACTCATCTAATAGTATTCTGCAGATGCTCATGTCACAATGTTTTGTTTAGTAAGAAATCTTAATTTCAAAAGATAAAGGCATACGGTGTCCATATCCATACCAAAACAAGGTGGTGGGAGGCCAAGACACTTGTGTAGAAGAGACTCCAAAATATGTGATAAAGCCTTTTGTCCAAGATGTCAAGTTAAGGAGAAATGCCACCCACAAATCAAGCACTTGATGTAACAGGGTAGCATAGACATGATATATGTCACTGTAAGCATTAGAGAGAGGCAGACATGGGTTCCAGCAGGATTACTTTAAGGGAGGTGTATCTGGGTTATTTTTTAATACATTATATAACACTTATTAACTAAGTATACTGAATTTATTGACAAGGTGTTGAAAAAATTTGGACAACAACCTAGGTGCCTTAAGTTATTATTCAAACAGTGGATTTAATAATAAAATTTTTGTTTCTTAATCTTTTTATGTGTATTTTCTTTCATAACAACGGGGTGTAAGTGCACCCTCCTGCAGCCCCCTCTCGGTGCCCAAGGAGGCAGACAAGTCTGCAAGAAATATATGAGAAGATCATAAATAAGTCAGTGTCGACAATTGACATCATCAGTGGTCCTGGCAATAATAGTGAGGAAATCCTGAAGCTTATAACATATGAAAAGTGGCAGTATGTGTCCTCCAATACCAAGTTTGTTATTATGTTACTATAACATTATTAACAATCTGTTTACACGCTGAAGCGGCTCAAGACAGGGGAGAAAAAAACCACAACCTGATTGGTCGATTTAAACATTACAAGGGCTTTACAGCGGGATAACTGAGGTGACTTAGGTTAGAAAATAAGACAATTATTATTCTCACTGGAAATTTGATTCGATTCTGCTTCAGATTCGATCTGAATCTGTTTCTAGTTGCTCTTGGTGAACAGCGCAGAAGACGTTGGATGTGGTTTGCCTTCAGTATTATTAACATGTGCTAGTCGTATGCTGACTGAGTGTTTTGGTGTCATACACACATGATACCATACTGTTGCAATATCTCAGTCCACCAAAGCAATTGCTTCCTGCTTCCTGATATAACAGAGATGAGCGGTAATTTTCAACTGTTCCATTACCAAAATGTTTACACATATACTTCACTCATGTGTGACGTATAACTCCCTGCTCAAAGCAATTTGCATGATTAGATGCATGCTTTATCATAACCTGGACCCCAAGCTAAGTTATGTGCATTTTGATTATGTTTTTGATGAGTAATTCTGAGTCTACTGACTCCCACAGATTCAAAAACTATTAAGCTGAAATGTATCTTGTTCCATATGTATGATTTTTTTCCCTTTCTTCTATATTATTACATAAATATCTTTAATTGTTAACTTCAGTAATTTGGTGACTAAACTGTCAACTTCTGACATTCTTAGATTACATAAACAATTGTAAATCAATAATCATCCTACTCATCATACAATTAAAATTATCAATTTAACACTTTGCCGAAAAATAAACGGTGCTATAAAACCATTACCCACCTCTCGTCAAACTAAACACGAGGAGAGGTCTTTTATCACCAGTGAAATGGTTAAGGTTTTTTTATGGCTTTATGCCTCAACAATGTCGAGGTCATTAGAGACGGGAAAGGATTGGGGACAAGCATTGGGAAGGAAACTGGCCATGGCCTTTTGAAGGAAGCATCTCGTCATTCGCCTGGAGTAATTTGGGAAAACCATTGAAAACAAAATCTGGATGCCCGGAAGGGGATTCGAACTGGCGTCCTCCCAAATGCGATGCCAGGGTGGGCACTAATGGCTAGCAAAACAATCAACAATACCAAAAATTTCAGGCTGGTACCTGCACAGGCTATGAAACACACAATGGTTTGTTCACCTTATCATTGTTCTCTTCCTCAGATGAACATTAGTGTGTCTTGTGTCTTCTTATGTTTCTTGGCCAATAACTTGGTGCCATTCATCCTAACATTTAACAATTACTGAACTTTTAGCCTGCAGCTCTTTAGGAGTAAAATTTTCTAACCGTCCACCGATTGCACAGTAATGGTGATTTATAAAGCAGGGAAGAAACTTTATAAAACTTACAAAGCAGATGTACAGCAGGTTAAAGCCAATATTAATCATTTCTTGTCAAAACACTTTATGTTGGACTTTCACTATGTTTGGCAGAATAAGTCTTTATAAAACAACTTACTGTAGTTAAATCTGTGTTTTTATTTATATTTTGCATCTATAAAAGCATGAATTTGGTGAAATTACATTTATTATTTAATTAATTAATGAGATTCCTAAGGCCTATGCTGCTAAAATAAAAACTGGATATCTAGGTCAATTTTTGTAAGGAACAAACATAGGTCTCCTCTTTCAGAAATGTTCAGGCGGTTTTCTTTCTTTGGTGATAATATGATTAACAACACCAAAGCCTGATTACATGAGATATGAATGGGAAAAGGTTTCATTAAACTGAATATCAGTTGTCATACATTTAGATATGCAGGCATATTTTTCCTGGTGTATGTATGTGTTACACTGTTAAAGTTAAAGTGACTGTCCTGTCCCGTGCACATCTTAGCTTTATGACATTCCTTCATCAATATTCCTCACAAGTAGAAAAGCCATGCTAACTATATATTATACATCATTTCATGTTGTGTGCACCTTGTGTCTGCTTCTGAGTTAGGAGCAAGTTTATCTACTGGCACTGAACATTGTTTCTTATCATGCAATAACAGTAACTAAAATAAATCAGTTTTTTTTTACTTCTTGGCTTTTTCCTTCCTACAGTGATTTTTCTGCTGTCATTGTTGTCTTTGCCTTCCTGATTATGGCCGCTGGGAGTAGTAGCGGAGCCATGATAAAAATTTGCCACCCTTCAAACACAATTTTGCCTCCCTCATGAAGTTGCCGCTCAAAGCAAGCTACCCGGTTTGGTCCCCCCCCCCACCCTCTATATCTGGCATTGGTTGGAGTGAAGTTCGGAACCTGAACTTAAGGATAGGTAGTTTTGATTGAACTATTATTGCTGCTGTTTTCACTGCTTTTGTATGGAAGATACTTCTGGATTTTTTGACATGGTATATGAAGCAGTTGTCATGCAAACAACAGTTTGTGTTGTTTCATACATGAATATGATCACTAATATTCAATGGAAATTCCTAAATGGTTTTGCCAACACTGTCTCACTGGTATTCAAATGTTGCGCCTGTAACCTCAGATCGGTGACAGAACCCTATGTTACGACCACACTTGCCACGCTTTCTAACTGACAATTATTACCAACCTACCAAAGCTGGAAGAAAAAATTAATGGAGCCAGTACTTTATATTCTTTCTCGGCTTTGCTGAAGTATATATGCATGGTGGTTTTCAATCTAGTGCTCTTCATTGGTTTGCCCTGCTCTTTGTAATATGAACCAGAGCTATTCCCAACTAGCCCAGGAGCTGTATTTTATGTGTCCTACGAATTTTGCTTAAGATTTAATAATTATTTGTTAGTTTGCTTATGAATAGTTATTTAGCTGAAAACATTATTAGTAATAATTGTTGTTTGCATCTGTTGTCATTAAATCCTAGTAATATGGTTCATTTTAAAGGTACCAGTAGGTATTGTTTTGGAAAAAATCATGTCTGGAAAGTATGGCACCTGTTGCAGACGAGTGGTGAATGGTTTGGATAGCAGTGGGTGTAAAGAGTGGTTTCACTGGGAATATAGGGCTATGGGAAAGAGGGAGTTAAATGAGGCTCTTCAGTGGAATTGTCTTCTCTGTTTTAAAGATAGGAAACTTTCAGAGCAGGATAGGGAAATTTCAGAGCAGGACGAAATGATCAGGGAGATAGGCGAAACGATCAGAGAATTGCGTGAAAGGATCAAGATCCTTGAGGCTGGTCTGTGGGGGCCTTTGGGGGCTCAGCCTGTGGATGCTCAGCCTGTGGAGGCTGTGCCTGTGGAGGATGTTCCTGTGGATGTTGTGGCTGTAGAGGTTGTGCCTGCAGAGGCTGTGGCTATGGAGGGTCTGCCTTTGGACACTGAAAGCAGAAATGTTGGTTTGGTGAGGAGGGTGAGAAAGATGGGTGGGAACTGGTAGCAGGTGGTAGGGGAAATATGGGTAACAGGATGAAGAAGTTAGACACTTCAGAAATTGTGGGGGGAAATAGGTTTGACCTGTTACCAGAGTCAGATGGGGGAGAGCCTCCTGCAATATCCCATATATCCCTTCCAAACCATTACCCTTTCAGATAGGTGCAATGCACCGTCCACCACACACTTTTAGTGAATCGCAGAGTAATGATGATAGTAAAAATAATAATAGATGTAGGAGTAGGTAAGGTGCAGCAGGCCTAGAGGAATATAGGTGTAGAAAGGAAAAATAAGAAGAAAAGGGTTCTGCTGCTAGGTAGTAGCCATGGGAGAGGTGTAGATTTTCTTCTGCAGGATCAATTAGGCACAGGCTACCAGGTCACAAGCTTTTTCAAACCCAGTGCAACATTAGGTCAGGTAACAGAGGATATAGGTTCACTTTGTGGGAATTTCACAAAGGACGATAGTGATAGTGGGAGGTGCAGGAAATAGTATTAATAGAAACGCGAGTTATAGTATAGTGGTGAAGGAGGTGCAGCATTCCAGGGTGGAACTCATGAAGGTTCTAAATCACCATGATTGACCACAATTAAACCACGCTGTGATGTGGGTAAATGTGGAAACAGAAATGTTACTTGGAAGAGGCATTAGATCTGTTTTGGGGGTTGTGCCTGTAAATGCCATTGGTAGGTTGGGTTTTACTGGGCATGGCCTACAGCTAAATAGAAGGGGGAAGGGAGCACTTTCTGAGTTGTTAGCTAAAGCTGTAAGGGAGTCCACTTCCAGTTATGATGGGGTCAGGACTGTGCCATTTTTAGGTTAGTGGCTGCTGGTGAAGTGATAAAAATAAGTGATCAAAGGGATACTGGTTGTAGATGCACTATTGAAAAAAAAAAATAATCTAAAGAAACAGATGAAGCTGTTGAAATAATAACATTATTGGGTACAACTGGAAAAACAAAGGTTAATGCTGAAAATACCACAAAGTCAAAAATAAGGGTGTTATTGGTAAACTGTAGAAGTATAATGAACAAAGTGATAGAATTTGCAAACTCAATAGAGTTATATGAACCACAAGTGATTATAGGGGTAGAGTCTTGGTTAAAAGAAGGAGTACTAGACAATGAGGTTTTCCCTGAAAGTTACAGAGTGTACCACAGAGATGGAGGAGCAATTGGTGGAGGGGTATTCATATTGTTTAGCAAATATTACTATAGTTATCTAGTGATCACAGATAATGACCATGAGTTACTAGGGGTAGATTTTTGGGAAGAAAAAAAAATATCAGGGCATTGGCTGCACACCGTAGTGGAAGAATGAATGATGGAGATGAGATTCTTGGAGATATACTAAATTCACATTCACTGTTAAAAGGTAGAATGGTTATTATTGGAGGGAATTTAAATTTACCTGGTGTCAATTGGGAACACAAGGGAACAGAGATTTGCAAATACCTTAATAAGGGAAGGAGGTTTTACACAAGTGGTAGAGTAAAATACGAGGGGACCATATATGTTGGATATCTTTCTAATAAAACTGATGACAATCTTGTAGGGTGTCAAGTAACTGAAGGAATAATTGATCACAGTGTGGTACTGATGGATATTAGGGGATTCAGTAAACCAGTGGCCACAATAGAAAGAAAAAGGCATAATCACAAAAAAGGCACATACTTTAGAATTGAAGAGATATTTCAGGGAAAGGTTCAGCAAATAGAAAGACTGCCCGAGTACAATGGAGGCAAAATGGGAAAAGTTTAAGGAGATCATAAAAAATGGTGATGAAATGTTTATTCCAAAGTAAAAAATAAAGATAAGTACAGAACCTGCATACTACAATAGGGAAGTGAGAAGGTTAAAGATGCTAGTGAGATGGGAACACAACAGAGTTAAGAAACAGAATAGCAGTAGGGAATACTTAAAACAATTAAACAAGCAATAAATAAGAGCAAAGAGAGAAGCAAAGATAGGTTTATGAAGAATATTATTGGTGCAGGAGGGCAAATGAATGACACATCTAGAAACTTCTATGCCTGTTTTAGAAAACTGAGGGGAAGGGAAAGTATTCAGACAATTCTAAATAAAAATGGAGTTGAAGTCACTGAGGATTTCAAAATTACAGAAATATTGAGTGACTGGTTTAGTGATACCACTAGGGACAAACATCCTGTGATGGGAGGGAATGAATCAGAGGAGAGTCTCCCTAAAAGTATAAATAAGGAAGCCACAAAATTTGAACAAATTTTCAGGAAATTATGAAGGAACTCAGAAACCTAAAAAACCTTAAAGGGGCTGGTGTAGATAATATTACTACAAGTTTATTTAAGATTGTGGGATACGATATTCTACCTTACCTTGAAATTTAATTAAAATGAGATTGGAATTTAGCTGCTTACCAGAGGATTGGAAAAGAGCAATGTAGTACCAGTTCACAAAGAATGGGTTACTAATAGGGTTGAAAATTAAAGGCCAATTAGTTTGACATCAGTGATAGGCAAAATGATGGAGAGATTGATATGCAACTATATCAGAAATGTCGTGAGGAAAGAAACTGGTTTTCAGATTGACAACATGGTTTTAGACATTCATGTGAATCCCAGGTGGTGGGCTATATGCAAGATATTTCAGATGAACTGGACAAGGGAGGCCAAGTTCATAGTGTGGCATTAGATCTTTCTAAGGTGTTTGACAGTTGAGCCATAAAATGGTTTTAAATAAACTGAAATCTATTGGATTGGATGAAAAAGTTACCTGTTGAGTTGAGGAATTCTTAAAAGCAAGAAAGCAAAGTATTAGAGTAGAAAATACATTATCAAAAGAGGTGGAAGTAAGCATGGGAGTGTCACAGGATAGTGTATTGGGACCATTGCTGTTCATTATTCTAATGAATATATTGATGGGTTACTGTCAAAGTCTCGGTATTTTGCAGATGATATAATGGTATACAAAAGGATCAAAACAGGTGAAGACTGTGAAGCGCTGGAGGGTGATCTGGATAGAATATCTAAATTGGTTGGTCACATGGAATGAAGATAAATACCAAGAAAAGTAAGCTAATTAGGTACACAGATAAAAAACAAAAGTTTAATTATGATTATAGGGTGGGGTCGAAAGCTTGAAGTGCAAATATCTTGGCATAATGTTTGATAAATTCAATTGGGCAGGTGGTAGAAAAAGGTTACAAAATCCTTCATTTACTGGTGAGGGTGATGAAAGGATGTACCAGAGAAGTTAGGGAGTTGGGTTACAAAACTTTGGTCAGACCATTGGTTGAATATGGTGGTGTAGTTTGGCGCCCACATTTTGGTTATCAAATACAGGAGGTGTGCAAAGTAGAGCAGCTAGATTTGTTTGTGGAAATTATTCAAGGACCCAGTCAGTAACTGATATGATAAGGGAGCTGGATTGGGACTCACTGGAGGAAAGGAGGAGGGTGAAGAGAGTGCTGGGAATGTACAGGGCATATGTTAGTGATGGAGCTTGGAGGGATATTGGTCAAAGAATTAGGAATAGTACATGGAAGGGGAAAGGCGGCCATGACCACAAGCTTGCGCTTGATTCATGCATACGTGAGTGGGAAAATTTTCTTTTGTTGGTAAGGATATCAGGGATTGGAACAAATTACCAACTGTAGTGATGAATAATTTTCCAAAAACGCTTAAGGAATTTAGAATTAAAATTCATAGATCATGGGGAGGAATTTAACATTCAAATAAAAAAAGAATTTTTTTGAAAAAATATGTATTTAAATAAAAAAAAAGGGGGTAAATGGATGACTGGTGGAATAGCCACTGGAGTTTAAACTCCATCTCAATTAAATGAATAATAATAATGGTTTTTCTATGACTAAAATTTGCCTCCTGGAACAGTTTTGTGAACTATTTGAGTGGCTATTCATTTGGTGATAATTCAAATACAGTTCCTCACATAAAACATAGTAGTGATGCATATTTTTGTTATATTTACAATATTTTTAGGTAGTGTATCTAGTTATTAAATTAAATTTCACATTGTAGCTGACAAAACCTACCAGCAGCACAACTCTTCATCAACGACGACTTGCCGAAGAGTGAAGAACTACAATCCATGTTCGGGAATGTAAATAAACTGATTTTATCAACAAAGAAAGTATTGTTAAGGCACGTTCTTGTAATAATGCCTATAAAAAATGCCAAATATGCCTTTACCTCCAGAACCAGTGGTAACTGGATGGGTGACTTGGATTGAAGCTGTACTGTTTTACAATAAACATTTGGAAGTTATTAAAGGTGTAGTAAATAACTTTGATAGTGGAGAGCTATGACAGTTTGTCAGAACAAGGAAACATTTAACAATTCTAATATTAAAACCATAGCTGTGATTAGCATTAGTTTTTCCCACGTACTTGCTAGTATTAATAAGGTTGAAATTCAAGGTTTGGCGTTGACTGAATCTATTCAGTGAATAAATAAAATCCGCATTGCGAGAGGTATTCCTGTGTAAACTTAAAGTGAAGTTTGAAAATATTTTGAACAATAACTCAAGATTTCAACCTTTGTGTCAAATTGATAGTTATAGTAATGGGATGGGTGAATGTTTTACACAAACAATGACTGCTAACATAACACCAAATTTCAAATACTGCCCAGTTACCTCAGCGAATGTGCAACAATCCAAATCGACTCCCCGCAGGGGCCTGGTATGCAAGTGCCAGGTACGGGTTTGGCGAACCCACAGTGCCTGAACTGGAAACTTGTGAGAGCCACAAGTTTCCCACATCGTAAACTCCTACCATGCTTCAACGACCACTGTAGGGTGTGGCGGTGGAACGTTGTGTGCCTAGGAGAACGGGGATCTTGGCTTCATTGCCCGGATGAGGACGGTACAAACCTCTATAAAAAAAACCTCAACCTCAAGGTCAGCCACGTGCCGAGGATGTGAATGGGTGATGAGGGAAATCACTCATTAACATGCAACCTCCAAGGCACCTGTGCACCCCTATTGTATAAGAACTTTTTTAAAAAATGGTTTTTTCTAGTGGGACCAAAATTCCTACTCACAAAAACCTAAAAACCCCTGCGGCCCGGGTGTGTCGCAGGTTAATAAAATACACCCAATTCTTACAAACGGGAGAGGGTGGAAATCCCTCCTCCAGAACTAAACCACAGTAACGGCAAGGGTTGTTTTATTGACAATGCCTTCGTTATTATGACAAGGGTGGAGGGATCTTTTGAGAAGGTGTCTCAATTTTATGTACACAAAGGTTTAGAGAGTATTGCAGGTACCCTCAAATCGGTAAAAAAGCTGAGGAATGGGACACTGCTTTTGGAAACATCCACCCACAAGCAGGCTGTCCAACTCCTTTAAGTGTGAGAAGCTCGTGGAGTTCGCAGTAAAGTGCGGACTCCATAAAACTCTAAACTTTGAAAAGGTATCATCACCTGCAGAGACCTCATAGATTTAGAGACCGAGGAACTCCTTAAGAAGTGGTCAACAGAACATGTGGTCGAGGTTCGTCAGATTAAACGAAGGGTTAACGGCAGTCTTGAGAAGACAGCCACCTTCCTCCTGACGTTCGACACTCCGACGTTGCCAAAAAACATCAAGGCAGGATATTTGAACATGAATATTCGCGCGTGTGTGCCGGACCCAATGCGCTGCTTTAAGTGCCAGCGGTTCGGCCATACGACGGCCACCTGCAAGGGCAACCTCACCTGTGGGAAGTGCCGAAAGGTGGCTCATGAGCCAGGCACAAGCTGCACGCTCCCACAGGTGTGTGTCAACTGCTCCGGGGCACGTCCAGCCTGGAGCAGGGAGTGTCGATTGTATCTTGAAGAAAAAAAGATAAAGGAGTTAAAGACGAAAGAGCGAGTTCCTTACGGCGAAGCGAAGAAGCGGTACAAGACGCTAGCACGTCCCATCTTTGCTACTAGCTTCGCTAAGACTCTTTCAACTCCCGTCAGGAAAGAAAGTGTTGCCACCCAGACATCAGTTGCAGACATGGGCACAAGTACAACGTGCTCATGTCAATGCAAGTGTGGCGCCGAAGCCACAAAGGTCATAACACCTAGGACCGCTGACGTCGGTAGCAACACGTCAACAACCTCGACAAGCATGACAGCAGGTTCAGCAGTCCCACCAGCAGACACACAGTCATCCGCTACAGTAGCCACAGCCGTGGTACGCATGGCTACAGTATTAACAATAAATACAGTAGAAGCTGTAAATACGCCATCAGCTAGTAGCGGATGGCAAACAGTGTAGAAAGTTTGGGGTCCGAAGTTCAAACAAACGGACCCCACCATGTTCTTGAAGTCCCCTTCTACTTCTCCTCCCAGTTCCCCAACTGGCAGGGAGAAGAAGGGGAGAAGGCTTCGGCGGAAAAAAAATCCGCAAGATCTTCGGACCCTGAAGACAACATAATGCTGGTGGACGAACCTGGTCCCGTTCCTCAGCAATCACCGTCGGAGGACCCAACCGAACCGGGGCGGGTGGTTTTAAATAGGTAGGATGGCTCCCATACTTCAGTGGAACGTCAACAGCTATCAGGCTCACAAAGAGGAAGTCCAACTCTTAGCACGGTCTAATCCATTGTGTCTCTGCTTACAGGAGACACATTTTAGACCATCGCACCAACCAGTGCTAAGAGGATACAACATATACCGAAAGGATGAAACCGAGGGTGATCGAGCTAAGGGGGGAGTGGCTGTGTTTGTCCGAAACACTGTCCACTCCGAACCTATTGCTCTCACCTCTAATCTACAAGCAGTGGCTGTGAGGATACACGGTCCTATTATATTGACCATATACTCCATCTATCTACCACCGAATGCGCCCGTCGAGTATGACGAACTTACCCACATATTGCGGCAGCTTACTCAGCCATTCCTCCTCCTAGGGGACTTCAACGCACACAGTGCTTTGTGGGTCTCGAACACCGATTGCCCCAGAGGCCGAGTAATTGGTAGATTAATGGAGCAGGAGAACGTTTGTATCCTGAATACAGGACAAATGACCCACTTCACCACTGCTTCCGGATCGTCCTCTGCCATTGACCTTTCTTTGTGTTCCCCCTCAATTGCGGACTCCGTGCAGTGGGAGGTGGATCGCGACCTACATGGTAGCGACCACTTCCCTTTTTGGATGCACGTTGAGTGTGAACGTGGAGGAAGTAATAACCGGCGCAAATGGAACGTCAGTGGTGCAGATTGGCAGCTCTACTGCCGTTCTGTACTACTGCAACCCTGTGGCAGTATACAGGAGAAGGTGAATCACTTCACAGAAGTGATTCACCGTGCAGCTGACGTCTCCATGCCGAAAGCTCCGGAACGCTGCGAAGGACCCCCGTCCCCTGGTGGAACGGCGAATGTCGTTCCGCCATCCAGGATCGCAGACTGGCGTTGTGTCGTTTTAGGTTGCGCCCAACATCTGACAACCTAGCAGCATTCCGTATTGCCAGAGCTAAGGCGCGTCGAGTTATTAAGGAGAGCAAGAAAAGGTCATGGCAGGACTTTGTGAGCACTATAAATCGTTCCACACCTTCGTCAAAAGAATAGGAGTCCATTCGCCGTATATCTGGAGGTACTCCCGCCCACCAGTATCTGGTTTACTGGGTCGCGGATGCGTAGTCACCGACGAACGAATCATAGCGCAGCTGATGGCGGAGAACTTTGCCCTGTCACTTCATCCTCCAACTTTGACCCTCGGTTCCAGCGACGAAGAGTGCTGCCGAGAGGCGAGTGCTGTGATTCGATTCGTCGAATACAGAGGCCTATAACAGGTCATTTATATTTTGGGAGCTCGATTCTGCGCTGAACAGCGCAAAAGACACTGCTCCAGGGCCTGATCTGATCCAATACCAGATGCTGAGGCACCTAAGTAAGGATGCTTAAGAGTACCTTCTGGATATTTTTAATGATATCTGGACCGGAGAACACTTCCCCGACTCGTGGAAAGAAGCAACATTAATTCCCATTTTAAAACCTGGGAAAGACAAATTGTTGCCAGGTAGTTATCGTAGTATTACCTTGACTAGCTTCGTGGGGAAGACACCGGAGAGGATGGTGAATCGCCGCCTCGTCTGGTGTTTAGAATTTCAGTGTGGATTCAGGAAGTTCCGTTCCACCTTGAACAACCTGATCCTACTGGAGGCGGCAATACAGGATGAGTTTATCCGCAGCCAACATGTGGTGGGGATATTTTTTGATGTTGAGAAGGCCTACGATACTACCTGGCGGCATGTTATTTTAAAACAATTACATGACTGGGGTTTTAGCGGAAACCTACCCCGTTTCTTAGAATCATTTTTATCTGGTCGTTGCTTCCGGTACCGAGTCGGTAGTGAAGTGTCTGATATTTTTATTCAGGAAACCGGTGTCCCTCAGGGGTCAATTTTAAGTGTTACGCTCTTCGCCATTGCCATCAATAGCATTGGAGCCATTATAAGGAGTCCCATACGGTACTCCATATACGTGTACGACTTTTTAATTTTTATTGCATCGTCTAGCCTGAGAAGCGCTGAGCGAC